>OY725320.1:27901281-28392951 GCA_963242795.1 Inga leiocalycina
GGCATCATTAAGAGCTACAAAATCCTTGAAACCTATCCCCCCGTTAGATTTAGGAGCCTTCATAAATGACCAAGATTTCCAATATATGTTGTTTCCAACATCAGATTTAGCTTACCAGAAATTTAAAGCTAACCAGTCTAGATCTTTGCATGTATTAATGGGGAACTTAAGGCAGGTCATTGGGTAGATTAGAATAGCGTTTGCTATCACTTTGATCATGATTTCTCGGCCAGCAAAAGATAAGAGGTATTTCTTCCAACCCTGGACTTTTTTCCCATTCTTTCTTTGACATACACTAATGCTTGTTGTTTAGATTTATCCCACATGTTAGGGATTCCTAAGTAATTTCCTGGATCCTCAACAATAGGGATGCTTAAGATATGACTCACTTGTTTCCTGACAGATATCAAAGTGTTATTAGAGAAAATCAGCCCTGATTTAGTTAAATTTGCTTGTTGTCTAGAGGCTAAGCATACATTTCCAGAAGCTAAGCAAGTCTGCCACAATTTGTAGAGTTAGCATTCATGAAAAATAGTGCTCCATCCGTAAAGAAAGTGCGTGAAAGAGTTGGGGCCGGGCTTGAGAGTTTGACTCATTTTAACCTCTTGCAATTAATCTCTTTTGTGAGCATACAAGATAATACTTCTGCTACACGGATGAAGAGGTAAGGGGAGAGGGGATCCTCCTGTCTTAGGCCATTAAAAGAGCTAACTTTATGACCTGATAAACAAATGTTTAAATGGACTAAAGATACGCAAGCTAGCAAAAGGTTAACCCATTTCTCACAGAAACCCATTCTCAACATCACAGCTGTTAGAAAATCCCAATCAATGCGATCATATGCTTTACTTATATCCATATTTAGTGCAAACTCAAACTTATTACTTGTCTTTTTTTCTTCAGAGGTAGTGAAACTCCTCATGAGCAATTATTAGTCTTGAATTAGCTGGCCAGCAACAAAAGCACCTTGGATATCTAAAATACATTTGTTCAACGGCATTTTTAGCCTATTTGCAAGCAGCTTGAAGATAATCTTATAGGACAAGTTACAAAGGCCTATCAGTCGAAATTGAGAAACCACTTCCACTTTTTCAACTTTTGGAATCAGCACAATGTTTGTGTTGTTGGGTTTGTTTAGATCACTTTGGCCATTAAGAAATCCTACATCATCTCAAAAATGCTATTGCCCACTTCAACCCAAAAGTGATGATAGAATTTGCCATGAAAGGCATCCGACCCTAATGCCTTGTTTCTTCCCAATTGGAAAGCAACTTATCTAACTTCTTCTCTCGTCACAAGAGCCATTAATAGAGTATATCTATATCTAAAATTTTACAATCTATATATTCCGGGGCATTTGAAAAATCATGATGGTTAGAGGTTGTAAACAGTGACATAAAGTAATCAGCAATACATTGAACAATACCATTTTCATCATCTACCCAACTACCATCATCTTTTTTCAGTCTCAATGGCATTTTGCGACATCTTTAAATAGTAGAGACATGGAAAAATGTTGAGTTACAATCACCTCTTCTCAACTATGCTATTTTGGACCTTTGCCACCGGTACTTCTCTTCTCTATCCCATGTTTTTTCAATCTAGGCTGGATATCTTCTACATTTTTCAGTTTTTCTTCTGTAAAAGCTCCCTCCAAGTATTCTTCCAGCTAGCGTCTAAGCTACTAATAAGTTTGTTGCAATTTAGGAACACTTTATTGCTCTAACAAACTAAGGCTTTCTGACAATTCTCAAGTCTTAAGATGAAACTCTTCAGTTTACCTTCTTCCCATAACTCAATCCCATTCTAACTCTGTTGCACAATTGATCTATAATCAAGATGTTCCAACCAACAAAACTCAATTTGAAATACAATAAGAGCCCGAATGGGTGAGTGGCACAAATCAACCAAGAACATATGGTGGTATAACCCAATGGATTCCTGGTGAAATTCCTAAGCATTTGGGAAACATTATCTGAGATCAGCATTTGCCAAAGCCCTATCTATCCTTTCTTTCACATAAGCCTCATTCAGGCACCTATTGTTCGATATGTAATTTGATCCTTTGTACTCCATATCCAACAAGTTGCAATCAGAAATTTGGCACTGGAAATTTAGAATTTAACTAATAGCTCTGGACCTCCCTCCCCACTTCTCACTTTATTCAGATAAACCATTGAATTCCCCAATATAAAGCCAAGGCCTATCGATATTTTTAGAAATAGATTTCAATTTCTCCCACTGTTCGCCGTTTAACTTCCGCAAGCGCACGGGTCGCAAGTAATAAAGTGATAAGTCAAGATCGTTCCCACGAGGACTATGACAAAAGCGAGTTAACTAATTTAACCATGTTCTTAATTAGGTTGAATGGAATCATTTGAAATTGATCAAGTTAAATAAAGAAGTTTGATGAAAATAACAAAGGAAAACAGCGGAAATTGGGAAATTGGGTCTAACTTCAAGAGATATTAACTTAGGATTACTTCTTCCCCATTGTATTTCATAAAACTATGCAATTATCCACTTATGTTGATTAAATGAGTCTATATGCTAGTCGAAGATCCTAAAATCATCCACCAAGCTCTCTCAAGTCAAGATCGATTTTTAATCTTCATTAAAAATATTCAATCTCTTGTTTACAATTAATGAAAATCATCTTTCTAAAGCAAGTCTTCACATGACTATGCTAGGTTGTTAGATATATCTCTATTCTAACAACAAACCATCCATTTAATCCCTAAACTTCAAGTCTAGCATGATTTTTCTTAAGTTCTACAATCAAAATAGCTCTCTCAAGCATCTTCCAATTGAACAACTCTAATCATGTGGTGATCAAGCACAAGATAGCATTAAGCTCAAAGAAAAATCAACATATAATACTCATTAACCAACAAAAGCAAGATAATCCAATAGTTTCAATCCATACAATGGGTAAAAGTAATCCTAATTAGGAGTTTTAGCTACTCATGGTCTGTACATGCCAAAATCTCAGCATACAATCATAATCCATATCAGCAAAATGGAGAAAAAGGAGAGAAGAACAAGAAAAACTCAAGAATTGAGGCTCCAAATCCTTTCTTAATCTAATCCCAAGCTCCAAGCTCTCCAAAATGCCAAACCCTAGCAGCCACTATGTTCAAGAAGTCCAGCCTCCTCTTATTTTCGACCTAGCCCATGCCTTTATACTGATTTTTCTGCTTCATTTTCCAAAACGCACAGCATCAGTTTCGCGCGTTCGCCGTGGGTTCGCTACAGCGAATGCCATAGCGAATTGTCATACAAAACCAGACAGAAGCAGTGCTTTTTCAAGTGATTTCGCTATGACTTTGGCTACAGCAGATTCCACAGCAAGTGCAGGCTTCTCCATAATGTCCATTTTCCTCTTCCTCTTGCATTCTTCCCTTCATTTCACATCTTCTCATGATCTTTGTGAGCTTTTACAACTTGTCAACCTCCACCTACAAGGAGGAGGGATTCATGAGCTTTTTTAACTTTCACAAATAATTAAAACTATGTGCATTTAACTCATGATTCAACAAAAATTTGATTTATCTTTTGTCCTATCACATTTTCTTCTACAATCTCTTTATATGCACAATTTGAACCCAAAAATAAGTGAAAAGAGAAGAAAATGTGCTAAAATACTCTTGATTTCTATGAGTTAACACACCCCCAAACTTAAACTTTTGCTTGTCCTCAAGCAAAGAAGTCTATCCTCACTAAATGAACCAATTACTCATCATTTATGTATGAATGAATTAATCCTCATCAGCTGCTCAATAAGTTATATTAAATAAGAAATGAAGACAATATGCAAGGATGAATGCCTCAAAGATTTAAAACATGTTTTTCGAGAGTTCTTAAGTATGAGTGTATGTATGGAGTCAACATATATTCCTTTTGCACAAGCTAAAGTTAAAAGTAACACTTCAAATCATATACCTATATTCAAACAAACAACTTTAGCATCCCCCAATTCCTTCCTCTTTTCTTCTAATTCACTCCACTTGACTTAAAAAAGCATGTTTGTTTTGACTTAAAAAAACTTATAAGTTGCTTTTTACGTAAATCGAGACACAACTCCTCTCACATACTTACTTCGTATACCGTAAATCACTATTAAAAAGCAACTTATAAGCAATCGAATCGCTCAACCAAACATAATAAAAATCAACGGGACTTTTCTTAGCTTGTAATGGGGCCAGGGGTTGAGGTTTTCAAAAGAAAAGGAAAAAGGATAATCAATCAAATACCTTAAGATAGATGATACTATTCAAGGGTTTTCTTTCTTTTCTCATAAAACATACTCCCCCAAACTTGAACCAAATTGAATTTTCCATATCAAGCCTTCTTTGTAAGCATATTTCTTCTTCTTCTTCTTCTTCTTCTTCTTCTTCTTGTTTTTTTTTTTAAACTTCTGTTTTGGCTTCTTTTTTTCACAATGTGAACCCTTTTGCTTTCTACACCCCTTTCCCAAATCTTTTGCAACTTTGCATAACAGCACCACATTCCACCACCCAATCACTTATCATCTATCTCAAAGTAAGGGAATCATGGTTTTACACATTGGCCAGGATAGGTAGGTGTTAGGTTTTTCAATAAGAATCTTTAATTGGTTTTTTCAAATAGGTTCAACATAAGGGTTCAAAGGAAAATCACATTAGGTAAGTTTGAAAGGCTCAAACGCATTTTATGAATTGCCCTAATCATTTTTTCAAATCTTATGAACTAAATCAAAAGTTTTGAAGAATTCCAAAGGGGATTCTAAAATCAAAAATTGAAATACAGGTATATAACTTAATTTGCTACTAAGCCCTTCAACAAGTACATCCACAATACATTTAACTCCAATAGTGCGTAAATTACTTAAAAACTCTTGAACAACATGTTTTATCACTACAATGCACTCATCCATGCACATTAATAAAAATTTCCTATCTAATATAACATATAGAGCACTAATTTATATCACAGGATCATCCAAACAATATTTGACAAATAACTGAAACTAACAGCTCATTTTCAACAATTTTTCACAAGCAAAAATTCAAGTATGTGAAATCTCACATATTCCAACCATTTTCTAACAAAAACTGTTCAAAAATTTTCTTCTATGCACTCATTCTCTTCCAAAATTTGTTTTTCTTTCAAAATTTTGATGCAATCTCACCCCCAAACTTAAGATTAACAATGTCCTCATTGTTAACCCCAAAAGGAGAGGATTGAAGCTGAATAATACCTGTACAATATATAGCCCATATCCACAATATTCACAAAGATCAAGAATTCACAGGTAACAAAGCCTTCAATGGCCCAAATAAAGCTTGGAAGCAATGTGAACTCTAGCCATCAGTAGCTAGTTTCATAACATTCACAGCAAACATAAGACCAAAAGAAACAGCATATAGGAATAACCACATTTGCCACAAGAAGGAAACACATCAAGCAGAACATAGCCATCAGGACCTATTTCAAAAACAGAATAGTCACTATGCAATGAGCCCTCAGTAGCTCATATCTAAAACAAAAAGTCCAAGAACCAGGAAGAGACCATCAGTAGCCTCATTCGAATAGAGAGCGCGAGCCGTTAGCACAGTCAAGGACAGGAAGAGAAAACGCAAACACATTTAAGAACCAAAAGACAAACCTAAAAGGAAAAGAAAAAGAAACTACCCTATAGAAAAATTTCCCCCAAACTTAAAAGTCTAGTTAGTTCCAAAACTTCTCAAAACAGAATTGCAAACTTAAGTCTATCCTCACTGCCATCAAAGTCTATTTACTCCCCAAATGATCCTTTGTCAACAATAAAGGCTTAGCTAATCTAAACCCAGTTCATTGTGGTAAACCAAAGAAATCGATTTCGTTTAAACATTGCCAAGTCAAAATCAAATGAGCCAAGGTAGAAAATAGGTTCAACAAATGCAATCATCAGTAATTGCAGGAAACAAAATAATTTCAGAATGATTCACAATGTTCCTTGGACTTGGTGAATAGAAATTTGGTTTTCCACAATGAAAGGATTTGAGTAAAAGCTCCGAGTGCAACATAGCTTGACCAAGCACTAGTTCACAACTGTGCAAAGGAATGCGACACAATGCAAGTGAACTAGAAAGTACTAACTCACTGCAACTCCCACAGCAAATCAAGCCAGACATATATCCACATAGCAATCATATCAGTTCAAGCCTCGTATCCATCAAGAATTGCAGAAAACAGAAAAATCTCAATGAGGAAATATTCAGTAATCCACAATGAAATGTTCTGAAGTACATTCTAAAAGCACAAATGAATACTCAAGCACCAGTACCTATATTAGCAAAAGTGGTCATAATTCTGTTCAAGCTTGCAACTGTGAAGGATATCGGGAAATCTCTTGGAATTAGGCCCAAACATGATTTTCACAAACTAGAAGTATAATTCCCTTTACACAGCAGTATGTAAAGTAGTATATTCATGGTGCACAAATGAAGTTCAAGTTTGTTTCATTTAGAAGCAGCCACCAAAGAGTTCAAAGTATCCTCGTTTAACAACAGATGACAGTGCTTAAGCCAACAATCATTCTAAAACCAGGGTCAACAAGGCACCCACAATGAAGCCATAATTGAAAACAAAACGCCCAGGATAATTACTAACAACTAATCCTCAACTTCCACTACAAATTCCAGCCTATATATCCATAATACTCAAGACAACTCTATCACTAATTAAATCACACTAAAAGCTATTAAACCAGAACAACATCTGTTCAAACGTAGGGACTGCCATGAATCTGAACCCATATCTCAACACTAACTTAATCAAAACCCATAATAAATAGTAAAGACAACAAGAAGAGAACAAAAAAAAAAAAAATTACCTCAGAGAAAAAGAAGAAATCGCAGAAGAGAGACAAGCGAGCGAAGCACAAAACGCGAATGGAGATAAGGAAGCCAACAAGGGTGCGCAATGGTGGGAGTTTTGACAATGGAGGTCGTCGGCGTGGTGACACCCCAGCTTCGGTTAGACGGAGGAGCGTTGGAGTGGGTGTTTGTGGTGGAGGCCGAGAGTGAATACGATTGGGCCGACGGTGGGAGAGGGATCCGGCTGCCGACGGGGAGCTTCGGCGGGCTGAGAAAAATGGTGGAAGAGAGAGAGATGGATGGAAGGGATCCGGCTGCCGACGGTGGGTAGCGAAACAGTGAAGATGGAGTGGGTGTGTTACGGTGAAGCTTCGGTGGGGAAGAATCTTCAGTTGAGAGTGAAGATTTGTGAGCTGTGAGCAGTGGAGTAGTTGACGGAGTGGAAGGAGACAGTGGGTGGGCGACGGTGGGGGCCGAAAGTGAAAGAGCGATGGAGAGGGTGAGCTTCGGCGGTGGTAACGAAGGCGGATAGAGACTGGTTGAGGACAGGGACGACGGATCTGGGGGTCGAGTGAGAGAGAGGGAGCAATGGAAGGAATGGGAGGATTCAGCAGGGATGATCGATCGGTGAAGGTGGGGGCTGAGCTGAGGGCGGTGGATGAGCTGAGGGTCAAAGGTGAGGGTGGGATGGAGCTAAGATGCAATGATCATCGAATGTGGAAATGAATTAGGGTTGCAGTAAAGAGGAATTTACGCTTGGCCATTTGGAATTTTGAAATTGCTAATGAATGTGACTTACAATTTGGTTCAGGTTCAAGTGTGTGTTTGGATTAGCTTTTTTTAATAGCTTTTATGACTTACGAGGTAAGTGTGTGAGAGGAGTTTTGTCTCGGGTTGCGCAAACCATGGTTTAAAACCATGGTTTGGCCACTTGCCAAACACACACCAAAGGGATAATGGGGGAATGAATTGAGATAAAGAAGGGTAAAGAAGAAAAACTAATATATGCATGTATATTTTTGTGATTTTCTGAAATTATATATATATATATATTTTTTTTTTTTTTTTGAATATTTCCTCTTTTTTTTTTTTTAGAGATTTGCGTATGTATATAAAAAAAAATTTGAATAATGTATATATATATATTGTTTATATTATTATATCTATTTATATACCTAAAAAAAATTATTATTATTTTTTTATTTATAGATCAAGAACACTCAAACACCCAATTCGCTATAGCCCTCGCTACAGCGAAACCAAACAGCAAATAATAGGTCAGAAAGCATGTTAAAATGACCCTATATGCCGTGGCATTCGCTACAGCAAGTTCAGACGGCGAATAACAAGTCAGAGAGCATGTCAAAATGACCCGATTTGCTGTGGAATTCGCCACAGCGAATCCTGACAGTAAACAATAGGTCAGAAAGCATGTCAAAATGATCCGATTGGCTGTGGAATTCGCTATGGCAAATCCTGGGAAAAATAAACAAGTCAGAAACACACTCCAAATCACCCAATTCGCTATGACTTTAGCCATAGCGAACTCCACAGCGAATTTTGACAGAACTAATCAAACCACAATATAGCAACAAATTCATCCAAATTCACCCCAAATCCAATTTTTAGCATTCCAAAGATATTAAACACTAATCCATGCCATAAAACACTTAAAATTCATTCATCCACAAAACACAAAATCCAAGGATAGCCTCAACACCACTCAATACTACATTCCAAGATCCAAACCACATGCAATAGATATTAAAGGCACACTCCCCTTTGTAGTTTCCTTCTTGGCATCTATGTTACTCTTCCATCTCCATCTTCCAAAGTGCACTTTAAAGTTCATAAGGGAAACCTTTCTAACCTACAAAACACCAAGATCAAACATAAATCTACCAAATCAAAACAAAAACATAAAAATGACAAAGATTGAGTTAAGAACTTGGGTTGCCTCCCAAGAAGCGCTTAGTTTATAGTCTTTAGCTCGACTCTTCATTTTTTTTTTCATGTTACATCAGCTACAGGTATGGTGAATACTTGATGGTTCACCTCTTCACCACAGTTATGATTTAATCCATGGCCGCTAACTTGAAACCCCTTACCATCTTCATTTCTCATTCTACCTATACTAGAGGCATATGCTTGTATCTTCAAAACCTCAATAGCCCATTCAGTAGCTCTTTTACATGCTTTTAGAATTTCCAAAAGTTGTTCGTCATGTTCAATGGCTAACGGTGAAGTTACACCCAATGATAGATTGTTGGCTCTCAAATAGTCATTCTGACTCCCAACATTAGTCGATGTTGCCTTCAAGACACTCATGCCATCTTCCACTGCTTGACCCTCCATTTGAACTTGTAATGACAAAGCATCAACAAGCCCATTATGAATTGGCTTCTTGAATTCCTTTTGCTCAACCATGTCAACTTGGAAGCATTGCTTAGCCTCATTGGGAGTTTTCATTGGCTTGTGCATATTGAAGGTAACATGCTCATCTTCAACTGGCATGGTAATTTCACCCTTTTCAACATCAATTAGGGTTCTAGCAGTTGCTAAGAACGGTCTTCCAAAGAGAATAGGAGTATCTTGGTCCTCCTCATAATCAATAACAATGAAGTCCGCAGGAAAAATAAACTTGTCTACTTTCACAAGAACATCTTCAATTATCCCTCTAGGGTAAGAAATACTTCTATCAGCAAGTTGTAAAGTAATGGTAGTCGACTGAGCTTCACCTAACCCTAGCTTGTTAAAAACAGATAGAGGCATGAGGTTCACACTTGCACCAAGATCACACAATCCTCTTCCCAAGAATTTATCCCCAATGTGGCAAGGGATAGAGAAACTTCCAGGATCCTTCAACTTTGGTGGAATCTTCTTGATAACATCAGTAAAGCTCTTAGTCACAGCGACCATTTCAAACTCATTAAACCTTCTCTTCTTAGAAAGGACATCCTTCATAAATTTAGCATATTTAGGCATCTTCTCCAAAGCTTCAGCGAAGGGTATATTAATGTGAAGTTGCTTGAACATTTCAATGAATTTCTTGAATTGACCATCATCTTGATGCTTCTTAAGCCTTTGAGGGAAAGGAGGTGGTGGAACATATTTTGGAGGAGAAGTGTGTGTCTTCCTCTTCTTCTCATCCACATTTTTAGGTAGAACATGTTTTCCTCTCGCTATGTTATCATGATTTTCCTTAGCTGAATTTTCCTTTTTGTTCTTATCTTCTTCAACTTCAATTTCTTCATCAAGAACTTCATTGCTATCAATCTCAATAACAGCATGATCTGTCAACTCTTTACTAACCTTGCTTGAGCTTGGCACTTCCGTCAACTTTTTCCCACTTCTCAAAGTAAGTGCCTTGCACTCTGCTATAACTTCTCGCTTAGGATTAGGAATAGTATCACTTGGAAGACCATTTCTTTGTTGAGCACTCAAGTGTGAAGCAATTTGTCCCACTTGTATCTCAAGATTTTTGATTGCCGTGTCATGAAGAGAAACTGTGCCAACTAAGCCTTCTTGACCCTTGATAAGTTGCCTCAAGAGTTTATTTGTCTCAGAATCACCCTCTTGTGGCTTCGGTGGTTGCTCAAAACCCGGTGGACGCATTGGCTTACTAGAAGAAGCATAGTGATTAATTGGATTCTCACAAGGTCCATTCCTCCAAGAGAAGTTGGGATGATCCCTCATACCCTTGTTGTAGGTATTAGAGTAAGGGTTATCACGTGGATACCTTTGAGTATTGTTCAAATAACTCACAGACTCCATAGTATAATAACATTCTTCATAAGAGTGAGCTTCTCCACATATTTCACAAGAAGGACTTGGAGCTTGGATAGCATTCACATTCCTTGATGAATTTCTCTCTATCTTCAATTCAAGTTGATCAAATCTCTTAGCCATTGCTTCAAGTTGAGCAACAATTTCCTTAGACATATTGGAACTACTCGAAGGACTTGGTTCCTTATATGTTCTATAGTTAGAACGTGATTTTTCAGATTGTTGCAAGGAACTAGAGGCGATGTCCTCGTACAACTGTGAGATATCACAAACTCTCATCTTGCCAATTCCACCATTAGAGGCATTGTTGAGCATATTAGAAGTGGGCACATCCAATCCGGCTGCAAAGGCTTCAAGCAAAACATAGGTCTTCTGTTCATGGTTAGGACAATTATGCCATAGCTCCTTGAATCTCTCCCATGCTTCATGAAAAAGTTCTCCGGGCTGTTGTTGAAAACCCAAGAGTTCAGCTCTTTGAACTGCCCGTCTACCCCTTGGAATAAACCTTGCCTTGAACTTAGATGCCATTTCATCCCAAGTAGTGATGGAGTTATGAGGTAGAGCAGTAAGCCAAGCTCTTGCCTTCTTGTCAAGTGATAGGGGGAACAGTCGCAATCTAAGTGCATCCGCAGTTACTCCATAAAATTTGAAGTTCTCACACACTTGTACAAAGCGTGTCAAATGGTTAGTAGGATCTTCATTCTGAGTTCCCGAGAACAAACCAATCATTTGGAGCATTTGGAGCATGATTGGCTTCAACTCAAAATTTCGAGCTTGAATAGCAGGAAACTGGATGCTAAATTGATAGGTGGAGTTTTCTTGCTCCATGTACTCATCCAAAGTGCGCTCCAAGTCATCATCATTAGGATTAGCCATATTGTAAAATGGATGAGGACGAGGTGGTGGTCTCGGTTGCTCTTGTATGGGTAAAGGTTCAGGTCCTTGGAGAGGTTGCACTTGAGGTGGATTCTCCGATTCGGTTTCAAAGTCTTCAGAAAAATATTCTTCAAGAGCACCGTCAAGAACGATCTCCAAATCAGTTTGCATACGGAGCTCAAATACCTACAAGTCAAGAATCCCAAAACGAGTATCAAACTTATCAACCAATAGAGCCAAAAACTTGTTCGCCGTTTAACTTCCGCAAGCGCACGGGTCGCAAGTAATAAAGTGATAAGTCAAGATCGTTCCCACGAGGACTATGACAAAAGCGAGTTAACTAATTTAACCATGTTCTTAATTAGGTTGAATGGAATCATTTGAAATTGATCAAGTTAAATAAAGAAGTTTGATGAAAATAACAAAGGAAAACAGCGGAAATTGGGAAATTGGGTCTAACTTCAAGAGATATTAACTTAGGATTACTTCTTCCCCATTGTATTTCATAAAACTATGCAATTATCCACTTATGTTGATTAAATGAGTCTATATGCTAGTCGAAGATCCTAAAATCATCCACCAAGCTCTCTCAAGTCAAGATCGATTTTTAATCTTCATTAAAAATATTCAATCTCTTGTTTACAATTAATGAAAATCATCTTTCTAAAGCAAGTCTTCACATGACTATGCTAGGTTGTTAGATATATCTCTATTCTAACAACAAACCATCCATTTAATCCCTAAACTTCAAGTCTAGCATGATTTTTCTTAAGTTCTACAATCAAAATAGCTCTCTCAAGCATCTTCCAATTGAACAACTCTAATCATGTGGTGATCAAGCACAAGATAGCATTAAGCTCAAAGAAAAATCAACATATAATACTCATTAACCAACAAAAGCAAGATAATCCAATAGTTTCAATCCATACAATGGGTAAAAGTAATCCTAATTAGGAGTTTTAGCTACTCATGGTCTGTACATGCCAAAATCTCAGCATACAATCATAATCCATATCAGCAAAATGGAGAAAAAGGAGAGAAGAACAAGAAAAACTCAAGAATTGAGGCTCCAAATCCTTTCTTAATCTAATCCCAAGCTCCAAGCTCTCCAAAATGCCAAACCCTAGCAGCCACTATGTTCAAGAAGTCCAGCCTCCTCTTATTTTCGACCTAGCCCATGCCTTTATACTGATTTTTCTGCTTCATTTTCCAAAACGCACAGCATCAGTTTCGCGCGTTCGCCGTGGGTTCGCTACAGCGAATGCCATAGCGAATTGTCATACAAAACCAGACAGAAGCAGTGCTTTTTCAAGTGATTTCGCTATGACTTTGGCTACAGCAGATTCCACAGCAAGTGCAGGCTTCTCCATAATGTCCATTTTCCTCTTCCTCTTGCATTCTTCCCTTCATTTCACATCTTCTCATGATCTTTGTGAGCTTTTACAACTTGTCAACCTCCACCTACAAGGAGGAGGGATTCATGAGCTTTTTTAACTTTCACAAATAATTAAAACTATGTGCATTTAACTCATGATTCAACAAAAATTTGATTTATCTTTTGTCCTATCACATTTTCTTCTACAATCTCTTTATATGCACAATTTGAACCCAAAAATAAGTGAAAAGAGAAGAAAATGTGCTAAAATACTCTTGATTTCTATGAGTTAACACCCACATCTTATTTTTCTCAGTTACGAAATTTGGCACCAATATCGATGAAGAATGTATTAAAGCATGAATAATGTTACTTGATGAGTATAAGTTTTCAACAATAATAGAATACCTCTACCATAAGGCTAGTCTTCCGCTCAAAGCCATTGGGTTTACTATCCAACCATCATCAAAACCACATCTTCTACGTAGTTTTTTTAACAATTTTTTCTTTTTGTTTAGTCTCTATGATAAAGACTAAATGGGATTTATTCTTCCTGCACTTTAGGTTTTTGATTGTCAAGGCTACCCCATTGAATTAACAATTCCACAAAAGCATCATCATAGTGCCTAGAGGGCTGTGTTAGGCTAACCATTCTCGCCCTCAGCCATATTTAGGTCCTTAGAACTCTAACACAGAACCTTAAATTCAAAAGGAACAACCAATTCAGAATAAATTGATAGTAGGACCACCTTACCTCGCATGCTCTATTTGGTTTAGCGAACATTCATCTTCCTTGGGGTTTCTTTTTTCACAGTACCAACGATGTGTTGCACTAGTTCCACCTCCCTAAACCTCTTGGGTTTCTTAGATGCTTGCGGTGTTTCAATTTCAGGCGGTGTTCTTTTTAGTTTCACCCCTCTTAGCCTTCTGACTACCTCTGAAACAGGAAAAGTAAGAATATATAGGACTATGGCTTAATCAAGGGACAAATGTTCTTATTCGAGTTCAGCAATTGATGTAACATCCCAAATTTTAATTAAGGGCTAATGATGATTATAGTGAATATTCATGGAAATTAGATCTTGTGAATTTTGAAACATTCATATTCATAAGGAAATGGACAAATAAATTCAAGAATTGAATTAAATTAAAAAGGTGATAGCAAAATCATAATTTTGCCAGTTTAGCCCAAGATTAATTATTTTCCAATTAATTGGATTTAATTTCAATTAATTAAGGAAAATAAAGAAAAATGTATAAATTGAATTTTCTTGATGGAATAAATTAAGATTTGTGGAATAAAGTAAAAGCCCATATTTTTATTGGTGGATATTTAGGAGAAGGGAAATATTTACTTGGAAGATAAATATGCCAAGTGGCATCATCCAAAGCCAAGAGATTAAAATTATAATCGCTAAAGTTGGAAGAGGATAAGATCAAAGTACAAGGTGAGGTCATAAAACTTAATTTTGGAAGTAAAATAAATTGAGTAAAAATAGGAAGATATTTATGAAGCTAATGTTTCATCTTTCTCATTCTCATTACATGACCAAACATAGAGAGAGAGAGAGAGAGGCTTCGAGAAGAAGTTTAGAAAAGCTAGAGAGAAGAAGGAGCAAAATCCAAAGGTAAGTCTTGTAGATCTTGTGATTAAGCTTCCCTTTTTGTCAAATAGCTCCTCTAACCTTTTGAACTTCATGGAAAACATGGTGTAGCAAGCAAAATCTCAAGGTTTAGTGGAGAAAGGGAGGATGATTTTTAGAGAGAGAAAGTGAAGCAAACCAAGGTAATCTCAAGAACATCAACTCATGTGGTTTATTGTTGTTGCTATTGTTGTTCTTGGCTTAGTTTGGTATTGGTTAGTTGATTTTGTAAATTTGGAAAGTCCTAATCCTAAGGGGTTATGCTGCCCAAATTTCTTTGAATCATGGTTAAGAAGTGTTTAAGTGAGTTAATCAAGGATTGAAAGTGGAAAAGTACAAGTTTTGGAAGCTAAAACACAAAGCTCCATTTTTCTATTTTTTCCTTCAATATTTCGGCCAGGACCAGATCTGGTAGTAGGAGTTGGATTTTCAAGAAATAAATGGTTCCATTGGACTCAGTGGGCAAAAATAGGTGAGGTTACAGTTGGGCTCTTTTTCGGTAGAGGCCGAAAAAGTGTAATTATGAAAACGCCACTGAAATCTCTAAATAAGGGCTGTCAAGGGTATTTTTGTAATTTGATAGTGAATTTGGTGATTCCAAGCCCGGAAATAGATTCCTTGGGCGAAAATACTTTAGAAATGCCTTAGTCAAAATTTTGGGAAAACGTGCCATTGAGCCGGGTACGGCGGGGTCGGGCCGGGGTCCCAGGGGCATTTTGGTAAATTTCCACCATAGGCTAATATAACCATAAGAAACACTATGGAAGAGTCTAAAATGATACTTGGATAGGTTATGACCTATTTCTTGTACATTTAATATTTTAGGACCGAGTCGGAAGCCAGAAGCGGCACGTTTTACGAGGCACACTAAAAAGGTGGTCTTTGAGATAGTACTTCCCAATCCTTTTAGGCGATTGTTAGAGACTTTCATAGCTACTTAAGGGACTTTAATGATAACCAAAACTAAGTGTTTTGAAGTCATTTGAGTATTGGAATAAGTGATAATGTGTCGTCCTTAATTATGACTATAGGATTCGATATTTGCCCTGAACGTAGAAGGCCTACGCCTGAACAAGGACGGAAAGAACAAGGTAGTGACGTTTTATCCTATATCATGTATATTGCATTGCTTGTTTGCATTAGTCATTGAATATAATTACAGTGAAAGGACGTGGTGAAAGCCCGGACTTGATTACAGATACAGTGAGGGGACGTGGCGAAAGCCCGGACTCAAATATAAATAAAGTGAAGGGGCATGGCATAAGCCTGACCTCGTATATAGTGAAGTGAACATAGCGAAAGCCCGGTCTTGAATATTGATTGATGCATTGTGATAGATGCTTACTTGCTTTGTATATATGCATCATATACGTAAACTGTTGCTACTGGGATTCTCTAGAATCTCATTCTTTCCAAATAACATTTTTAGACAGGGAAAGTGGACCGAAGAGCAAGCAAGTGGCAATGGAAGATTAGGACTGCCGCCGGTAGTCTTAGTTAGATATTTTGGTTTTATACTGAACTGGTTATCATTTTGGACAAATGTATATATTGAATAGATTTATAATATTATAGTTTTGCGTAATCCCCAGTATGGATATTGAGATGGGCAGTGATGCCTTGTATAAACTTTGGATTAATGTTATTATCCCGGGTGAACATCGAAAATTGTGCTGATACTTTGATATTATATATGTGACAAACAGAATAGGCCTATTGATTTTATAATTGAATGAACAGAGATCTAATTGTAAAGATATTTTATAAAATTTTTAATTATCCTGGATCTTTTATTCAATTATTAAACACGTTTAAACGCTAATCTCGACCTGATTATCGAAGTGGGGGTTACAATTGATCCCCGTCATCCCCCATTTGAGTTAACAGGAGGGCCTTGCTCATCCTTGTTTTCCTGTTTCCTTTTTTGTGGCCTGGACTAATAGAACCATTTTATTGAGGAGCCTATCCTTAAAGCTCTTTGGGCTTCAGTATGAAGCCCATTAGCTTTCTTTCACACTGACCCTTTTCTTTTGTTGGGCTAGTCAGCGCAATTCCTTTTCTGAGCCTTTGATTTGTCTTATCCTGAGGCGTCTTAGCACCATATGGACTTGTCTGTTTGTAAGTGGTAGTGCTCTACCTACAGAAACCGTTATTCCCACCTTGAGGTGAGGATGATCCACTAATTTGTACAACCATGTCAGACCCATGTTCCTCACCAAAATCCAAGCTACGCACCACCCTGTTTGCTCTCTACTTCCACTCGTTCCACCCTTCCTTCACCAACATCAACATATCTTTCATGAACTTTGGAGTTGAAGTTGTCAAATGACCACCATAAGAGACCTCTTCATCCACAATATTTTTGGTCTTTGAACATAGTCGTTGCTTATGACCAATTATCCCACACTTATAGCAGACTATTGGGAGTCATTCATACTTCACTTCAGCCTATGTAGCATCCCCATCCTCCCTTTGAACCCAAAAACCAATCATTAATGGAGATTTAATATCAATAAGAACCCTGACTCTAATAAAGTTTCTGACAAGCTTATTTTGTGTCCAGGGATTCTCAACCATTACTACCTCCCTACTGATGAGCCCAACTTAATAGCATTTCTGTGATTTAAGTAACCGAAAGAGGCGACCATGAAATTGTATCCAAAAGGGGCATTTGTCAAAGTTTACTACCTTATACACCATTTTGTCATCCCATGGCTAAAGGTTCAAAAGGTAAGATTGAATCAACCATGGCCTACCTCGTAAGCCCTTTAAATAGTTACTTTGATCGGAAAATTGCAAAACGAAAACGTTTTTGTCAATATTCAGGATCTCAACTTCATCCTTTAGTTGCTAGCCTTTCTACATCATCGATAAAACAGTGCCACCGGTTGAGTTCTTTCAGTGCTTCTATTCTTCCTATCAATGAACCTTTTATCTTTGTTTTAGGGTTATGCTCTAGGTTAATAGCTCTCTTGAATTCGACAAATGAGCTCTGCCCTTCCTCCATCACAGGCTCCACTCTCCTAACCTCTTACTTCATGAAATGCCTCTCTAAGCAAAACAAAGCTCGACACTCATACTTCTAGAGAATCACGAACCGAGTTGCAGTTTCACTCCTCACTAGATCCCGTAATCACAAGGAATGACTACGGGAACACTCAGATCTGTACTACCATAGTGAGTGATAGTATTGCTCACAATAAAGTAGGGAAAGACAGTGATCCGCAAACAGAAAAACAAAAGCCACTCCAAGAGTGACAGAATTGCCTCCCCCGTACAGAGAGAAAAGGCTCACTCTAGTGGTGAGAGAAAGCATATATGACAAACCAATAAAAGATTAAGGGTTGAATAATTACAACTTTTATTAAAATATTGAGATTAGATATTGCAATTGTAATAACAAAGATAAAAGCATGCCTAGTGTATGTGGATGGATGATCAAAGCAGGTTAGTTAAGAGGATCAATTTTTATGGCTCAATGGGAGTAGTTATTGCCCAAGTACCAATTGGGCATGGACCAAATAAATGACTTTTCCGGGTCCCCCTAAGTTTGTTATTATTCATATAACGGACAACCATATGTTAAATCAATATATTGCAATCATTTACTACCTCACCATATCTCCAACAGAATTGTTTCTAATAGAAAGATATATGTGTCTCAAAAAAAAAATATCACGATCATTGTCATTACATAATAAAAAAAATTAATATACAAGTTACAATAATTTCACTTCATTTTATTTTGATAATATCCCCTTTTAAAGCTTGAGCACAAAGGATTTTCACCTTTCCCAACAAATGCATTTCCTGAGATTCAAACTTGTGTTCTCTTCCTTACAGGGGCAAGGCTGCTTACCATCTCAACCATCAGCTTGTTAGTGTAATTTCACTTCATTTTAATTAGGTCTTTATATATCGTTTCTTTTTATCTTTTTTAGTGGTTTCTTATAATTTCTTCAATATTGATCCCTATACAACTATACTCTTAATTTGTTAATTTGCAAAAGAAATAACGTTAAGTAGCTAATTATGTGACTCTCTCTTAACATATACATGGATTAATTTTATGATAGGGGACTAAATAAAACTAAAATCAATAAAATTACATATTATTTTATATATAGATGTAATCTATGTTTATTCATTACATATCATGCAATATTGAAAAATATATCCAGTTAAAATCATGATGTTATCAAAATTCTAAAATTAAGAAGGTCAACGGTATGTGGTTGATGTAGATAGAGCTTCCCAAGTAGTTCATAACTAATTAAAATTCAATCAATTCAGCCCAGCAAGGACACAGTTCAAAAAAAAATTAAGTCAATTCAATATCTCATATATATGCAAGTCCAAATTTCTTATCAGCAATGCTCTGATTGGAAAATGTCATATCTCAATGTTTTGTAGTCTTCGTATCATCATACTGATTACAGCCCAAACACACACACACATATATATAAAAAGAAAGTACTCACAATAAAATTTGTTTGACATACAAAATGAAATGTTTATGTAAGTACATTTGTGAAGAAACTTAGCAAGCAAGCAAAGTCTTCCATTTAGTCATCTTGTGTGTATATGTGTATAGTTCAACAATACTTTTGCCGACTGTATTCGAACTGTGTAACAGAAAGGTAAAAAGAACAAAAACTGAAACCTGCTTTTATTTGACACAACATAAATAAACCAGAAACTAAAGTGTTCCTTATTGAGAGAATTAACCAGAACAAGAACAAGATATAATATATAATAAAGCTCTGCATTTTTTCTTGGAAAAGATCAAGGCCAAGGGAAGAAGGAACGAAGCATGGGCATAACAGCGAACTTCATGCCACCACTAGAGCAGTGAAAGCCATTTTTCTCTCCACAAGCAAAGTAATAAGGCTGCCACCTCTTCAACACAATCTTGAATCCCTCTCCCACACCTTGTGTTGTGTTCGCCACCATCTTTGCCCTCTTCACATCACAATTCTTGAAGCTCCAATAGTTGGAGAACAGGTACACACTGTGTGCATGTGTAGTAGCATTTGGAGCATCATACTTGAACACTGGACTCATCAAATGCATACACAACAAGTAAGTACTTCGCTGATAGATGCATAACTAGAAAGAGTAACATAAACTCTTCCCTGTCCATAATATAATATACGGCACTTTAATTAATTTACAGTAAATAAAAAGTGATGGTTAAGTAATTAAATATGTCTTAAATTGAAAAATGCTTCCACTTTTATTTAGTCTTATTGGAAAATATATTTGAAAAGTTGATGAGTAGACAAAATTAGAAATGAGCGCTAATTATATGGACAAAACTGAAAAATGAGCATTAATCATCTTGTAAATGACTTATATTTTAAACTAGGCTATTCTTCTAGACGTGCTGGACGAGAGGGAGCATATTTACATACACACACATAGAGATAGAGAGAGAGAGAGAGAGAGAGTAGGAGCTGACCAAGAGTATCGTTGAGGTAGAAAGGAGCATTTTTTATGGCCCAATCCGAGTAGTTGACGCCGAAGTGCCAATTTTCTGAGCCACCCACAACGATTTTGTTGGGCTGTGGTTGAGTCTTGTTGGGTTTCTGGTGTGCATATCTGGACCACCAGTCGGTGTAGTTATTACCAGAGAACCAGTCCTTGTTGGCCACACTCACTCCAAACATGGAAGCCATCAGAACAAGAACGGTTACTGAGTTTGCAAACTTGGAAGAGGCCATATTTGCTGCTATTGTCTTTAAAAGATTGATGCTTTGATGGGTACAAGCAAGAGGGTTGTGTGTGAGGTCTGTGATTTTCTCCGAACATATATATAGGTGAAAATGGTGGGGGCAGGCATGATGAGGTTTTGAATTTTGGTGGTTCAAATGGCCAAAAATGAAAACTTATTATTATTATTTTAACTTCTTGTGTATAAGGTTTGTGTGGGTGGGGGTAGTTATAAGCTAGCTAGGGTTTTGAAACTGAGATTTCCCAAACGAAGATGGGTATGTGCCTGACTCTATGTGTGAACGACCAAGTCTCAGGAAACAGTTACATTTCAACTAGACAAAAAAAAAACAGAAGCTGAATCACTATTATTAGTGATTCAACCGATATATAGGGTCTCATACATATGAAAGGAAGTTTGTGATGTCGGCTATAGAATTGCAGTGGTGGGTTGGTTGGTGGAAGAAGTAAAAATATACAATACTCGTCTGGTTTTACCGTTTTATTTATACATCATTTTCAGTATTTTTCACACAAACTCAAAAAAAAAAAACTTTTAACCTCATTAAATATGTTTTAAAATTTAATAACTTTGCAAATGTTACCCCTATTTAATATATACTCCAATAAAACTTATGAAAATAAAGTTAACATAATAAATAAAGAGTATAATTGTATATTCATATAAAAATTCAATTATATAACTTATAAATAAAATCAAAATAAACCTTCCCTTTCTACCTTATAAATAGAATCACAGAAATACCCTTTATAAATGCTTAAATATAGAAAAGAAAAGGTCAAGTTTGACCATCTATAGATGGTGCATGCATATACAAGATGTTTGAAGTTTCGAAGAAATTAAAAGAAAGTCAATGTGTGTTGCAAACGTACCTGATTATTTATGGAATTAAGGCACCTAGTGGGATGTGGATAGCAAATTGTGAGTATCTTTGACTTATATTGAACTTTCCGTATCCTATTGAAACAGCGTTTACATGATCCATTGCCTTGTGCTTATTCTGATGATATGATGACAGCTTAATGTCGTAAGACAATTCTTTTTTTTTTTTTACAATAATAATACCTTGAAAAATTTGCATGAGAAATATGAGAGAATATTCTTCTTGTCTAGGTATAAGTAGAAAAAGACAATAAGTTGTTCGAATAAAAGCATACTATTTCTTATAATAAAGAACAAAATTACCCTCCCTCTGGGGACATCCGATAAAAAGGGAAGGAGGGAATATTATGTTTACTAAGTGTCTTCTTTGATCCCCAAAATCATGATTTTAGAAGCATTTTTCCGCAAATCGAGATAAAACTCCTCTCACATATTTATCTCGTAAACTGTAAAAGCTATTCTCCAAAAGTTAATCAGAACACACACTAAGATATTTTTAGATAGTCCTTTGTCTTGTTATGATAAAAATATTTTATTTTTTTGTCATAAAATTTGGTTTATGCTAATCTTGAAGTCTTGATCTTTAGTATTCATATAATATAGTTCATGATCTCTACTTAGACCATTCAGCCAAAGAAGAAATTAAAGCATCCTTTTCTTTCGACAATCTTTTTTCTGTCTTCGCTTCCCAAAATTATCATAACACGGTGTCACCAAGAGATATAAATTAATACAATTAATAAACTTATCAAAATCAGGGACATTACAATCTGTGGTCCACCAGATAAAATCACCACAAGAGATGTTTCCAAAAGGATTACAAAATATTTCTACAAGACTTGAAAGAGTTCTCTGTAAAAAAAAAAAAAACAATGCAAAAATCGTTGGTTGAGAGTCTTCATCATCATTTATAACAGAACCATTCCATTGTCTACTTTAAATCCTTTACATTTGTATTCGCTGTGGTGATTAGCTTGTCTTCCTCACTGTCAAGGAAACAAACAATCCAACAACAAATCAAAACATTGTAGCATCAAAAATGAAACAAGTTGACTGGTATTATATCCAATAACAAGAATAAAACATACACATACCAGAAATGTTATTGGAACATCTTGCTATATGCCTTTTTCTCCTGGTCGCGCCTATCAGCAATCTGTTCAGAGTATAATCAGTTAGATAGATCATCAACAAGAGTTTGAATGCCTGAAAGAGCAATCTTGTTTAGATAGATATACTGGTCACTCACCTTCTTCCTGGCAGCAGCAAGTTCCTTTTTTATTCCAGCTGAAAATAAATATTAAAGTTGCCTTTTAGTGACTCTGGATTACACAGCTCACAGAATTTTAGAATGAGATTCAGTCTACATTTGTTGTATAGAATACTAAGTTTGAATCAGGAATCCCAAAAATAATCCATCTTGTTGGTGAAACACGGGAGAGTTTATGACTGAGTCTTGGAACTAATATCATAGCTTACCGTCATTTGGCTCCAATACCAATGCCTTCTTAAAGCTTTCAACTGCAGCATCAATGTCATTAAGTGCCATGTGCGCCTGCTCAAATGGAAGCAATGTAATCATTATAAGACTTGAACGTGAGACATCAGGAAGGCAAAAAGGTACTTAACTTCTGAATAATGGGATCAAATGTGAAAAAAAACTAGAAAGTTCTCTCCCTGTTTTTTTTTTGTTTTTGTTTTTGTTTTTGTTTTTTTTTGCGTAACTACCTGATATCCTAGCCAATCGCTTAAGGAGTTACAAGCCAGATTAATGTGGATCAGGCCATGGTAGTACCTATATGGGTGGTGACCGTACCACATAGGTTGCTGCATTCCCAAAGGATCGAACCCGTAACTTTGGTTAAGCTGAAACAACTCCTACCAGTTGATCCAAGCCCTCGGTGGTCAAACAAGTTCTCTTTTTTGTCTTTCTTAATACCAGAAAGAAGTTCGGCTTTGGATCAAGAGTCAGTATTAACTGCACTTGTCTATTTCTTTCAAAGTTCAAATTTTTTTAAGTAATAAAAGAAGGTTTAATAGATCTCTCCAATATTTGAAACTCTCTTGAGCCCTCACTAAATTCTAGCACAAGGCTCTTCAATGGAGTTACGTGTACCTGTCCTTGACGGAACAAAGCCTTGACATTGTTGTCTCCATCACGCATAGCAAATTCTGTATCTAGCAATGCTCCTTTGAGATCCCCCAGTTTTAGTTTACAAGCCTAAAATGTAAAATACCAGAAACAGAATACTAAAGTAAAAGAGAAGCACTATGGAGGGATCAAAATCAGTTATCACGACAGATTAAGTGAACAGGAGCCAACAGAGAATTGGATAGATAATTGTAAGCTGTGAAACAAGTGTAATCTAAAACTGCATCTCACAGTGTAAAATGAAGTAGATTTGGACTTACAGAGCTGTTTGTAAAAACCTGAGACTTTGTTTTTCTCAAGCTTAAACTCAACTCTGAAAAGGCATAACACAAACACATTATCAAATGCAAAGAAGGAAGAATTTTGAATTTGCAGCACAGTTACTGTACAATCAAGCAAAACAATTATTACCAAAACTTAACATACCTTCATCAATCCCTTCCTTCTCCCAGCAAATATCCAGGTAGCGTAATGCCTTCCGGTACTTCCTGAGAGCCATTTTATAGTCTTGTTTCTATCCAAAAAAAATTAAAAATAATTATTTTACCACGAAGCAAAAGAGATATATAAGCATCAGTACAGAGCAACCATTAATAGGCCCAAAAAAATATTGCATTTGCTTCTAGCTGCTTTGATAGGTACACCATTCTTCCAACAAATATGGGAGATAAATGAAACTAAGCTTGTGAGATAGACTAAACAAAGCTATCATACCTTGTAGCACTCATTGCCGAAAGCTTTAATGGAGTCTACAGCAGTCATCCACCATTGAAGTTCACTTGGGCTCTCATCAAGGTCAGCTGGCCAATCAGGATAAGTATCACCATCTTTGAAAAAGTTAGATATTCCATCATCTGCTCCATGAGGGATTTCTCCACAATCCATGATTTTAACATCTTGAGTGGGCCGGTCATTGTCGCCAATTGTCACGTGCTCAATTGAACGTACCACCCCCATTCCTTTGACTACCTTCCCAAATACAACATGCTTGCCATCCAGATGCGAAGTTCGGGTTGTGGTGATAAAAAACTGAGACCCATTTGTGTCAGGACCAGCATTGGCCATAGATAGCATCCCTTTCCTTTCATGTTTCAACTCAAAATTTTCATCTTCAAACTTCAGTCCATAAATAGACTCTCCTCCTGTACCATCTCCAGCAGATATATCTCCTCCTTGTATCATAAAGCCTTTAATGACACGATGAAAGCAAGATCCCTAAAAACACATCAGAATACAATGTGAGTCCAATAATTGGGCTTATCAGGGCAGTAGTTTGAAATCAAAACGTTCTGAGAAAAAAGAGGGGGTATTGTTTGTAACAACAAGCTAAATATTTACATTGCACATAACAATTTAAAATGTCACAATAAAATATGGAATATCATGTGTCATGCTATATGCAAGATTTTGATCCTACATCCACATACCAGTTCCCCTCAAGAGACAGCAAAAATATAAGAAATATATATCGGTTATCACGGTATCCTAGGATATTAGTATAAAACTAATATGAGCCATACCATACGAAGTTACTCGAGCCAATAGGCTAAGAACTGCCTCATAAGTTGGCACAGAGCAGAACCCACACAGTGATACTGTACTACATCCAAAGACAGTTCTTCAATTCAATTTCAGCTTGTTATATGTAAACATTGGTGCACTGAATTAAGAACAGACGCTGTCCAATAATTAGCTACTTGTGTTTATGCTTGATGATCATCATTATAGAGAACATAGATCCTATGGTTACTTTACCCAAAGAAGAAGAAGAAAACCTTTCTATATATAAGAATTTAACACCTTTAAAGACCCCTTGCCTAAGATAATGGACATAAAAATCCACTTTATTGATAACAGCCAAATGGAATTTGTAAAGATACATAACCAATCAACCAAAAGCAAAACATTCAGTGTCAAAACGATGAAGGGCATAACCGTCTTTTATAGAGTCATTGATCAAAAGCAATGAAAGGGGTTTTACAATATTTCCATTACTGCAAAGTCCGCAGTTTTTCCAGATACCAAATACGCAAAAGGGGCTCCCCATTGGAGGAGTCACCCCATCTACTTAAAAAAAACGAATAAGTAAAAAGCTCATAAACCAACGAGATATCACTCATAAAGAAATAAAGAACCGTAAGCCATACTCATTCCCCAAGCATCCTTCTTAAATCAGCAATAGAACAAAGAATTCCCAAAATTGGACAAGAATCACAGCATGAACAGCACCAAACAAAAATTGATATTGCTCAGTCCAAAAATGGCATATCCGTCAATCGGTAAACTCGAGACCACAAATGAATAATACAAGTCTATAAAACAGAAAGAGGAGGAAAAAATATATATAAAAAGAAACCTTGAAATGGAGGGGCAGCCCAGTGCTGGGACCAATGCCCTTCTCACCGGTACAGAGAGCCCTGAAATTTTCAGCAGTTTTGGGAGCGACATCGTTGTAGAGCTCAACCACAATCCTTCCTTCAAGTTCATCTCCTATGCTAATGTCCAAGAAGCACCTTGGTCTCCCCATTTGTGTTGTGATTCTCAGTTTCAGTAAACCAAAACAAGCAAAGACCAAGAGTGTTACGAGTAGAGAGAGTCTTAAGGGTTAAAAAAAAACACGGCATAAATATATAGAGGGGAGGTTCTAGACTCTTCTCGGAGCTCCTCTCAGATAGAGGGAAACAGACAGAGAGATAGGAATTTATAGACGCGAAAATAAAATAAAAAGGAAAGGCCTTTAAGGATCGGTCTCCTTCTTCTCTCCCTCTCTGATAAGTTATGGCGCCTTCTCTTGCTGAATATACTGTTCACTTCATAGCCATTGGCCAATTTCAAGTCAAAAACGCTCCCAAGTGAACAACTTGGTGAAGCAAAAGGAAGCCCCACACTAGGAACCTCGCTTCATTTTCAAAATAAATAAAGGCTAACTATAACTTTTGGTCCCTTAAGTTTTGGTCAATTTTGATTTTGGTCCCTATAGTTTAAAAGTAGAGGTTTTGGTCCCTCAACTTTGAACCGTTTCAAACCATTAGTCCCTCAACTTTCAGAAGGACTTACTGGGCTCTCTGACGGCGTTAAATCATCTCAGGTGGCACTAACAGTGTTAAAGTTGCCTGTGTGGCATGCTTATTAGACCACTGATGTGGCAAGTTGAATATATATTGTTTGTGGTCTGACTTTAAAAAAAAAAAAGTTGAGACAAAAGAAAAGCAACAGAACACATGGTATAACCAAATGTAGGAAAATGACAGGGAGAGACCTTTATCGACAAAGAAAAGCGGGGAGGGTCAGGTCAAAGAGGACCCACGCCGGCGAAGTCTGACGTGGCCTTTGCTGGAGGCGTAATCGTCGATAACGACCGTCGAGTGAAGCTCAGAGTTGTATTGTCATCGGCCTTCGCTTCATTTAAAGGTAAGGAACTTCTTGTTTATGTGAATATCGTGGCTGAAGCTTCTTATTTGTATCAAAGTCGTGAGCTACAAATGAACTTCTAATGCTCTGTTTTTTTTCATACTTGCATATGGCTAAACCTTCCTATTTCGTCCTTAACTGATTATCTTTATATGTCACTCGTATCTAACGCTCTGCAGCATTAGTCAAGTCGTGAGCTACATATGACTAATTAACTTATGGAAATGGGTTGTACATAAGTGGATATATCTGTATATAAGCTGCATCCAATCCTTTTTTACTCTAATCTCTCATAGTTTTGTTTTTCCTAAGTAATTTATTGTCACTTTCAGTAGTAGATTTGTGGCTTATATATATTGGGAAATCACGTTCTTTAAGAAAAGAGCAGTTACAGGCTATATCAACTCTTCAAAATTTATTTGGTCGTGGTTACTACAAATATGGCTGCTTTAATTTTTAAGTGAAGAAACATGTTTGAACTTTTTTTCATGCCAAGACAAATACTAAGCTATACTATAACTCCATTTGACATTGCATTCTGTTCTCTATTACTTGTGATATGTTTTGTGTGACGCTCTGTTTTTTTTACATCAAATGTTGTGTTTTTCATAGGTTAAATATGGATTTGGGCAAAGACAGTAGTGAGAGTAGTGCTTCAGAAGCCTTGCTATCATATTTTGAGTTCAGTGATGAAGAAAATATATACGACGACTATTTTAGGTAATACGTTGATATTGGTGTGGGTGATGTATTGGATGAAGTTGTTGGGAGTTCACAATTGATATCTGTCAACACTCAACACTGATCAACCTCAGCAATCAAATGCAATTAAGGTTAGGGAGGAGAATATATTAGCCATGTTATCTGACTATGAATCTGAGGACATTGAAGAAGTTGAAGGAATGAGTGGTAATGAGGATGAGATTGTGGTTCAAGAACAACACCCGAAATATAATCCCTCAGAGATGTGCAAGGAGTTTCAATTTCAATTGGGGATGGAGTTCACTTCATTTCAACAATTTAAGGCTACAGTCAGAGAGATGCACTACTCAATAGATATGAGTTAAAGTTTGTAAAGAATGATAAGGTGAGATGCAGAGTCAAGTGTGCACAGTAAGAATGCAAATAGGTAGCACTTGTGAGTAAAGGATGGGGTAGTGACCTAACATATCGCTTAAAGACACTATACGGTAAACACACATGTGGGGTGTCTATAAAGGGGAAGAATGCCTCGTACAAGTGGATTTCAGAGAAAATAGTTAACATGATAAAGATAAACAAAAACGTAAAGTTGGCAAATGTAATTGCAGCAGTAAGGGAGCACTACATGGTTGATGTGTCTATGTGGAAGACATACAAGGCAAGGAAAAGGGCGAAGTCAATCATTGAGGGTGATTATAAGGAGCAATACCATAAGCTAAGAGATTATTGCAATGAAGTCAAAAAGTGTAACCTTGAAACAACTTTTGTTTTGGTTACTGATCAACCATACACACATCGCCTACCTATATTTAGAAGACTGTATGAGTGTATTGTTTACCGTATAGTGTCTTTAAGTGATATGTTAGGTCACTACCCCGTCCTTTACTCACAAGTGCTACCCATTTGCATTCTTGCTGTGCACACTTGACTCTGCATCTCACCTTCCATTCTTTACAAACTTTAACTCATATCTATTGAGTAGTGCATACTCTCTGACTACAGCCTTAAATTATTGAAATAAAGTGAACTCCATCCCCAATTGAAATTGAAACTCCTTGCACATATCTGAGGGATTATATTTCGAGCGTTGTTCTTGAACCACAATCTCATCTTCATCACCACTCATTTCTTCAACTTCTTCAATGTCCTCAGATTCATAGTCAGATAACATGGCCAATATATTCTCCTCCCTAACCTCAACTACATTTGATTGCTGAGGTTTATCAGTTTTAAGTGTTGACAGATATCAATTGTGAACTCCCAACAACTTCATCCAATACATCACCCACACCAACATCAACGTATTGCCTAAAATAGTCTATATTTTCTTCATCATTGAACTGAAAATCTGATAGCAAGGCTTCTGAAGCACTACTCTCCTCTACTGCACTACTCTCACTATTGTCTTTGCCTAAATCCATATTTAACCTATGAAAAACATAACATTTGATGTAAAAAAACAGAGCATCACACAAAACATATCACAGGTAAAAGAGAACATAATGCAAGACGTGTAATCTGACTTGCATTGTCAAATGGAGTTATAGTATAGCCTAGTATTTGTCCTGGCATGAAGAAAATGTTCAAACATGTTTCTTCACTTAAAAATTAAAACAGTCATATTTGTCGTAAACCATGACCATATAAATTATGAAGAGTCGATATAGCCTGTAGCTGTTCTTTTCTTAAAAAATGTGATTTCCCAATATATATAAGCCACAAATCTACTACTGACAGTGACAAGACATTACTGAGGAAAAACAAAACTATGAGAGATCAGAGTTAAAAAGGATTGGATGCAGCTTATATACAGATATATCCACTTATGTACAACCCATTTTCATAAGTTAATTAGTCATATGTAGCTCACGACTTGAATAATGCTGCAGAGCGTTTGATATGAGTGACATATAAAGATAATCAGTTAAGGATGAAATAGGAAGGTTCAGCCATATGCAAGTATAATAAAAACAGAGCATTAGAAGTTCATTTGTAGCTCACGACTTTGATACAAACAAGAAGCTTCAACCACGATATTCACATAAACAAGAAGTTATTTACCTTTAAATGAAGCGAAGGCCAATGACAATACAACTCTGATCTTTACTCGACGGTCACCGTCGACGATTACGCCTCCAGCAACGGCCACGTCAAACTTCGCTAGCGTGGGTCCTCTTTGACCTTACCCTCCCCGCTTTTGTTTGTCGATAAAGGTCTCTCCCTGTCGTTGTCCTACATTTGGCTATACCGTGTGTTCTGTTGCTTTTCTTTTGTCTCCGCTTTTTTTGTTTTTTTTAAAGTCAGATCACAAACAATATATATTCAACTTGCCACATCAGCGATTTAATAAGCATGTCACATAGGCAACTTTAACACCGTTAGTGCCACCTGAGATGATTTAACGTCATCAGAGAGCCCAGCAAGTCCTTCTGAAAGTTGAGGGACTAATGGTTTGAAACGGTTCAAAGTTGAGGGTCCAAAACCTCCGCTTTTAAACTACATGGACCAAAACCAAAATTGACCCAAATTTAAATAACCAAAAGTTATGTTTACCCTTAAAAAAATTACATTAGTCTTTGAGTTAGTATTTATACAAAAAGTTATAATGTTAACTTAATTCATGCATCAGAGAATCAGACAATATCAGAGAAAATGTAATGCTTGCATCATACCTCTTTGTTTTTAATTACAGCTAGGGACTAGAGACTCGAGGGTACTATGCATTTGAGAAAGACACAAATGAAATTGTGGCATTTTCACGTGGAAATAATTTAAATCTGTTGACTTTTGCTTGTTTGTCCATGAAATTATGGAAGCTACAGAATAGGCATGATATGATTGTGGGACCCCACATATTTACAAGTCTTCTTCATTATTTTTATCCAAATTAAAAAAAAATTCTGAAATCTTATTAACTCTATCTTAAAATCCAATAACTTTTAAACTTTCTTCCTATTTAACATACAACATAATCCATAAGAGCAAAGCCATGTAGTAATAAATAAATGATAGAATTATATATTCTTATAAAAAATTTAAAGATATAATTTATAAATAAGATTTAAAAAAATCTTCTTTTTGCCTTATAATAGCATTAAAAGAGTATGTGTGTGTTTGGTTGGGTTTATTTTTGAACAATAAGTCCTTATTATGCAAGCCGAGATAAAATTTCTCTCACATACTTATCTCGTATACCGTGAATCACAATTTATAAGTATTTATTACCCAAAAATAAACTATTCCAAACGAGTACTATATCTACACATAGAGAGAGCGCCAAAGGCCTTATAATCTAGTGGCATGAGAACTCTCCTCTAAGTGGAAGGTTGTATGTTTGATTCCGCTTAACCTTATATCGTTAGCGCTTACCAGTATTATTAAATCCGGACTGACCAGTTCGGCCCACAATCCAACGCATCGATCAATAAATTGATCTGATCCGGGTATCAACCTAGTCCACTTTTTTCTTAAACAAATCAATTTTTTTATTTTTTTTAGAATTCCATATTAATAATATTAAAATCTTTTCTTTCTCACTAGTTTGACTCTGGGTTAACTCCGATCTAACTTTCAACCCAATACCTCAACCGATTCATTGACCGATCTAGGTTTAATAATTTTGGCACTGTCCCCTTTAATATATATATATATATATGGGGATCATGAATGGGTGCAAATACATAAATATAAATATGATTCGGTTTAAGCGGGTATGAGTGTTGTGTAAAAGGGCCACTCGGAATCCAAAGCGGGAATTAAGTCTTGCATCTTCCATTTTCATTTATATTGCTCTATGCTATTCATAAATACTATATATGTGACTTGTAAATAGTCGTTCATATAAATTCATGTCAACTACTTACTATATCCGAGTAACACAATAGCCCATTTAGTTATTATCAGCAGGTTCAATTAAACTTTTCAAAGAATGTGGGTGTGACCACTTAAGTGGGATGATGATGAGGAACATAGATTGGAATCATTTGAGATATATATATATATATATATATATATAATATGTGATATTATTGTGATTCAACTTTTTTGGTGATTGTGCCCATAAAAAATAAAAATCCTTTCCAAGCTCTTGTTGGATTGTTTGACATATTTAGTGGCATAACCAAATAAAGTCGTAGTGCTTAAACTAATCATTTATCTTTTTTTTCCCTATATCTTCACACAAAAGGAACATGATCATGCTATATTTGTGAGAGGGGACAAGCATACACTTGTGTTGTATGTGTCTCCATCATAATTTTTGCTTATCACTGTTTAAAATGATTCTACTTTAATTTCAACACTAAACATGATTCATAACCTATCAGATCAGTGCCCTCTTGTGTATATCCTTTTTCTAATCTTTTGTTGAATTTTTGTATGACTAGTGGCACAAGATTTTATATGTGTGGACGTGAGGTTAAATACCCGCACTCACTTGAAAAAAAGTCTATGTACGCCTTTCCGGCTTATATATATTACATGCTTCGTCCGATCCTTGATGGAGATCGTTGATGGAACTCGGGTTTGACGTGGTTCTAAATATCTCAATTCATCTTATCTTATAAATCTATAATTTATTCTAAAAAAAACATCCCTATTGTACTAGGCACGTTAAACAATATTTATACAGTGTACATTAAAATTAAATTCCATTTTTCATATTAAATTAAATAGTACAGAAATTGTTGTGGCAACAGAAAGGTTGAAAAAGACATTTTTTTTTATAGGTAGATGTATCTTTTTTTTTTAGAGGTAATCATATTCGAGGTACTGTCGGATACTAAATGTAGGCATTTCTCCCAACAGGGAATTAAACATTAGTTTGTTACATTATAAGGGATTAGCTACTTCTGCTAAATCCAACCTCCATCGGTAAAAGACAGATTTTTTTTTGTAACAAAAAAAATACAGTTATTTCATTAAAAAAATAATAGACAATTTCTCATTTACTCAAGCAGCGTTGACTATTTTATATGGAAAAAAAAAATTAAAAAGATGGAAGTCGTTGTTATCCGAATTGAAGGGCCCAAATGAATTGGGCTTGAGCGATGCTTCTTTTGAATTGGATTAAGAGCAGATTCATAGTTTCTTTTTTATAAAGAGGTTTTTTATATGAAAAGACAGTTTATTAAAAACAGGTAAAACGTGTTACATGAAACCGCTTAGATCTGCTGGTACTTCGGAGGACAAACAAACACAAGAATTCTCAGATAGATCATAAACCTAAATTACCATACACAACAAAAAGTAAAACCAACAACAGAATAAAAGATAACTAGCTTGAAGATGGAAGAGCCATGCATGTTTACTGAATTCGAGCTCCCTGCTAGGTTCAGAAAGGAAAGGTTGAAGGATTCAGGATTGGTTGAGTCCTCCCTCTAACAGAAGGAACCAAAAAGCAATCCTTCGAAGGGGGCTCCAGTAAGAGTAGAAATATCACCAAAGGTGAAGAAACATGAAAGGCGTACAAGTCCAGATGAAGCACTAACAATGCTACCTTAAAAAGCCAAACCAGTAGAATGGACCAAATCCGTAGAGGGCAACTTGGCAAACTATCAAATCAAGCCAGAACAAAACACCAACCACTCAACAACACAAGAAAGTAAACAAACAGGTAATAAAATAACACCAGAAAGCAAAAGGAAAGACTTCTAGGTGACTGCTAAGGAATTTAGAGGTTCCAAGACTCTCCACACGCGCAGATGGTGACTGAATAGTAAATTTTTAACGTGGAAGGAATATGTAGATAATAGTAAGAATGATGTAAGTTTGTAAAATAATACTACCCTTTTCTAAATATAAGATATAATTTGTAGTGCAAATTGCACTACAAACTGTGTCCTATATTTAGGACCGGAGGGAGTACTACTTTCAATCCTTAACATTATAACATAGGAGGATGATTTGAATAGTAAATTTTAAAACAAATGTGTTGATTTCCATAAAATACATGCCCTGTTAAATTATTTACATTGAAAATATCATTGATGCAAACTTTCTTAATATGTGCAATTCATATGGATGGCTTAGAAAAAATATAAATATACAGGATAAAGTAGATTGACATCTTATGTTTAAAATCAAATTGAATGTCCAACTAACTCTTATATTAGGGATCAGAGGTAGTAAGTGTTAAGGAGGATAGACATTAGTCCATGACATGTTATAATGTGAAAAAAGAATGAGAAAATCAATGAAAAATTCTCACTAGCGATGGATAACTTTTTCTTTGTGTGCAACCTATATTCACCTAGATTCAGTATATTGACCCATGCGCAAAATAAAAAATTTGTGTATGGCTAAAAGTACCAAAAAAGGTTGCACACACTCGATATAAGATATAGGTTTAATATAATGTTTGGTTTTTATACTTTCCTTTCATTTTGGTCTTACTCTTTGAAATTTGAAAACCTGTGATTTTAGTCCTTTAAGTTTGTCTCTGCTTAAAATATTAGTCCCTGTAGTTTTAAAAGGACCTAGACATGAAGTTAACTATCTTAAGTTTGCTGATGTGTCACTAAGGCCATTTAGTTCACTGACCTGGCATGCTAAGTAGGAATCTGATTCTGATGTGTTAAAATAAATTATATACATTTTTTGAAATGTTATATAATAAAAGGAAAAAAAACAAACACCCAAGTCCGCTGAAACACGTGATTAGAGGGTACTGGTCTATCATATTCTATATTGATTCATAAAAGATTGTGGGAAGAAATTTTTATAATTGGAGGGTACTAGTGTATTGATGATTGTCTTAGCAACCCCACCGACGATTGCATATAAAAAGCTTTTATATTGATGATTATTGTAAGAATTTTTACAGTGTCGCTGGTCCTTTGCTACACCTCGCGTTGAAGCTCCAATGAAGATGATTTCACGCTGTGGCTCTGGACCTCCTTTTGCCGTTGATGAAGATGATGATTCAATTCCTCCCAATTCCACAAGGATGGGTTTTTTCCCTTTTTATTATATAACATTTCAAAAAATATATATATAATTTTATAATTTATTTTAACGCATCATATTCCTACTTAACATACCAGGTCAGTAAAATAAATGGGCGTTAGTGACACATCAGCAAAATCCTTTTAAAACTATGGGGCTAACATTTTAAACAGAAATAAACTCGAGGACTCGAGGGATTAAAGGCCTGTTTGAGAAAACGGTGAAAAAGTACATTCATCTAAGTTGAGATGAAATTCTTCTTACAAACTTACTTCGTATACCGTAAATCGCGTTGAAAATACAACTTCTAAAGTCAATCTTAACAGGCACTAAATCCTAGGATTTCAAATTTCGGAAACTAAAACTAAAATAAAAGAAAAATGTAAGGACCAGACATTATATTAAGTCTAAATTATTTCTGAAACAAAAGAAGAAGAAAATTAAAAAAGAGGTTCATATTATAAAATGAGAAGGGTCACATGGAATTTTCAGAAGGCGAGAGCAGACAGCAGACGGAAAGGACAGCATGGAAGGAAAAAAAAGCAGACAGGCACCAACTCATAGATAGGGAATGAGGAGCGTGAGAGGCACGTGACATAGCGCCTTCCATATTCTTTCGACTTGGACAGATTCTGTTTTCAAATTCATCATATCATCGAACATTCCCACACTGTCAATCTACTCTTTAATTTAACAAATGTAAGTGTGTTTATACTTAGAAGCCAATTTCAGGTCTCAACAGATTATTGAGAAGAATGTATGGCCAATCTCCATTTAAACAAATACTAAGAGTCCCTTTGAATTAAAATTACAGCGATACAACAGTTAATTCAGCTGTCACTTGCATCCTCATAATCCTCTCTGTTTTCCTTTTCTCACACATCCTACACCAAATCTCACTCTCTCTCTGTCTCCAAAGTTTCCCAAACACAATTCAATTCACACTACATACCAACTCATTTCTCTTTTGCCACCTCCAACTATTGCCTGCCTCCTCCTGCTTCTTCTTCATCTCCTTTTGCCTCTTCACCCACCTCCACCTCCTCCTCCTCCTCCGGCGTCCCTGCATCCTGGCCGGGAGGCTGCGGCGGCCGTGGTGGTGCAGGAGGGCGGATTCTGCCGTCGACACAGGAGGAGCATTTGGTCTCCACCCAGCTTTCCAGGTCGTACTCTCCCAGACCCATGACCCGACGACCCGAACAGAGCCTGCCTATCATGCCCGCTATCACCCCCAGAACAGTGATGACGGCCAGCACTGCAATAACGGGTCCCACTGACCCGTGAGGAGTGCGGGTCGGGTAACCCTGCTGCTGCTGCTGGTTCACCTGCATCTGGGGAGGAGCCTGATCCGCCATTGAAGTGAGTCTTGACGGTAAAAGGAAAAACAAAAAGGAGTGTGTGGGGAGGGAAGTTTTGATTCGGAAGAATAAAGAAGAAGAGGAAGAAGAAGAAAGAGGGAGTGATGGAATGTTTGAGAGAAAAAGAGATGAGCGTGTTCACTGTTCAGTCTTCCTTTTATTGTGGCCGCGCTTTCCTTTCACCCGAATTAAGGTATTATTATTAGTATTACTGTTTTGTTTTCTTGAAAAGGGCTTTGTGGTATTAATAATAACATAACATTGGTAAAGTGGCTCACAATTCAGTAGTAATTGTCCTTGCCCTATTAACTGTGGGGGTACGTAACTCCCAAGAAAAAACGAAACAGCTTTTCATACAAGATACTCTGCCCGCTCACTCCTTCTCTCCGTTTTTTTTTTTGGAGTTTTGGGGCAATTTTATTTAGAATTTTTCACCCAGGGATTAAGAAGCGTAAAAAATGCAATAATTTTGTCCTTATAATTATTCTAGTTAATTTTAAAAGTCAAAATTAATTGAGATAATTATTAAGATAAAATTACTCCATTTTTTATATTTTTGGGGTAAAATTATTCTCCTAAAAAACTTATGGATAAAACTACTCCCTCCGGTCCTAATTATAAGATAAAGTTGGCTTTTTTGGAGAAATTAAGGAAGCCAATTAAATTACTTTAGAGTGTTTATATTTTTAGTATCATTAGATTATATATTAGTTTATTAGTCAAATTAACTAGTTTGGAGAAAAAAAATAAAAATAAAATACTCTAAAGTAATTTAATTGACTTCCTTAATTTCTCCAAAAAAGTCAACTTTATCTTATAATTAGGACTGGAGGGAGTACCATTTAATAAAAACTGTCAAAGTAAAGTTGTCTCCAATCATTTTGTTTTTATCCTCTTTCTTCTAACGACAAATTGAAAACCATTATACACGATGCCGTTCATATTGTGTTTTGATGCATAGCTAGTTTTTTCAACTAATACACGTTATTCTAAAATAATTTATGATTCATCTAATGCACTAAACAATGTTTTAGCAGCATTTAACATCTTAAAATATTTTTAGTTAAAGTATAAATCTACCCATGAAATATTTTGTTAGAGGCACCAGATACCATAATCTTTTCTTGTATGCAAAAGTACACATACGTTTAAAATAGTGCAAAGTAAGCTAACATTGATCGTCTAACAATCATGAAAATAGTGCAAAAATACACATTAAGTAAGTTTCTAAAATGGTAATGACATTTTTACACCATTTTAAAAACTTCATCTATATTTTTCACACCATTTTCTTAATACACATGTTTATTTTATATTCCATATCCATTAATTAATTTTTCTTACTCTTTTATTTTATATATTCTCTTTATTAAAATTTTATTACCCAATTTCTTCAATCTTTTAAAATTCAACTCATAAAAATTTTAACTTCCCTTCCTTTCCCTCTAAATCCCTCACATCAAACAGAACCTTAAACAAAGCTTAGCAGGAACCAGTTCCCTCTCTCTCTCTCTCTCTCTCCGTATAACGCAAAACAAGTCAATACAGATATCAACTCATCGGAAAAAAGTGGTGCGGTGCAAACCTTTTAACAATCAGCACATCATGAACAACAGCTATGAAAAAGCATTATTATAGTAGATAGATGTCATTATTGTTTGAATAACCAGTCACCATCTATCATAAAGAAATAAAACAAAAATAAATATTGCAGAGATTAGAATGGTCCATCCCATCCTCATGCGGAAACAGAGTTTAGATTTTGGCGAAATTTGAGACAGGTCTCGAATAGTTTGTAAAGCCAAATTTTGGAAACATCCTGAGTTAAAATCTCTGATCGAGAATATAATTGTTGGGGGAAACAAGCTTGTCACTTGTGTTAGAGATTGAAGGTATCGTAATTTTTTTTTAAAACAAAAAAAAATGAAAGATATCAAAAGTGCACCGAATGGGAGCTGCATACAGTGACAGGCAAATCATGAAATATTAAATTCTCTCAGCTTCAATTACATAGGGAAGAGATAAGCTTAAAAGTCAAAAAGTTGAACATATCATTATTATTATATATTGTCCTACATATACAATTTATAAAGAAAAACTACTACTTCTGCTTCAATAATAACATTAACAAAGTCTGAGGCCTTTCTCTTTTTCGAGCTACAGACTGCACTCTAATTGGACCACCTCCAAACTCCACTATTTGCATTATTCACCTCTATCATTATCTCCCACGTACAAACTCCATTAATCAAACCTGTTCTTATCCTCCTGTACGTGAACAATTAAAGTCCTTTATAATATTTTTTTTTTGGCCAAACATGTCCTTTATAAATATACTTTAATCAAATTATCACATATTCTTAAGAATATTTATGAGTTATGAAAAATGCCAAAATGAGAGAGAGACGTAGCTTAGCTGTTTTCAGAGTTGAACAAGTATTGGCTCTCTGCATGCAAGTTGATTGATCGAAACGGGGGAGGCGACTCTACAAAAAAGGTGTTGACTTTTGGGTATACTCTTTTTTGACTCTGCGGACACTTTTGTCGGCATCTCTTTTTGAATCTGAATTCTGCTGCGATTCTTTTTTCTCATGCATCACAGACAGTGCTGCAGCAGCAGGAATATTGAGACATACGAAAGCGAAGACGTGACTCTTATAACTTGCGCTACTACTCATGATATGTCATGGAAATCATCGATTCTCACAGTATGGGAGGGAGAAATATATAGATATAGCAATCTAATATATTCTCTATACAGTCAATAATATGATTCATTCTAACCAGGGTATGGGGTTGAGTGGTAAGGACTCATCCTCCCTTAACTAAGGTCGGGGGTTCGATCCCCGCTTGGGCATGGAAAAATGTTTAATCTCTTAGCCAGCTCTTCCACCCTTTGAGGTGCCTACCATGCATGGGTGATCCAAATTAGTCTGGGGCAGTTGATGGGCTTGAAAGATGACCTATCCTGGGATACCGGATGCGCGCAAAAAAAAAAAAAAAGATTCATTCTTGTGATTATGTCTTGCAAAGGATTTAGATTGGATTGGTGTTGATATCCTCTGGAGTTTCGTTACTTATTTAGCATGCTTTTGATTTTGCATACATAATGGGGCCAATGAGCCCATTAAGCAGTCTCATGTTAGTGGGCCAACATATGAGAGAAATGCATGTTAATGTTCCTTAGTAGATATTCAACCAGTTTCAGGGAAGATTATCACTATAATGTTGTTTCCTTTAAGCCCAAATTGTGTAGTATGTATGAGATTTGCTCCTAGTTATTTTTCCCTCAAGCCCCATGGGTTCGTTTGTATTCAAGTTTGCAAAAGTATGTTTATTCCAACCGGCTTTTACGAAATGAAATTGAGATAGATAAAATATGTAATGTGATTTATACTTAAATACAATTTTATTTTTAAAAAAAGAGTTTGACATAAATTTAAGTTGCTAATATATTGAAAAATCAGTTTAAGAAGATTTAAATTTAAAGAAGGGTTAATATAACTTTTGGTCCCTGAAGTTTGATTCAATTTTGGTTTTGGTCCCTCAAGTTTGAAATATGTGGTTTTGGTCCCTGAAGTTTCATGCAATTTTGGTTTTGGTCCCTCAAGTTTGAAATATGTGGTTTTGGTCCCTGAAGTTTCATGCGATTTTGGTTTTGGTCCCTGAAGTTTGAAAAGGACTTGGCGACCCAATTAAAAAACCCGACCCGACCCAGAAAAAAAACCAAGTCCTTTTCAAACTTCAGGGACCAAAACCAAAATCGGGTGAAACTTCAGGGACCAAAACCATCGATTTTTCTCGTGACCAGCATTAAAACCATTAGAAAAAGTTAGCTTCAACTTTTAAGTCACTTTTGGTCTAAAATCATTTTTCTTTAAGAATTATCCCAAACACAAATTTTTACATTAAACTAATCTTCTTTTTGTTCCAGTGAGGCAATAAATTTTTGGCTGGGAATAAGGTATAGTTATTACTAATCCCCTCTCGTACCGTAGATTTCTCAAGGGCAAGGGGGCTTTAATGCTGGTCACGAGATCTCTCCGCACACACCGTTAGAGATTGAAGCCCTAATTAGATACTTAAAAAACCTAGTTAAGTGCCACCTGTATTAGGTATCGTGATTTGTTCCAATGACTTTTGAAGCTCTCCATGCGTAGTGTGTTTGGGTGGATTTCTTGGGAGCTTCATGGATCCACTATTTTGGTTTTTCCCACCCATCATGTCATGAGAAGAATAGAATCCTACTTTGCAGTTTACATATGTTTGTTAAGGTCCATACCTAAAATTGCTCATTCAACCACAAGCTAGTTACAACCGCTATTACATTACAGTGAACACGTCCAAGTCGCTTACAATACCAAAAGCACTCGCAACAGTTTTTCTACATAATACATTCCACCACCTGTATTCTTAAAGTAACAGACTACTCATCTATCTACACTGTACTGCTAGATTTATTAATAAAGTCTCCACAATATATCAACGAGAGGTTTATGTATTTTAATCTAATGTGGATTAACAGAGCCGCACTTGAGTCTAACCTGACCATTCTGACCAGTGAGAACACCAACACTACTGAGCTTAGCCATGGAGACAGCGAAGTCATTGAAGAAGGCAAACTGGTTGGCACTATAGTAGTTGACCAAGTCAACAGTGGTGGGGTCAGCATAAAGAACCTGATCCGATTGGAGGAGACCCGAGTTCTTAACAAGGTTGTCGTAATAAGCATTGTCAAATTTAGAAAACGAAGAAGCATCAAGAGGAGCTAGGTTTGCATTGGAAGAGTCCCTGTTGGGGCAGCGTCTCTGGAGACCGGAGAGAAGGAGGGAATCCATGGCTGGGTCGGGTTTGCCCGACCCGTTGAAGTTGAAGAGCCTGCCTTTGAAGGTGAAACACTGGGCGAATCCGATGGTGTGGGCGCCGGAGAGGACGACGACGTCCCTGAGGTCGAGGCCTTTGGAAGTGAACTTGGCGGTGATGTTTTGAAGAGACTCGAAGGGTGAAGGCATCTGTTGGTTGGCTGCGTCCCTACTGGCAGTGAGTGAGTCTCTTCGTCCTAATCCCACTGCCCAAGATGGTCCTCCTGCCTATAAATGTTATTATTGGAACTGTTATTAGGTCTCATGAGATTAAGTAATATATATATATATAAAAGGTACCTGAAGGACGGATTCACGGGCAGCGAGGGCGAGGATGTCAGCACAGGAGACAGTGGAGGGACAGGAGAATTCGAGGTTGGCTTTAATGGCGTCAATCACTTCAAAGCCTCGCGCCGAATTCATATTGGGTCCTGCCTTCTTTTCTCCTTTCATTTCCTTCGTGTCATCCAGCAGTACCGATCCATCGCATCCCTATGTACACACATTCATTATTGTGTAAAATTTTGTACGTGGCATTTCAATAATTGTGTGTATGGGTTGGTGTGGAACCTTGGACGCATCTCTGTGTATGTATGTCAGTGGGAAGTTCATTAGTGTAGCAAGGCAGGCAGCTAGTGACAGGGACAACAGAGTGACAGACCACGCACTGCTACAATAATAAAATACTATAGATATAAAAAAATATGTTTTCTATCTAGATTATAGCTAGCTTCTTAAATATATTTTGTATTAATGAGAATATTTACTAACAAAAATTGAAAAAAAGTTCAATGTTTCTAAATTTTATTGACTAAAACCATCTAAATTTAAGCATCCGTTGCTTTATAAAAATATATCACTTTTTTCTAAACAATAAAACTTCTAAATAATTGGCCGATAAAAAAAACTTCTACATAAAAACTTTTCATTGATTATTTATACTAAAAACATTGTCCACGTGGAAATCTCAAAACAATTCCACAATCTTCAACAATATAACTTTGATATTCAAAGGAACGAGTATTTACAACAATATCCCGCACCAGATAATATACAAATGTTATCGTCAATTCTCATGGATAACCCATAAAAATAGACTGATTTTTCGAGGCAAAAAAAATAAAAACTCAGAGAGGTAATTTACTTTACATCGATAATGCTAAAGATATGTCACTAATTATCAATATAAAATACATAACTCGTTTCTCACATCTAAGCACTCCATATAACCACTGTCTCACAAATTATTAATATTGTAAAGCTATGTGATTAAAATTTGCACAAACATGTGTGTGTGTGTTGCAAAGAGTACACAAATATCTTATTTAACTGAAACTAAAACACGTACACATACAAATAATGAACACTCATGATAAATAACATAAGATAAATGTTCAACACGGGCGTAAATGCATAATAAATATATGTAATCCTTTCCTAATAAAATACACTATCTTTGATTTTTAATATAAAACCCAGTTGACTTTTTTGTAAAGAGATTAAGAAAATTAAATAAGTTATTTAATTAAAACATGCGTTGTATATTATTAGATTATATATTAGTTTATAAGTCCAGCAAATTAGTTTGGTATGAAAAGAATAAATATAAATACTTTAAAGTAATTTATTTAGCTTTCTCAACCTCTTAAAAAAAATTAACTAGATTTTATATTAAAGAGCGAGAAATATTATATCCGTCCTTCATTCTGCAAATTAGTTTCCCTGGATCTCTCTAACCCAAAACACGCGCACTCTCGTTATTGTTCTTAATTCTGCTGACATAAAAAATCGTAAGAACAATATAAGAGTAGAAAACTAGAAATAGTATTTTGGCTTTTAACTAAACGGCTGTGTGCTTGCGGATAGGAATAATGAAGATTTTTTGAGAAAGTTGAACCATAATTAATTAATTTGAAAACACTAATGAAAACATAAAGATAAAGATATATGCAACACACATGTACACACCTATCTGGGGGGTTAGAAAGAAACAAGAGAAGAGAGAGAGAGAGAGAGATTACGTACGTTGACAATACAATCATGGAAGTGAAGACGAAGGAGGGAAGCAGCCATTCTGGGGTCCTTGTTGATGGCAGACCAGAGAGTAGAACGAACAATCATAAGCAAATTAGGGCAAGTTGTGTCGTAGAAGTTGAAATCTAGGGTTCTTCCACCACCAGGTTCATATGGTTGAGGAGGATAATTATAATAACCATTATTAGGAAACATATGAACCTTAAGGGGACACATGAAAACACAGAACAACACCATGAGACTGAGACTTAGGTGGGAGACGAGCAGTCTGTTATTAGAATTGTTAGAAGAAGAAGCCATGGCTTGAGAGAGACAGTACATATTTTGATGTCTATACTTAATTATAATAACTAACACTTCATAAGTAGTTCTCAGCTTCTTCTTGATTCATTCCCATCACATGCATATATATATGAGCCTTCAAGGTATCATTTATAGATATAAAAATATCTCAATACACACAACGGCGATCATCATATTGAACCTTCCAATTCATATGCTTTGTGTACAAAGCATGAAGGAATGTCTGATTGAAGTCATTGGTCAGTCTCAGAAGTGGCACCACCATTATCGTTTCTAAAATTAACCTAAACCATGCGCAATATAGCTTTTTGACGTTATTCTTCCCTCCACTATTAGATTTTAGTGAGATATGTATATTAGATTGGTTTTTCTATCAAAATGACTCAAGTCAATATTTGATAGGATCAATCATTGAGTTATATACCTTCACTCCAATGTTTATGTAATCAATGTGTGACTATTCTTTATGTTTTCTAATATCCACCATTATCATTATCTTTTTTTACTATTTTTTTATGTGATCTTATAAGCATCCATACATATGCTTTAAACCCGGTTCTGTAGGACCTTTTCTGTTCTATTAGCCTGCTTTATATGTAAGCTTATATTTACTTATAAGTTTCAAAGAGTAAGTAATCAAGTTCTCTTAATTTTTATTGGACAAATTTCACTCAATCTCCGTGTTTTTTTTTACATGTGTAATGACCGGTTTTCATTTCGAAAATTAATCCACACATCGTTATTATAATTTATATACTTTTTATAGAAATATCCTCTTGTTGAATGATATATAATTATATATAACGTTTAAGTCACTGTTAGCATTAAATGTATTTAATTCGATAATTTTAATTCACAGTCTTTATCAAATTTCATTTATAGAACAATGCACGGTCCGGTGTTAAAAGGGTTTTAAATGATATGAAGGAAATTTCATAAAGTTCAAGAAATTCTATAAATTAAAATTAATGGTTTTTACACTAAAAATAATGTTGTTTTCCCATATATAATGGGTCAAACTATAAGGGCCTAATTTAAACAAAATAAACTATAATGACCTAATTCAAAATTAAAGTAAAATATAAGAACCCTTGTGGATTAATTTCCTCTTTTTTAAGTATATTGCACATTTTGTAAAAATGAAAAAAAAAAAAAAGGAGAGAGATTGCACCCATGATCATTAAATAAAGGTACTTACATCTACTATAAAACTAATAAAATAAAAATGTCATCTGCACAATACTAATCGCTTTTATGTAGGAAATTAGAGCTTTGTAAGTTGATATGATGTAGAAAAGCACTTGCGAAACAAAAACGTCATATTTGAATAATTATCGCCTTCTCAAAGAGTAGTAGACCACTGCGCCCGCACTATGCACCATATATATCCTTCAAGATAACATAAATCTGGACTAGTTTAAGTGCGAATGCACATATCACTACTATAAATAGGGACTTTAACCTCATAAATTTGGCACCTTTAACATCCCAAAACGGGGGACATATATACTGGGGGCGTAGTAAGTTGAAACAAAAGACGTCCCAAATGATAGGGACGTCCAAAGTCTGACTTTAGGCGTCCCACCCTGGGGGGACTTTAGGCGTCCCAAATGTCATTTGGGACGTCTAAAGTCCCACCCTAGGGGACTTTAGGCCTCCCAATTCTTAATTTGGGACGTATAAAAGCTAGGTTTTTTTTTATACCATAATTTACATTCTGTATTACCCAACGAATTCAAACTGCAGAAACAGAATAGAAGATGAATTCATAAACCACACTGTCCGTTACAAACTGGTAAGGACATCCAGCACTACAATCTTTACTATATATACATACAATAACCTTTCATACAACCTACTACTATATATATCAACAAAAAACAACCAGAAAGTGTCAAAACGCTGTCATCACACAAGTACAAACTGATATAAAATAACAAGTTTACTGCTCTATATGTTGAAGAAGATGTCCAGCCAAAAGATCTCTGATCAAATCAAGGTCTTCACGTAGGTAGGCATCTTCATTATCAAAAATCTGAAAATTAGAAAGTAATAAGTTTTGATGAAATGAATCTTAAGCAAATGAATTAATTAGCATTTCGATTAGAACACCAAAAACATTATCATTTGAGAATGAAGAAGCGATTACCTTTTCAAAATCGCTAGTAATTCTACTTTGAGTTATGTTATACATATAAAGTATAACATAATATCCGCATTCCGTGTTGCCAGGTTACCGAGGGCACTTTTAATCAAAGGGATGCAATTGATTGTTAAAATCAATAAAGGTATGTCTAAAAGGACCGTCAATGAAACAATTAGGTAGGATCGAATGTACTTACTATGGGATAAAACCACTTTGGCTTTTTAACAATTGTACCCTCACGTGACCCACCTAGGATTCTATATGTTTGACAAGCACTATCATGAAAAGCAAAATGAACAGAAATTAGAACTATTCATTTATTTTTGTTGTCAATAAAATACAAACAGAATAACTTACGTGTCGAAGACGGATTTTGTATCTCTGTCTGGCTTTTTACTCAAGGGATCAAACCAATAGACTACGTTGCGGCGGGGACATATAACACACAAAGTCCAGTGGTAACTTTAACAACATGTACACATTAAAATGAAGTTAGATGAGTGAGAAGACAATTATTTATTAAACTTCTTAAATTGACAAAATGTAAATACGAACCGTTGGACAATGGATGCTAGATAACAACGAAGTTTGGTTTGTGCCATTGCGTAGCCGACATAGTGAGTCCTATGCGCCACAGTACAAGTATCCCCTGTCGTATTCGCAGGACATAAGAATCCATACCAATTACTTCTTTCCATGTTTGTGCAGAGATCGTGGAAGGTGCTATAATAGAATTAAAATAAGGAATCAATTCTTGAATGTATGAAAACAAAAAACCACTAAATGAATTCTATGGGAAAATCGAAAAAAAAACTTATCGGACTGCAAATTTGACCTAGCCTGCATCTATCTCCTCCAACCTGATAAACTGCTTGAGATCTTTATTGTCAATCGTGTAGGGATACTCCACTTGGCCCACAATCCCTGGAGGCATCTTCAAGTCAATCTGTTTAATGCCCTTGTAGATCTGTTGCAGCCGTGCTAAGTAGGGCCATTTGCTCGCAGCTTCGTCATCCTTTTAGAACATCAAAAAACAAATTGTTATTATTAGGATGCCAACAGATTTGCAGTAACAGTAAGGTAATTCCTACCATTGGAGGTGTTGCGTCTGAACCAATAAGATTGCGAGGCCAAAGGATGAAAGATCCTATCGCTTGACCTAACGTGCCAACCTCTGGATCAGGAACAGGGATGGCTGTACCTTCTTCCCCCTTTCTAACACTCGTCACATTCACCCTACGAAAATCCTCCGGAATTTGCTGATTATGGTGGGTGGTAGCACATGTGTGAATGAGAGCATCAGCAACAACACGCAACAGTGGATCATCCAAATAGAGGGTGCAAGGGTCTCCCGACACTGGAGTGGGAGAAGGGTCGCCAAGTGGTCCCGACACTGGAGTGGGAGAAGGGTCGCCAAGTGGTTGCTCCAGAGGGTTGTAACTTCCTCTGGTGCTATTGAAGGCCGGGGATTCCTGAGTTCTATGCTCGTCCCTTGCCCTTTGTGCTTCAAACATCTTTGCCATTTCAAGTTGAAGCTCTGGCAACAGCTCTTGTCGGAGCTTGTCGTGAAGGTTGGCCTCGATCTCTCATTCGAGCTCCTCTCGAATCTTGGCCACAACGTCCTTACTAGGTCCAGCTTGTGACGAATAACGTGGGTCTCGTCCAAAATACCTCGCGGCACTAACTCCCCGTGTCTCTCCTCGAACATGACCAAGGTCATCTGCCTTCCCAATAGCCGTTGACAAGATGTCCATCCGTCTACTTGGATTGAATGAACCTTGGCTACTCTGCTCGTCCAGGTCATCCTGTAGCATGCAGTTTATAGTAAATGTATCGAAACCACTCGCAACATGTAAAAAATTAGGTACTTATGGTATAACTACTTACAATCCTCGCAGCAACCTCAGCAACAGTCGGATTTATGTACTTCCTAGCCTTAATCCTCCCTGCTTTCCATTTTTTGTGACGTGGAGGAGGTGCCGGTGGCTGGATAACAATGCTAGGATCAGATTCCGCTGCTTCCTTCATTTTCTGTAACTCTTCTGCCATCATTTACCGCTCAAGCTTCCGATATCCACCGCGAGACATGAAATGTTGATATTTATTTTCTGCTTGCCTCTGGGCATTTGCTGCACTTAATTTCTATGAATGAAAAACAACAAAAAATGAATCAACGATATAAAGCATATGAAAATTACAAGTTCTATATCATGATGACAGAAATCTTACCAAAAACTTAGGATCTACTCGTGATGCCGCAAACAACCTCCAGTCCACTGGAGATAAATATGTATACTCCGCACATGGATCCTTACCCCTAAGGGCCCCTCGAATGTAATGCGCTATTAGCTTGTTCTTGAAACCTTTCCATCGTACACGAACCTCATCCATCTAGTGCCTATACATCTCCGTGATGTCTGGGACATCGTATGTTTGCTGCAAGGTAAAACATAAGATTATTATATTTGAAACAATAAGAACAAAGCTACAATGCATTAAAACTTACATACCAAAAGTTGCTGCCAAATCATGTCTTTCATTTTTGGGGGAACCAATCTCCAATTATCGTAGGTAATGCGCACTTTGCTTCGAGCTAAAAGCCCTAAGTAGCTAATGAAGTGGTCTTCCTCAGGACCAACTGGATTCAGATTGTCATCGAAGTCTATATGCAGCCTCTCCTGTTGATGTTCATGACGTGCAACTAATGCTCCCATCTTTGTACAGCCTCTAACCCTCCTTCTTGCAGGGGGTTCAACTCTAGGCCTTTCGTCATTGCTAGAGCTTTCGTCATCTCTACGCCTCTCGTAATCACTAACGTTGTCCATATTCCTGTTAACACAAAAAGCATCATCAGAAACGTAAGTAAATTGCAATGAAAACGAAATATACTAAGCGGGAAGTAAAACAGAAAAAACACAGTTCTCATTTATAAATTAAGGTCTTACTCTATATTGTTTCCCATAGTCCTTCACCATGGTCATTTCTTACAGCATATTCGTCATCATCTACCAATTCTACTTCATTTGTTCGAGATGTAGTTGTTGTGAAAGGTGGTGTGTCATCAAGGTTGAAGGTCGGATCACCGTACTTCTGTTTTTTACTTTTAAGGACAATGGACATGTTTTTGCTGGCAGGATCGGTGACATAAAACACTTGTTTCGCCTGGCTTGCTAAAATGAAGGGCTCGTCTCTATAGCCAACTCTTCGAAGATCGACTGAGACAAATCCAAATTGTTTATCTATTACCACGGCATTGTTGCTAACCCACTTACATTTAAATAAAGCAACTTTGAACTTGTTGTACGTCATCTCCCATATTTCTTCTATAACTCCATAATAGGCCATAGACGCTAATATGGGGTTTTTGTCTCTCAAACTGGAAAAGTGCATAGATTCAGCTTCTACCATGACCCCACTATTTTGCATGGTACTTTTGTCATCTTGCTCTTTGGTATAGAAAGAATAGCCATTTATATCATAACCGGTCCAAGTAATGACCTGAAATGAAGGCCCCCAAGCTAGCCACTCGATTGTCTCAGACACACCGATCTCGTGCAAAACCTTTTCCTCGAACCACTGCATGAATGTCTTGTTTTGCTCAATAGCAATCTGCATGTCATTCTTCCTTGGATTCTTGTTCTTCAAAGTGTTTCTATGTTCATTTATGTAAGGTTGAACTTCTTCCATATTATTCAGGATATACAAGTGGGCTTGCAACACCTCTTCACGAGGAATATTCTTCACTTTCAGTCCTCGTGTTCCCTTGCTTCTCCCTTCTTCATGCCGAGATTGTTCCTTCTTCCCTGACATATAATCTTTGCAAAACTCCATAGCCTCCTCAACTACATATCTTTCTACTATTGAGGCTTCTGGTCGATAAGGATTTTTAGAATACCCTTTTAAGATCTTCATGTATCGCTCGAAAGGGTACATCCACCTCAGGTAAACTGGACCGCATAGCCTTACCTCTCTCACCAAATGAACTACTAAATGCACCATTATATCAAAAAATGAAGGTGGAAAGTGCATCTCTAGTTGTGACAAAATAATGTAACCCTCATTTTCTAGTTCATCCAACTTTTCAGTGTCAATGACTTTGTTACAGATAGCATTGAAGAAAACGCACAATCTTGTCACTGTGTTTCGTACTTCATCTTTCATTATGCCTCTAATAGCTACTGGTAATAGTTGTTGCATCAACACATGATAATCATGGGACTTCATTCCCACTAACTTTAAATCGTCCATTGAGACACATCTTCTCACATTCGAGGAATACCCTTGCGGCACCTTCATTTCATGCAAACACCCACACAAACTTCTTTTCTCTGCTTTTGATAGTGTATGCGCCGCTGGCTCCATGTATGCCCTCCTACCATCATCTCTTAGTTGTGGATGTAACCGTTCTCTTATTCCCATATCGACAAGGTCTAATCTCGCATTAATCCCATCCTTAGTCTTCCCTGGTATGTGCCAAAGCGTACTCATAAGGCTATCACAAACATTCTTCTCCACATGCATCACATCAATACTGTGTCTCACGTCAAGCGAACACCAATATGGAAGATCAAAGAAAATGGATCTCTTCTTCCATATGTTCTTCTCAGCTGCAACCCTCTGATTCTTACCAAAAGTGACATGGATATGTTCCACTCGACTGTAGACTTCCTCTCCGGTTAGTGACTTTGGAGCCATTCCATGCTCCGGTAAGCCGTTAAACCGCTTTCTTAGCCTACGATACGGGTGGAATCGATGAAGAAACCTCCTGTGGCCAAGGTAGACAGTTTTTCTTCCATGCTTTAGTTGTTGGAAGTGTGTGTCTGCTTCACATATTGAGCATGCTTTGTGACCCTTCACGCTGTACCCTGACAAGTTTCCGTACGCAGGGAAGTCGTTTATCGTTGTGAAAATCATTGCACGTAGCTTGAAAGAATCCTTCTTATAAGCATCAAACACATCTACGCCTTCCTCCCACAACTTCTTCAAGTCCTCAATCAAAGGCGCCAAATAGACATCAATATCGTTCCCTGGCTGTTTGGGTCCAGAAATCATCATAGATAGCATCATATACTTACATTTCATACATAGCCAGGGAGACAAGTTGTATATTATAAGGAGAATCGGCCACGCACTATGTGTCCTAGTAAGAGTTCTATACGGATTGATGCCGTCTGTACAAAGCCCAAGCCGTAGGTTTCTCGGCTCGCTGCCAAATTAAGGGAAGATTTCATCTATTTTTTTCCATTGTGGAGAGTCAGCTGGGTGCCGAAGATATTTCCCATCAGATATTCTCTCATCAGAGTGCCATCTCAACTTCTTCACTTTTGTTGCACTCGCAAACAAATGTTTAAAACGTGGTATTATTAGAAGATACCACATAACCTTTAAAGGTTGCCTTTTACTTGTCACATCACCACAACCACCATCTTTTTTCACTTTGTATCGTGCAGTTTTACACTTAGGACACTCACTAAGACCTCCGTACTCATTTCTGTACAGTACGCAGTCATTAGGGCAAGCATGTATCTTCTTATACTCCATACCCATTGTAGACAGGATTTTCTTGGCCTCATACATACGATTTGGAAGTACATTATCCTCCGGAAACATATCACACAATAGTTCAAGTAGCAATGTGAAACTACTATCGGTCCACCCACAAGTTGCCTTTAAGTTAACCAAATGTAATGTTCCTGTCAGCCGCGTGTACTTACTACCACTGTACAATGGTGTCTCTGCATCACTCCGCAGGCTATCATACTCCTGCGACTGCGCAAAGGATTCTGCCTCAACATCGTTAATCATTCTCTCCATTCTATCATCATCTATGACATCCACAGCTTCCTTCTTGTGTGACGGACAATCAGTTACTTCCTCACCATGCCATATCCACCTTGTGTATTGCAGATTTATTCCATCACAAAGTAGGTGATCCTTTATGACATCAACATCCCGTCTACTCTCATTCAAACAATTGACACAAGGACAAAAATACTTCCCATTTCTTGCAGGAGCATTCTTTTTAGCGAATTCAATAAATTCGTCCACCCCTTTCTCATATTCTTCACTAGTTCTCAAAGTATTCATCCAACTATGATCCATTTTGTTACCACCTAAGGCATTACCAATAACATTCACACGTTTAGTACAATTCTCAACGACATATGATGGGATTGCCTAATTAAGTTATCAACCCAATTTAGGATTTTAAAATATGGGCTTAATAACTTTATTGCCCCCTCCTAGCCTCATCTCTTCTATTAAAAGGGTTTCAGTGCTAAGTAACTTATTTTTTTAATAAGTATATGTATATAAAATTAATGTATAATAAAATAAATACAATAAGATTAAATTAAAGAATTTTTTTGAGGTTTGGAAGAATTAAAAACAAAACGAGTTTCATATTAACAAAACAATTTTAAGTTGAGTTCTTCCAAAAATAAAATTGTTTTATTGAAAATATTTAGATAAAAATCATTTAATGAATATTGGGGTTATGATTTTCTTTTTAAGTTTTGGCTTGAATTATATTCTTCATAATCCGTTTGGAATTAATACAAGAATTTCTTTAATTTAAATAAATCATATTTTATTTTATTATATATACTAACTAATGGTGCAGGAACAAGACCAATGAAATGGGGTGGTGCCACTACGTGTGTATGGATAAATCTCCATTGCCTTATAAAAGCTAGATTTCCCTAAAACTAAACAACAGGGATTTCTATTATACACAAGTAAATTTATATTTAAACAAGAAAATAAACAATTCCCGAATAAATGCAATTTAAGCAATATAACCACACCAAACACATCAAACTAATCTCAACTATCTCAATATAAGCAATATATAATAAGCATAATCTCAACCATTTAATTTATATTTCAAAAACAAAATATACCATTCTGTTACCAAAAAAAATGAAGAAAATAAACCAACCTGATCAGGGCGCCCACTAGCTAGTATGTTTGAGAGGTAGAGAAGACGTTTGAGCTCCACGGTGGTGTGCACAACAATGGAAGGACGAAGGTGGAGGAGAGAGCAAAAATCTACCCACTGTGGAGGAGGTGAGGTTGCAGCAGACACGGTTGCAGCCGTTGAAGAAACAAAGAGGAAGAAGAAGAAGGGAGGAGGGAGGAGTTCACAAGGGCCGACGGTGGAGGAGAGAGCTTGAACAAGGGAGGAGGGAGGAGTTGAAGAAAAAAAAAACAGAGGAGGGCCGATGGTGTGGGTGGGGAGAGGAGGAAGAAGAGTAAAGTTGTTGTTGAGAGGATGTGAGGAGAGGGTGTGATAGATGAGAAGACCGCATGTCAGACAAGTGTCTGACATGCTGGTAGGGGACGCCTTTAGGCTTCCCAAATGTCATTTGGGACGCCTAAACCCAGCTCCAGGCGCTAAAAAAAATTTATGAAATTTATATTTCGCGCCAGGAAGCACTTTAGGGGTCCCAAATTCAAATTTGGGACGCCTAAAGGTTCCCTTACATATATATAATTACGAAAATGCCACCGCCTCCCTTTTTAACCACCCAATTTTCAAGTTGGGGCGTCTTTGGGGGTGGTTATATCTCAATTCTGTAGTAGTGTATATACTCCAGAAAATAACACTAATTTAATAACTTTATAATTTATTATTCGAATCTTTTATATATGTTCAAAAAAATATTTATAATGTAGTTTAAAAGGATTTAAAAATAATAACTATATAGATAATGAGATGTACATGTTAATATACAGTTATATATTTTTATTATTTTTCACTAAGGAACAAATTATTTTATATATATGTAAGGGATTTAATTTGTTACTACATTTTCTCTAGCAAAGAAGCAAGTTAATTATTTTTCTAACCATCTTTGATTGACTTTTTTCATATTATTGCAATATTATAGTTCTGAGGATGGTTGACGATATTTCAGGTGACAATGATAATGGAAGCCAACATGCTTCCATTCAGTGAACTTAAGAAAGTGATGGGCACCACCCCACTATTCTCCATTGACTTTTCCAACCCGAAAGTTTTTTCATTGTTGCCCTAACTTCTAATTATGCATCAGTTCGATCACTTTTTTTTTTTTTTTAATTTTGTATCAATTTATTTAAAAGAACAGAATAAACAATAAAACCTCAAACGACTAGTGCGTGCATGAACTAATTTTTCAACGTTACTAACCTATTCGTTTAATAATTTGAGACTTCTAAATCATTTGACAAAAAATATATTATAAAATAGAATGCAGTTCACTTAATTTATTAATTTTGCATAAATTTATTTAAAATTAAAATAAAAAAATATATATCGCCCAGGTCGTTAGTAGCACAACGCTCTAACCAACTGAGCTAATGGGCCACACGTTCATAACTTTTAGGAAAAATCTTAAATAAATACCATTTGAAAATACAAAATCCTAAAAAATCTATTAACACTTTAAAAAAACTTAAAAGAATCAAGTATTAAATTGAGTTTTTTAAGTTTTAACACATTTATCATTTCACCCCTCAAAATTTTTTTTAAAATAATAGTGGTGCCCCCGCCGGAACACCATCGCCGGCCGCCCGACCAGGACCCCCGACGGCCGGAGCTCCAACCAATGACGGTAGGAGCTCCGGCCAGTGGAAGCTTGGTGGGGAGGTTTTTTTTTTTGAAAAAACTTTTAGAGAAATGGCAAGGGGTGGGATCGAGCCTATCTCACCCCTTTAGAAAAGAAGCATGGTAGCCTAGTGATCACCAAAGCTTCTTTGATATATATATATATATATGCATTATTAAATATGTATAATATAATTAAATTCATAATAGCTTTAACAAAGTCAATAATGATACTTGTCAATCCTATAATATAAATTCAGTAATGAGATTGACAAGTTTAGTAATGATTTGGATAAGAATTGTAATGGTTTTGACAATTCCATTATGAAAACAGTCATAATATAAATAAAAGGATTTTAACAAATTCAGTAATAAAAAAAGTTTAATAATGATTTTGATAAGAATTGTAATGGTTTTGATAAAAGCGTTTTGTGCAAAAATACTGATGAAAACATGCAAGTCAAGGTTCATCAGTAAACGGTTTTGTCAATATCAATACGAATTTTATTATTTTTATTATTGAATTTGTCAAAGTCATTATTGATTTTGTCAAAACTACTATACCTTTAATTATATTATACATATTTAATAATGCATTTATATATATCAAATAAGTTTTGGTGGCCTGGTGGCCTAGTGGCCACTATGCTTCTTTTCTAAAGGGGTAGGATCGAAAAACCTTCCCCACTAAAAAAGCTTCCACCGGCCGAAGCTTTGGCCTTCGGGGGTCCCGGTCGGCCTGCTACCGAAGTGGCGGTGGCCGGCCGGCGATGGTGCTCCGGCGGGGGTACCACTATTATTTTTTAAAAAAATTGAGGGGTAAAATGGTAAATATATATATCAAAATTTGAAAAACCCAATTTAGTATTTGGTATCTTTTAAGTCTTTTTAAAATATTAATAGACTTTTTAGGGTTTTATATTTTCAAATGGTATTTATTTAGGATTTTCCCTAACTTTTAATATATTATTTATTATGTCACTTTTTGCGCGAGAAAGTTTACATTATGCATAGTAAGTCGTGCATAAAATATTAGCCTATTAGACGCCCAATACGACAGAGTAAGAGTTTGACTGTGACGACCTAACAAATCAAAACGAGACACGGTACATGACAAAAGAGATAGGGATGGATCAATCTTAAGTGGATAGGGCGGTAAGCATGAAATGTATCAGTGGTGAGGAGTCAGATTCTTACAGCTTCTTTTTCCCCCGCAAGTCTGTAAAATTCAGTAGAGAATATCAAATGCTTTTTTCAGGGGATCGAATCAAAAATCAAAACAGAGAACAAGACAATTAAGAGAGAATTATTATGAGGTCTTAAAGAAGAGATGTGATAAGTTACTAAAAAGAAAGGAAGGAATGTAATCATAAAAAGATTAACTATAATTGAGAAGAATATGATGACTAGTTTTAAAATAGGAAATGACAATAAATTCATACTGCTTATTTGTTATTAATACTTTTCAATGATATTACATTTCTTTCTTGAGCCTTTATACAATAATCAAGTCCACAGACACAAAGTCATAAAAGCTCTCGGTACCATTCCACCATTTTTAGATTAATTGCAAAGCTCATCAGGTGGTCCTCACAAATGCTTTTTTTTTTTTTTTTTGTCACAGGTCCTCACTCATGTTAAATATTGTTGGAATCGGTGGATTAGGGCCCAAATGGGGGCATTATGTAAATAAGGAATAATATGGGTCCAAATGAGGAATCTTATTCTTATAATTCGAAATTCAAATTGTGATAACTTTCCATACATGAGATATGGGATTATATCAGTTTGTGGAAGTCAATTTTCAAAAACGATGGAAAATTTCCTAAAAACTGTTCTCTCTGGCTCTCTTCTCCTGATAGTGAATCTGTCATATAAATTTGATCAGAATTCGTATCAGTGCTCCGATCTTTTGTGGGTACTCAGTGAGTCAACGGATTCCAGATACGTCCGAAAATCCTTCAAATATGATGTGTGAATAATATACTTTCCACAACTATTTGGGGCAGACAAGTTTTAAATGTATCCCATGTCTCCAAACAATCAATACCAGTAGGATTAAGGTTAAGTTCAAGCCATTTATTATTAATAGTAAGTTCTTATAAGCATGTTCAGGGACCAGTTTCTTGCCACACCCTTTTAGCAAAAACCCTACTACCTCCATTCTTTAAGGATTGGATGTAGTATTTCTCAATAGATGCATCATATCTTCAACAGCACTCCTACATTGGTATCATGCTTCAAGCATGTGTGCAATTAATGGAACCTTCAACTCACCAGGGCATGTTTGCCTTATATTACAAAATAACAGAAAGTGAAACGCAGCATACAAATTTACAACATAATGCGCTGCCAGCCTTTTCTGCTCTTCCTATCCCTCTCACCTTCATAGTTCATTCTTTAACAACTCCACAGTAAGTGAGCAAAACTTTTAGATCCTCCTTCCTTGAAAATGGGACTGTGTTTTCTATTTTTATCACAAAGATATGAATCAAACTTATGTTATCTGCTATCCAAGCTCCAATCTTAATCACTCAGCCACCTAAATAATTATGAAATTCAACACATACTCCAACAAATATGTAAAATGGCACAAGTATGATCTGATAGCAATTTTTTCTTTCTTTTTGGCTAGATGATAAAAGCATACATTGACAAGTCCAAGGGTTATTTGGCATTAGAAGGAAAATCGAAAATCTGTTATCCACTGCTACTATAAAGTGTTTACAATGGGTAAAAGCAAATGTTACACAAAAGAGAAAAAAAGGAGCACTCAGAGTAGAGAAGAAACAAAACTATTTCATGGAAGCAGAGAGAAGAGATCAAAATTGGAGGAACAAAACTATTCCATACGCCATTATTATTACTCTTGAGGTAGAGCAGAAGAAGTTGAAGAAGAAGTAATAGGCTTGCCCCTTCCCATGGTGAAGCCTCTGGTGCCGTCGGGCATTCGGGGGCCCCTGGGGTTGGGTTTTGCAGAGACTCCTCCTTCACTCACAACAGCAGCAGGGCTGCTGCTTGGTTGACATGGCAGAGCAAGCAATCCCCGTCCTCTTCCCCTCCCTCGTCCTCTTCCCCATCCTTTCTTTGACCCCGCTCCATTTTCTTCCCCCTAACCAAAATTACAACACAGATATGTTTCTTTTCGGACATGTTCAGACAAAGTCAAGTTCATCTTGGAATGGTGAGATGAAGGTGGTAATGAAAGTAAAGCTTTTTCTTATGTTTATAATCATCTTGTTATTATTACTATTCAATAATACTTGACTTTCCCTATTACGTTTGTAAAATAAGGATAAGAATGTTATTAAAAATTTTCTTTTTCTATTCTTTTCCTTTGTATCAAACAAGCTGCTGGTCTCACATTAAACAGGAGAATTCTATTAAAAAGTTTGCATGATATGGCTATGTTAATTAGAATAGTCAACTAATTATAGCACTTAGAAAGACTCTTTTGGGAGAGGCAATAATCCGAGGCTATTTTTTTCAATGTCCCCACAGATAGTATATATATTTTGGAAGAATTTGTTAACAAGCATTAGACGGACTGCATCTATGTCTTCTTCAACTTGTTTATATTTTTTCAAAAGAACTAAGTACGCCCCACATTTATTTTGTATTTGAGATATAAAATGAGATATACAGTTAAAGTTTAGCCTCTGAAGAAATGAGTATTGACATGGAATGACACTTACATTTGTCTGAACTATAAAATGGTCATTGTTGTTTGAATGAGAAGAATCCTCAGCAGTTTCAGAATTTAGCATCTCATTCTCCTCAAGAAATCCATCGAATTCCGACTTCTTACTCTTCAAAACAGATCTTGGCTGCAAATTTTACATGAAAACCCGTCAAGAGGAGGAGGAGGAGGAGAAATTCAAGGGGCACAAAATCTGAAACAAGACAGATATGAGGTATATGTACCGAGCACCTAAGCAGCAACCTAACTTGCATCCCATTTCTCCAATTCCTATCATCTTTTAGCTTCTCAACCTGATCAATTGATCAATTAATACCTATTGAAAGAAAAAAAGAGATGTATACATCTTTACACCATCCTATGCATCTTTACACTAAATTTCCAAGGAATGTGACTCACCGCTTTCTCAGCTAGATATGATGTCTCATACTCCACAAGTGCATGCAGCTAAAAGAGATGCACAAGCAAACAAAGGTAAGAAAAGATCAAGTACCTTTTAACCACCAAATCATAAAATTCTTAGGTAGACCCCACAAGCCAATGAAGAATAGACATATAAGCATGTCAAAGGTGAGTTATGCTAAATTATTTATTTGTCTTACACGTCTATTCATTAATGATTCAGAACTTCTCCTAGACAAACATAGGATGGTGTATTCTCTATACCTTGTTACTAATGAGGATATCACCCTTTGATCTGGGAGAACTTGATTCCTGGGGATGGCAAATTCTGATTGTTTTCACACTGTTCATAGATGAAGGATCAATCACTTACTGCCTTTAGGAAATGAAAGAAAAGGCAAGAATGTAAGTTTGAAAGACGAATGAAATCCACCTTCCAATGACGCTAAATATTTTCATAAGATTTTCGTGGGAATGATCTTCAGGTAAATTCTCTACCACAACAGTGCGAGACTGCAAAACAAAAAATAATATCACTGTATATTAGTCAGTTTAAGATGAGCCAAGTAGACAAAAAACCAATGACATAGCATTACCTGCAATTCCTCTTTCTCCTTATCAGTGAACGGTTGTTTACGTTTAACCTTCTTTCCATCAGCACTTAAAACCTTAAAAAAAAAACATCATAGAGCAAGCTGAAACGGACCTAATAGCATCTTGGCAAGCACATCATATCCATTCAAAAGACTTACAAGTTTTGAAGATGAACGAATTGCTTGGGTAAGCAGATGAATGTTTCTAGTAAGGGACTTCACCTTTTTTGTGGAAGCAATAAGGGATACATGAACTGTTAAACAGATCAACATCCACCAATCATGAATTATCCCAAGTAGGAAAGGAACAGTTTTTGACAAATACGATTCTAAAATCCTTACCGTAACCTTCAGGATCTTTGTTCATCTGTTTCAGGAAAGATTCATTTGCTAGCAAACTCATGTCACTGAACTGATACTCCACCTATATATTATATCCATAACATTTTATAACTGATGAACAGCGTAACTAAAATATTATATATATCCACAGCATTTTTTAGCTAATGAATTCAAATTCTAAATAACATCGGGAAAGAGAATCTAATAAAGGAAATTCATGATAAACCCCAAGATTAAAGTAAAGTGGCAATGCATATAGGATCGTCAAGATCAATATTATCCAAAAACGAAACGATGGCAAATGTTGAAAATATTCTAATAATTCAAGACTAACAAAGAAGGAAAGGCTTCAAAAAACATTCTTCCAACCAATTATAAAATCCAAGAAATTAAAAGGAATGAAGAAAAGAAACATAAAAGGCAAGGCAAATGTGGTAATAATTAATGGTAATGGTTATTCAGAAACAAAACAGAACAGAAGACACAAGCCATAAGAAATCATTTAGAAAATACCGATGAAGATGGCAACACAAAAACGAAAGAGGGCTAGGTAACCTGTTTGATCTTCTAACCAAATATAAAGATCCAAGACAGTGAAAAAGAACAAAAAGAAAAGCTGGTAAAAACTAAAAAGACAATGCATATGGCGGCGCCCAACGATAAAGATCATGCATAAGCAAAATAGAAAAGATACCAAAAGCAACAAGAAATACCTTATGAGATCAAGACCAAACAATAGGGAAACATAAAATCTGAAAACAGTGGAAAGGCAACACACCCGTGGTCATGGCGATAAAGATAATTCACAAACAGAAGATACCAGAACAGATTGAGTAAAGCATTATCAATATGAATAAGAAGGAAACCCAAAAAGATGAGGAAAGAGCGGAAGAAAACCTGTTTGACGATTTTCTGCTGAAGATCGTGAGTGAGGACATTCCTCGAACAGTTGGGGAGCGCCACATTGGTGGTCGAGATCAAACGAGAAGAAGGATCCTGATCGCTAACAGGGAACCAATCAGAAGCACTAGAGGCACCAAGAATCTGAAAGAATGGATAGAAATAACCGGACATCGGCATCTGCGTATGCGATCTGGGCACAAATTCAGGTGCCTGAGCATTCAACTTGAAGGTGGAACTGGGCGTAGTAGGAGTTTCTTGGATATTGCTTTTCTCTTCCTTGAATGTTTGAGCCTGTGCCTGCGCCATTTTTTGGCTTTTCTTCTTCTCTCGATTCTTTGTTGTTGTTCTATTCGATCCTCTCTCTGTCGATTATGATGTGATCAGAGAGAAAGTAATCTTTGATTCTTTGTGAAATGAAGAAAGCTCTCTCTCTCTCTCTCTCAGTCTTTTCCCTGAAGTTAGTAACTGTATTTCGATGTTTTCGCGCCTAAAGACTCACTCATATACCGTTACTTGTGGATTTGACTAAAATTTTGAGGCTCTTATTTTTCCCATTCCTACTATTTTCTTTTTATTCCTAAGCGCCTCGTTAGGGCTCACATCTCAAACATGCAAGCTCAAGCGTTGCTCTATACATCAGAATATGTTGATTGTGCTGCCTAAAAATCTTTACATTTTGTAATTTGCACTAATATTTATTTGAAAATGGTTTTTTCTTAATCTTTTTTGTTTTAAAACCTTTATAATTGTAATAAACATGCAAAATGAACCTTCACTTATGAGATAGTTAAATTAATTCATGCAATTATAATATCAGTATTTTAATTTGTTATTATCTAAACCAAGTTACTATTAATTGTGTATTTCCATGTACAAGTATTAAATAAAATTGTATTGTGTGCCTTAACTTATGCTACTTCCTGTTCTTAATATAAAATTTACTTTATAATTCAATTTAATAGATTTTATATTAAGAATAGAAGGGAGTATAATATTTTATCTGCCTAAACTCATGTCATACAAATTTTAAACCGCAATTTTGTCTTTTTTATTGCCTTATCATTCACATTTTTTATGTCCAATTTTATAATATGATGATTTGGATATCATATTGGAGTGAAGTAAGCATAATGAATAAATGAATATGATAAAATCTAGGGAAAATTGGAATCCCATTTAATGGGTCTACGTCCCATTCGACAATTAATTTTTTAAATACGGATTTATTCCCAATTTTTTCAGTATAAATAATTCGACAAAACTTAGAAATTGAATCTTTCAAGAGAATAAATGGGAAAGATAATTGATGGACAATATGTGAGCATAGATGTAACTCAAGTTAGCACTATTTGAACCTAAAGGCATGTTTAGGCCTCCCAAGACCTAACTCACTTAAGCATTTTGTCAGGAAAAAAAAAAGAGAAATAGGAAGGATAATATAATACATTAGAGGTCAGAGCATTTACAGATACTAAGCTTTGTTCTACTATCACGGTAATTTTAGAGCTGCTAAAAAAAAATGAATTTTAGACATGGGCTTAACAGGCTGCTCAAATAGCTCATAATTCAAGGGCCTAGTTAGAAATATGGCCCAAGCTTTATATTTGGGCTTTAATCGCCCAAATCCTAATAGCTTGACTCAGCTCACTGCATGTGAACGTATGCCAAACCTTGGACCCCTATTTATCGGGATCCGCTATTACACGTGTAATCAGTAATATAGCAACCAATGGGTTGGCTCTACCGGATAAGCTAGTTTCCCACAACATCACGAACGAATGTTTGAATTTTTATTGGAAAATGTGTTTATATTTAGTCACCGACAATACTTTAAATAAGATTGTTCCAATAGGAGGATACATATGCTTAACAAAAATAATAATAAGTAGACAATGGAAAAGAAAATTATAGTGATCTTAAATATAAGACATTAATATACTTTGTTTTCTAAATTTATAATTTTTTCTTAAAGTATATTATTGATTACATATAGTAAGGAGTTGCTATCAAAGATTAATTATTATAAAAGATAATATTTAAAGAAAAATAATCTATATTTCTCATAAATAACTAATATAACTAATTTTCTTAATCTATCTAAATTAGTCAACTAACTTTTATATTAAAGGCAGGAGGTGGTAATAAAATTCATGAAATTTGAATGGGCCACGCAATTTTTGAATTCAAGCAATGAATGAAGATTATTTAATTTTTATTTACAGAATTTAATTCCTCCACCAAAACAATATTCATGTCAAGATATTAATAATTTTTAAAGAAAAAATTTACATTATACTCTAATTATTATCTTAAATTTATAATACATATGCTACTATATACTCACTCCATGTTTAAATATAAACTTTAAATTTGAAAATAGGTCCATCTCAAAATATAAACTTCGGTGTAGATTTGTCAAAGTATTTATTGTGCTTTTTCCAATTTTACCCCTTATTGTATTTATTGCATTTATTGTCTCTTTTACTTATTCTCTTTACAATTAAGGGCATAATGTTTTTCAAAAAAAATGCATGTTTAATGCTCTTAACTAATTTTAATTATTTTCTTGATAACCATGAATTGGATATTTGAAGCTATATATAGGGACAGAGGGAGTAATAAGCTCAAATGATATCATTTTTTTAAAAAAAAAAAATTAATTTGATATATATTCATGATCTCCCAAAGTTGGGATTAGAAACTTTGGAAACTACAGTTTGGCCATTTCTTTAGCTTTTTCAATACAATCAATTAACCCACTCAAACATGCAAACGTCTCGTTTGAGCCAAGGGTCACATGAGAGCGTGACATGTAGCGTTGTACACTTGTACCACTGTTATTGGGTTAACTTGCCATTTAATCCTATGGCAAAAAAAAAAAAACTTGCCATTTAATCCATTTCTTAGGTTACAATATTTGAGTATTTTGTTTCTTTTTGAAATTTGTGGGTATAAATTTGCAATGGTGTGCCGTTGTCAAATGTTTTAATCTCTTTCTTAATTTATAACATATTTATTTTATTTAATTCGATTAAAAAAATTAACTAAGTTAGTTCATATGTCATATTTTTTTTAAAACATTCTAATAACTGGCCTTAATTTTTTTCATCTCTCTTTTACTTAATTATGTTAAGGGAGCATTAATATGAGTAAATTAGAAAAAAAAATTGATAAATATAAAACATATGTATTATATTTAAAATAAAGATTAACTCTTTAATTAGGTTTTATATTAAAAATCGAAGGATATTTTATTTTATTTGTTGTTTGTGCATGTATGTCTATATGTATATAATAGTATTCTTATCTTATCTTTGGAACCGTGACAAATAAGATAGGATGAAAAACATCTGTTGGGCAAAAGGATGATAAGGTTGGTCAAACCAAACACTATCACCTACCCAACAAGAATTATCTAATTATAGATTTAATAATCGGACAAACTTTCATGCAATTTCCCTTGTGTTTGATCTGACACTCTCTTATCGAATTATATTTAACTTAAATAATAAATAAAAATACTTTTAAAAAAAACATATATGATTTTCCACTTCGGTAAAATTATTGAAAGTCAGTTACACTATTTTTTTAAACTTTTATCAAAAGTATATTAATATTGTACTTATTTTGAAGCCTATGTTCATCTTAGTTAAATTATGCAGGATTCTCTGTTTTCAAAATTTAGGCACAACTCTTGTAAAACAAAGATTGAACTATACATAACTCCTTTGCATTTCAATAAAATTTCAACAAAAATAAAAAATATACTGAAGAAGAAGATTAAATCATTTATCTGTTATTCAAGAGAAAGCTTGCAAGAGTTTTATTAGGAAGAGATAATATTGGATCAAAAATAGGAAGACCAATAATATATGTATATCATCAATTCAACAAAAGGAACACTTGAATAAGAAATTAACCATGACAATAAAAGAATAGTAATAGATAGAACAGACCCAAAGAAACAAGCTTCTTCCTTTACACGAAAGTTCTATGAAAAGTTTCTATCCAAAACATAGAAATAAGAAGCGATTTGACACATACATTGGAAATTTGATCCACTTTTTGCCAAATTTACATGAAATCTCTCTCACTGTGTGCAGAACACTCTCTGAGATTGCGTTTTCTTCTTTTAATACGAATACTCTCTTTCTTTATACATATCAGCATGCCATGGATAAGTATCACTTTGGCTCTGTTCTTTCAAAAGAATCTTTCTCATGAATTATTTCTCTCTCTATCTGGGACCACACACTTATATTTTAGTTTATCTAACATGTGATTTCTATTCCTCCATGATATTCTATTCCCTGCATTAATGCTTATTCCAAGTCTCAGAATATTTCCAAAAGATTTTGAAATCTGAATCAGTGACTTTAAAATAGTGATGGGGAATGTGAAGAAGAAGATGATGGTGATGATGATGAGAGATAGGTTCCATCATTTTCACCCAATCGTTTTTATACTCCATAATTAAAACGCGGGATATCACAGTGGGACTCCTTCCTTATATCTTGTCTGCAAGATTCTCTATTATTTTGCATCTGAAAGTGACTCTTTTGGCTTCAACCCAGATGAACAAACTGGATTTTGGGGATTGATTTTTATTATTAGTTTTTAAAAAAAAAAATAAAAGAAAAAGAAAGTAGGATATCACCAAGGTTAGGTAAAAAGATAAAATACAGGAGATTTTGTACTCTTGATGAGGTCAAAGTTTAGAGCAGGTTTAAAGCTGTATGATTAAGTTGATTGGTTGGTGACTGAAAAAATTTTGATGGGCTTCACTCTTTGAATCATTATTCTTATTAGTGGGATCAAGTTTTTTTACAGTACATACTATGATGTTTAGAGAAGTCTGTAGAATGAAGATAAAAATGGTTTTCAGGTGGATGCTCAGTTATTGTCAACCTCAGAGAAGTTATCTGCTTGTTGTCAAATTAAAGATAGACCACAATCTCTTATTAAATGACTGATTGAAAGGGCATCTTAAGGACAAAGACTAGATGTAATTTCAAGGAAGAGAAAAATCACGGTGCAAATCTTCCACAACAGTCACCAAATCTAAAAGATTGAAAAGCAAAATCTGTAAATCTAACCAAGAAGTGCCTAACAAATTCTGAGTCTGCATTCGAAAGTAATGAAACATCCAGAGTTTAAAAAATTGGGGTCTTAAAATGAGTATCTGATCTATAACATTGGACAAATAAATGAAGGAACTTGATGATATGTGGTGAAGAGGGCATGGATGAATTTTATTTTGGAGTTCTCATATAATAACACTCAAGTTGGATAAATATAAGGAAAGCTAGTCCTGCAAAATTTCAGTAGCCTCTATTCATAGATCCCTTTATTCCTTTTTCAAGTATGATGTATTATACTTATGTAGTTGTAAAACTCCTCCCATGTATATTTTTATCTGCAAAATCCATGGTGGAGCGTATCTATACATCTTTTCCAGGTCTGTGAGTGTGACTTTTCCAGCTAAAGCACTCAGATTTTTCATCTTCATCATCTTCCATGCTGTCACCTTCGGTTCGAGACATCCCTCCACCAGATGTTGCTAACTGGAGCGGACCTTGAGGAGAACCAGAACCAGAACTGCTAGCCTTGGAGGATTCATTGTGCTGATCTTGGGACATCCACAGACCTCCAAGAACTACAGATTGATTAGCAGTTGCAGCTGTGGTAGCTGGTGTTCTTCGAGTGTGAAGTCGATATTTCTGCAAAAACCAGTAGCCATATTATGTCTCCATCTCAGACTTCAATAGACATGTAAAACTTAGAATACAAACTTCAATAGACATGCCAAACCAAGAATTATAGAAACAAATCAAGCAATAAGGAGAACTGGAACACCATTAACTCACTTGTAAATGACTTTTCACTTCGTCGTTGGTCAGGCCATCAACCTGCATGAGTTCTCTTATTTGTTTTGGGGTTGCCGCTGCATTGAAGAAACCCAGAATTGTAAATTAGATACAAGCAACTCAAACAGAAAGTACTAAGATCTGTCAAATCTTTTTTTCAAATGGAACTTTCAGATTGGCAGTTGGCAGATGATATGCAGGACACAATATTTCTTATCTGTCTTTCACTCTTTTGCCTGATCCCTAACCCTATCCAAGTCACAGTATAGAACATTCACAATCCAGCAGACACACAATTCAATACTAGGTAAGCACATTCGTCTCCATTCATTCATTCAGTAACCCATGATGTCCCACCATGAGAAACTAAGAATATCATGAAACCCTATATTGAATTAAATATTTGATGGTTTCATTTCAACATAGGGGAATCTTGATCCTTTCACTTGCAATAGCAGATTACTAACCTAGAGAACCTCCGAGTTGCTGTAAAGCATTGACAAATCGTCGATGCAGCTCTGGTGACCAGCACCTCCTCTGTTTCCTGGCAACTTGCTTCTGTGGCTGTTGATGACCTGTGGGTATAATTGGCTGTAAACTAGGAGTCGGGGAAGAAACTGCTCTGCTAGAGCCACTTCTTGATACACTTGAACCAGAACCTTCCCTCAAATTTCTTGTACCAGGAGTCATAAGAGAAAGACCATTAATGGAGTCTTCTTTTTCTTCCTTAGTTGTCACTGGTGTCACAGGGATGCTAGGGTAGGATGAAAAAGGCAAAAACGCCCTGCACCCATTATCACTTTTTCTACAAGATTGAAATGGGTCCAAAGGCACAGATTGTCCTTCGTCTTCGCATTTCTGTTATGATCAAGGAGGAAAAAACAAACAAAACAAAAGCAACCTCTCTGAGAATCATTGTTAAGTTTCAAACAAATGACTATGCTAAATTTACTATCCATGAAATTCTGCCAAGAATTTTCTTACCTTGGTTTCTAATTCATAGTGTTGCCTTTGTTCATAAGCATTGTTAGTAGTGGGATGATTATCGATGTTCCAGAGCTGAACAGAACTCATCCAATTCTTCTTATCTCTACATTCCTTTTCTTTCATATCATCCTTTTTCTGGTCACATTCTTTCGTCAAGGGAATAAATTCTTCCAGCACTGGCTGAGAAATTGGTGTCCTGAGTTTTGAGGATTCGTCCCTCAGAGTCAAGATTGCTGCAGAGAGGCATACACAAAAACGATACATAAGCCCATTGATCATAACAAACAGAACCAAACAGAACAATCATCAAACAGCTAGAGATCAATTCGGAGAGAATGAAATTCAGAAGTAAAAGAGAAAAATCAAGACCAACCATCATTCAAGAGGAGCATGCAGAGAGGAAGCTCACGCTTAAAAACGTCGATCTTCCTCATTTCCTCTTCCAGTCTCTTGAGAAACTCATCGAACCTCGACAACTTGTCGGCGGCGTTTCCGATCGCGGAAACCTCGTAGAGAAAGTCACTGATCGTCTTGGGAACGAAAGTGGGCCACAAATCCAAGCTCAGTTCTGGAGGAACCGAACCCATCTTCAGATCCTTCACACCCCTCAAATTCAGATCTCCTGACGGTAAGCCTAGCAGCTGGAGATTCTATGAGAAAAAGAGACGAAATTGTGAAGGGCAGAAAAGCAATATATCGGTAGGGGAATAAATGGTTATAGGACCACTATAGAATAATATAAGAGACAATGTGATCAAGGATAAATAGACTTGACTGAGAAGAAAGAAAATGAAAAGAGAGAGAGAGAGATGAGAATTTTCATTTTTCAAACAGCGAGATTCTGCGGAAGTAAAGGGCAGAGGTGGGTAGTGGGAAGAGCAACGCCCATTTTGGACGGGTTTTGATAAAGTCACTTTCGGGTCGTCGCGTATTTAATATTTTAACATCTGACCTTGCCGAACCGGTTCTTTGTCTCGGACCGGATCTCCGTGAAATGTCCGAAAATGCATTTGTTAGACACGTGTACTCCAAGTTTAAAGTAATTATTTGCCTCCCTTCTCCTCAATAAAATATTCTAGTCTTGGATTTTTTTAAAAAATTATTTATTTATTTTCGTTAGATTTAATTTCATTACACTCCATTCCAAATTTTAATCATTTAATTGGCTAATCCTTACATTTTATGACTCCATTTTAATTTCCAACTCAATTTTTGAATAACTAAATGATTTTTTGAATCACCAGCTTTGAAAACACGTTACGGCTGGAATGGATATCAAAGTGCTTGACTCTAATACCAATTTAAATTTTTAATCTTATAATTACAATATTTTGCTATGATACCCATTAGAGCTCGGAATACGGGCCAGCCCGCGGGTTGCGGGCTAGCTCGAGTGGTGCGGGCCGCTTCTGTTGGCTGGTAAAATGCTAACACTAACCCGCAGTATGCAGGTTGCGGACCAGTCCATGGGTCCTTATTTTTTTTTAAAAAAAAATTCCTATTTTTTTAAAGAGGATTGAAACTATGAGACACATATATATGAGTAATTAAATTTACCTTCTTAGCATCAATCATTTCTCTTATAAAAATTTAAAAACATAATCTATAATTCAAGAGATAAAGTTATCAAATTTATCAAAATTTATAAACAAAACATAAAATCATCCTCAAACAACCAAGATATAATAATTTTGTTTAAAAAAGAAGGGAAGAGGCTAAGATTTTTTCTCTTTGAATTGGGAGATACCAAAGATAGGAGTGAAAAACTTATAAGTTTTGTAAAATTATTATATGTAAAAAAAAAATTTGCGAGTCAACTAGCTAATCCGCGGGCTGGCCAGCGACAACCTGCGGGCTATACGGTGCGGGCCTGTACGGTCTACATTGTTACGGGTTTTGAAAAACCCGTCAAAATCTATAGGCTTACGGGTTAAACCCGCTGGTTGGACCCATATTATCGACTCTAATACCTAGTGTGTTGGGAGGGGACCAGATCACTTGGTGAAATGTCCGGAAATGACATTTGCTAGGCACGTGTACTCCAATTTTTAGGGTTATCGAAATTGGCAATTATTTACCTCGTCTCCTCAATAAAATGTTCTAATCTTGGATTTGTTTAGAACATTATTTATTTATTCTAGATAGATTTAATTCTGTTACACTCAATCCCAATTTTTAGTCATTTAATTGGTTAATCCTTACATTTAATGACTTCATTCCAATTTCTAACTCAATTTTTGAAGGACTAAGTGATTTTCTGAATCAATGATTTTTAGAATACGTCGAGAGATGACACCTCAGTGCCTCATTCTAGGATTAATTTAAATTTTTTTCTCTTATAATTTAATTATTATTTGTGTATAGTATTTTTTTTCCTTTTTGTGTCACTCTAATAGCAATTTAAATAAATCTTGTGTAAAGTATTTTTTTTATATTTTTTGCTCTTATAATTTAATTATTATTAGCATTTTTTCTCTTTTATGTCTGTTACCCCTCATTGTTTTCAAAATGAGTCGAGAGGTAAGGTATTCAAATCCTTATAAGCAGATATTTGTTTCACCCTCTAGCCAATATATGACTTCACATTTAAACTTATATTCTTCTCTTTATAAGATGTAAAGTTATCTACTACTTCAACCAATAACTTATTGGTTTGTATTAAAGTTTTTAATTTCAAAAATTTCATTAAAATAAATAAAAGATAGTTAATAAACCGACATTATATCTTAATTTCTAATAATTGAAATACATGCATCCGAGTCAAGGCTCCCACACCGACAGTGACAATGAATGTGTAAAGATCCATATATAGATAATGGGTATAAATTAATATATTAGAATATTATATTTTAAATGACAATGATTCTTAACTTAATCCTGATTCATTATTAGTGTTTTTAAAAATGTCAGGGCCATATGCTTCTGAAAGATTTCCAAAACTAACTAACTCCTTTTTTTTTTTTTATGAAAATGGGTTTTGCTTACCATAAATAAACATTTATTCGTATTTAACCTATAAAGTGGTTACTGGAGAGAGAGAGAAACCTGCATCAAGAAATATTTTTTTTGGGAGTAAATAGATTAATTGTTTTTTTGCCCAAAAGGAAATAGATTAATTTACTTTCTTAAAATTAGACCATATTTTTGTTGGCTGAAGTTTGAAGAACAGCCTCGTTTGTTTGTGAATACGTTATACACTTTATTCTATATCCTTCTGCTATAGCATAGCAAGTAAGGAGGTAGGGTCAAATAATAATACATTATAATATATCAACTAATAATAATAAATTATATCTACATGTATATGCATACATATATAGTGCTCGTTTGAAATAGCTTATTTTTAGATAATAAGTGCTTATAAATCGTGATTCACAGTATACGAGGTAAGTATGTGAGAAGAGTTTTATCTCGGCTTGCGTAATAAGGACTTATTTGTCCCCAAAACGTATTTCCAAATACAGCCATAGTTAAACTAGTTTTGGGTATTTTTAAAAATAGAGAAAAGAAAGTGGGATTGGGGGGAAAAAAGAGAGAAAAGAAAGTGGGATTGGCGAGAGAGAGAGAGAGGGGAGAAGTGGGGGACGTTTTGAAAAGTACAAGGCCGCTATGGTGGGATTATGTTGGGTGTTAACAGAGATTCCAGCACGCTTAAATGGATACCAATGCAGATTCTTTTTTGAAAATGAAAAAAATAGATAAATAAGATTTTATGTCTTGTTAAAAACAAGACAAATCTTATAATTTTAAAAATAATTTAAAAATAGAATCACTAATTTTCATATCAACATTTCATACTCTTGTGAAAAATATTGCTGGATCTTAAATATAGGAGCTAGTGAATGGATTAATATTGATTTTAAATATAATATCTCATTTCATTTTGTCTCGTAAATTTATAATTCTTTTTTTAATTCTGGCTATTAATTACAAACATCAAGAAAACTTTAATCAAAGGGTAGTTTCAAATGCAAGTAACTAAAAAATATTTTAAAGAAACAGATACATATTTATTACAAATAACTAGCTTAATTAATTTTCCTAATAGTTATAAATTAATTATCTAACTTCTAAATTAAAAAAATGTAGACAATATTATAAATTAAGTATTCATTTAAACCTACCGACAGCTTAGGTTTAGGGGCCAAAAGAGATTAGTACCTCTTAACCTTGAACAAAAGTTTAAATCTTCACTAAAAGAAATGTTCACATTTAAATACCAGATTGTCCTTCAAATAAGATTAGAAAAACCCTGTGAACTAAGTGAGTAGCTAATTAAAAAGTACTCACTTAGACCCAGTGGCATGTTTAAATGCAAACATTTTTTTTCCCCAAATATATGACTGGAAGTTACTAAAAAGATTCTTTGAAATTGGTTTTTTTTTTCGGAAAAAAAATAAAAAGATTAGGATTATATGCGCTTTCAAAGAATACCTCTTCCCCCCTTGGAACATTTGACGCTTTCTAAATCTTATGTGAATCCAACCAATACCTCATGTCTCATCACCACACAACCACGAATGTATCTACGAGTAAATCTTTTATTTTGGATATACCTTATTCTAAGTTCCTAATTATAGGTTAATGTTGGATAACATTTGAATTGTTCATATTTGATCTTTTATAAAATTGTTATTAAAATGTTAAATTGTAAAAAAAATAATAATTATGTAAATAGAAAGTGCTAAATTTTGATATGAACATTTCAATATTACAATAAAAAATAAAAATAATATTTTGTATAAAACTAAATTTGGACTATTCCAATGCTGATGTAATAGTTACAAAAGGAAGAAGAGGGTTTTGAACCGCCCCAAGATCGATTACCCTACCTAGTCACGCCTAAAATTCTGAAAATATTTGTTCGGAAATTCTGTAATTAATATGCATTCTTTCAGTAATGTCTTGACCAAAAGAAGTAATGTATTTATCAAGTTTCAATTACATGTTTGTTAATGATAAATAATATAACTATAATCAAATTACGAGCTTCTATACTTACGAAATATTATGCAAATAATAATAATAATCAAACAAAAAATTCCATCCCAAATCTACTTCTCAAACACGGACAAAGAACATAATAACAGATGCTTTTTCTATTTTTAATTATCCTATCAACCCAAAACGACAAGCTTTAACAACCGTTAGATTCCTAGCTTTTTCGTCCACATAGAATTAAGATTGTCTCTGCAGTTTGGTCCACCGAATTATCTTTTGCTTTATTATTTTATCATTAAATATTCATCTTTTTTATAATTAGTATTTCCTTGACATCTGTTTGTTTGTCTTTATAAAAATGTTACGCAGACAGAAAGGGTAAAACTTATTATTATCTTCGGTCCTAAATATAAGATAAAATTGATTTTTTTTGGAGAGATTAAGGAAATTAAATAAGTTACTTAATCATATCATATATTACGTATCCTTAGATTATATATTAGTTTATTAGTTTTTTTTTACCAATTAGTTTATTAGTCAAACTAATTATTTTAGAGAAAAAAATAAAAATAAAAATGATCTAAAATAATTTAATTAATTTTCTTAATTTCTCTAAAAAAATAAAACTTGTCTTATAATTCGGACCGGAGGAAGTACTACTATATAAGAATTATTTTTTTAGTTTTAGCTTTTATTTAACATTTTTTTCTAACAGAAATATTATTAAAAAAATTATGTGTTAAAATTTAGAACACAGCACATGTTTAGAGATAAACAAAGAATTTAATTTTTTCGCCAAAGCAAAGAATTTAAATTCGTTGGCATTATTGAATTTTTATTATATTATCATCATAATCTAAAAACTGCTATTTCAATTGGATGGGCATGGCTCCCATTTCCCGCATCTGCATTGCTTTTGTCGGATGCTCCCATTTCAAGAATCCGCACCTTCTGACTATAAATAAAAAAATAAAATATTTTATCAAAAAAATAAATAAAATATTAAAGAATCCACGCATTCAATTCGTCGCGCTTAAATTATATTTCCGCAAATGCCCACCTTTCCTTGCTTTATTTACCCATACTTCACATCATATTCTTTCGGAATCCATGAAATTCATAGTTTTTTATGGGTTATCGTATAAATTTATTAATGAAGTTTTGTCTGAGGAGTATCTGACACAAATATCTTTTAGAAGGGGGAAAAATATCAATGAACAATTAAAAAGGGCATCCACTATAAAAACAGTTAAATCCATACTAACGCCGTTAGGGGTTTTTTTCTCTTATAATCTAATGTCGTTAGTACGGATTAACGGTTTTTGTGGTGGATACCCCTTTTTAATTGTTCATCGGGTATTTTTACCCCTTTTAAAAGATATTTATGTCAGACGCTCCTCGGACAAAACTTCGTTGGTAAATTTACACCTTAACCTGTTTTTTATTGAGAACATTATTCATGTAATTTCTAAAATTTGACTTAATTAAAATGTAGTCTTTGAACTATGATCACGTGTAACTTAGGACTTGTTTGATTGGAGGATGGAAAGGGAGAAAAAATGAATCTCTTATTTTATTTGGTTTGGAATTTTAGATGGGAAGGGGAACAAAAATTTACCCCTTTCTCCTCTTATTTTAGTCACCTCTAAAGTGAGTTTTTTTGTTTGAGGGGGGTCAAAATTCTTGCCTAACTAACCCCGTCAATTTTATCATATTTCCATCAATGCCCTCACCGAAAAATAAAAATGGAGACCAGACCCGAAGTCTATTCCTTCCTCACAACCATAACCTCGACATCGTAGAAGACAAAAGCTAGTTTGCGAGGGGCATGGAGCAGAAGCAATTCATTTAAAATAACGCAATTAAGATTTGAAAAAAATGCTAATGGATCTTTAAATCGCAAAGACAAAGTAGCTTGAAGAAATTGCTTTGAGATTAAATCTTAAATTGAATATGGCTGCTTAAGTAAATTGCTCACAGAGTCACAAATGAAGCAGCCATGGATGATGGCGGGAGAGATAAAAGGAAAACGAGGGAGGGACGCCGGTGAGATCGACTAGCTACAGTTCACATGACCAGAGCCGTCGAGGTCTCCGTCAATCTGCCACACACAGACGCCACGATGTTCACGGAGGAAAGGAGAAGGGACTGCAAGACTGACTGGGCTGGGCTGCTAGCAGACGATTAAGAAGTACTAGTGAGATCCACTTGCTCCAGGCCACACAAACCTACTTGTTATTTGTTAAATATACTTCTTAAATGTTTTAAGGCATAATAGGCAATATTTGACTTTTAATAAATTATTATTATTTCACTATTAATCAACTTAATTATGTCAGGGAAATTGGATTTAGTAAATTATGTAATTTAAATTAAGATATAAATTAATCTATACAGCATAAAAATATAAAAGTTGTGAGCTCACATATAAGGGCATAATGGTAAACCAGTGCCTTAAAGAATTGAAATTAATAAAAGATATCAAATTGTACCGGGTTAAATTTTAGACAAATTTTAGATGTTGAAATTTTTTTTTAATTATATCGGCGACCGAGATTGAACCCGGATTGGGGAGGGGGGGTGAAGCGCCTAAAGGCGCTTCGGTGACCATCGCATCATGTTAAAATTTAGGAAACGAATATCAATGGAATCAAAAATATCCGGACCAAGTGATTATGTTTTCTTTTTCTAAATAGTAAATTAAATACACAAATTGGTGAACGAAATTAAAATCATATTTTATACTTTATTTATTTGGTCAGACTATTTTCCAATTTTGATTTATGTTGACAGCAAATATATTGAATATGTTTACATTTTTTCTTTTGATTTTCGTAAGTGATTTTTTCATTCTATCTCTCTATTCAAAGATTACATAGTTCCGTATTTAATTTTTAAGTAACTTAATTATGTGTCGTGTCTCACTCACACAATTTATGATTTGTTTATTTCATATAATTCTTATTTTGATTTGATATTCAAGTCAATATACTACTACGTGTTTTGGTTGGATTTGACATTAATTTGTCATAAAACAAAATAAATAGACAAAATTAAACCATTTTTAAAAAATCAATAATTTTCTACATTTTAAATTCATGAAGGATAAGTTTAAATTTTTATAAAGGTAAACATTAAAAAAAACTACATTATTTACCTGTATTAAAAAAACTAAATTGAAACCGTGAAAAAGCGAATCAAATCAAACAAAGTAGAGGACAAATGAATAGTGTTTTAATGGCATTGATCAGATTGATGAGTTATATTTTGTGTATTTGAATAGGGGCCATATTTTGTCCAAAAAAAAAAAATAGGGGCCATATGCTAGATGAATTATTTGTTCAGTGAAAGCGATAATATTATAAAACGTGGGAGTCATGATTAAGTTGATAATTTAATTAGTAAATTAGATTTAGCAAATAAATGTGGAGTTAAATTAAGAGAGAATGGTCAAAATAGAAGAAAAAACAAGATCTTGAATGGATTGTGATGCTGGTGAGATAGATTAACAACAATTGACTTAAGATATAATATACTAATAATAATAATGTTAAGCGCCAACATAAACGTCTGCTCAAGTTTACCGCAACACACAGGTCAACTTAAACAATAGTGACCATGGAGCGTGATGTAGGACTTTAAATGGAAGTAAAGGGTAAAATGGTAATTTGGGGACGTGTTTTGGTGGGTCACTATTAAAATGGATTTAAAAATAAGGAAAAACGGGGTCAAACATAAGATTCTGTGAAATCTGCTTCCATTGGAAGTAATGATAGCATTATGGAATTGTGGGGGGCTCATGACTGTGGCGGATCTTTCGTGTTTCAACTCACATTTGATTCGGTCAATTCTAAAGAATGAAGAATCCAAAGTGGCTGGTTAAAACTTAAAATCGTGAAGCTATTCCTCGTTTTCTTGCCTTAAAAAAAACAAGTTAATTAATTTGGGGAGATTAATAAAATTAAATAAATTATTTTAATTCATTTATATTTATTATTTTTCTTTAAAATAGTTTGTTTCCAATGGTATATATAAGAGTCAGTTTGGTTCAACTCCATTGCATGCTTGCATAGTAATCATGATTGCATTATCAAGAAAAGAGTGTTTGACTGTTTTTTATCATGATAATAGGATTTATCATAGTAATAATTATTATAAAAAAATTAGTAATCCTTATTCATACATTTCCCTATGAATACTCATTACCATTCTATTGTTAGGAATGAGTAAAATTAAACCGAAACCGAAGACTGAACCAAACCAAAACTCAATTCAATTTTTTCAACTCACTTAATTAGGTTTTTTGTTTTTCCTCGGTTTTTGTTTACAGCTTTTTTCGGTCTTCTGTTTGATGTGTTTAAAAAAATTTCGGTTATGACCGAAAAACCAAAATTACATTATAAATGGGTTTCAATACTTATGTCAAGCCCTTGCTTGCAAATCTCACTTTACCTATCAGCCCAAGCCCAACAATCATATTCATTTAAAAAATATATATAAAAACTAACCTAAATAAACATAAAAAAGGGAAGGAAGAACAGGACACCCACAAAATCCATTGGCGGCTTCAGTTTTTTCGCTTTACCACCGACCTTCTTCTCCTTGATCTCCTCTTCCTCTTTTTTGTTGTCTTCAGTCCTCACCTTCTTCATCCTCACTAGTCACTTGCATTAATATGTACTTTCTATCTCAAATATCCACAAGATCTACATCATCTTTTATACCCAAACCAAGTAGTATTCTTTGAAGCTATAAGCTGACAAAGCTGTAGTTATAGTTGCAATCTTCCCTTCACCGACAGCTCCCTGTCGCAACCACGTTTGTCCTTGGCGGCCCCATGTTGCAACCCCAACATCGTTGTTCGCAGTTCGCACCTGTCGTCACTGAGGTTTATTTTCTGTTCAACATTTCAGTTTCAGATATGTGTTGGTGTGTGTGAAAAATTATGGGCTTTGGTTGTTCTTCTTGCTTGTATATCTTTATTTTTGTGATATGTATTATTTGCGAAAATTTTCCTTCTCTCGGTAAGGAAGTATATAGTCAGATCTTAAATCAAGATTAATTCCTTATCCTCCCTCTTCTTTTTCAGATGGCTTATATCAGTTATATAATTTTAGTGCTAACAGAACCGAACTGAAAAATTTCAGTTCGGTTTCATTTCGGTTAATGATATAATTTGGTGTTGCTAAATGCCTCATTTCAATGTTTTGGTTATTTCGGTTTTCATTCATAACCAATCGAAACACTGATTGCTCACCCCTACCCATTATATGGTTAAAAAAGTTTAATGTACCCTTTAGTTTCACTTATCTTTGTTTCATTTCACTTGCCACATCATGCCACAACCTCCTCCTCCTCAAACATCGCCACCATGACTACCTCTTCGTTTGCACCCCACCACTGCCACTACTACTATTGTTGCCACCCCTACTGTTGCAGCAACCACGACTACCTCCTCCTCCACCACTACCGCCACTACCTACTCCACCCTCATAGTCATCACTGCCACCGCTGCTACTACCTCATCCTCCTCCACTCATTGCCACGGCTACTACCTCCTCCTCCTCCACCACCTCCACCGTTGTCACCGTTGCTACCACCTCCTCCTTCTCCACAACTGTCCCCACCACTACCTCATCCTCCACTATTGCTATTGTCATTACTTACCGCCACCACTGCCACCGCCATACCACCATCACCATCCTCCACCACCACAACCATCGCTATAAGACGATCCTTGGCGAGATAGTGTGACAATTATGATGAGGCAATTCGATGGCTCTTAACTATTTTGTCTACAAAGATTATATTAAGGGTAAAATTGACATTGTGTGATATATTAACTTTAAATAATTGTTAAAATAATGACCCATTTCACCTTATTTAAAAATCAAACCAAACACTAGCCCTTGTAATTAATATTGCATCGCATTATCATCACATCACATTACATTGCACTGCAGAGTGTAATGTAATTAAATCAAATGAGCCCTAAGTGTTTTTGAGAGATCATATAACATATGATATAATTAAGCAAATTATTTAATTTCCTTAATCACACCAAATTAGTCGACTGACTCTTATATTAAGGATTGAAGCAATAATACAGTACTGTTAATAATATCAAGAGTATTGTTATGCCTATTTTTAGTGGTATTTTTATGGTAAAAATTAATCATTCGGTCTTTATCATTTTGCCTCAATTGTAACCTAAATATTCACTTCATGCACCTTAATACCTATAGTTTTGACTCAGTCAAAAGTCAATTCTTAAATTTTGACTCGTGTAACTTTTGTTCAAAATATTGTTGAGCGTTAAATGTGGGAACCACTTCCAGCAGAATTCGAACCTTAGGGCCCGTTTGGTACATAGAATTGATTTTGATGGAAATCAAAATGGATATGGATATGGAAATGGAAATGGATATAGAAATGAGGTTTAAAAGTGTGTTTGGCATGTCATGAAAATGAGATATAATTTTTGTATGAAAATATCAAAATATCCCTTTAAATTGAAAAATAAAAAAAAATCTTCCACAAAATCCTATCACCACGAAGCTCAACAAGCCTCGACTCTTCACCATTGCAAATTAGTAAAAATCCACTCTTCACCAATCAGTTGAGCTTGATGAATCTCCAGAAAACTCCACTCTTCACCAAGGACCCATCTTCGCTGTCGATTGAAGCTCGTTGCAGATCTGAAAGAGGAGACTCGAAATCGTTGCAAATCTGGAAGTTTACTGTCATCACGGATCTGCGCTCACTTGCACAGGTCACCGTCGTTGGTCTGGGGTTGAAGATGAAGGTCGGCCATGGTTCATCAATGGAGGTCGAGCAAAAGATGAAGACGACGAAGTCGAAAAAGGTCGATGGTGGGTGTGGTGGGTGGAGAAGAAGGTTGATGGTGGGTGGGGAAGAAATTTGCCAGCGGTGGCAATGGCGGTGGGTGAGAAGAGGGTTGCTAGTGGGTGGGGAAGAAGGTCGCTGTAATGCCCCAAATTTTGATTAAGGGCTAATGGGGATTATTGAGAATGTAATTGTGGATTAAAGTTGAATTAATGTGTATTTGTAACAATATTATCTAATATGTCATAATTGATGGAAAATTGATAGAATGAAAATATTGGCCATAAGTCAGTAGTTAATAGGGAAATTAATTACTAAGAGGAAATGAGATGTGTGATTAAATGACTAATGGAATTTGTTAGTGTAACTAAGTGGAGGATTAGTTGTGAGGAGATCACATGAGAGAGTGACATATGGCATTGTTGTGTAAGCATGATGAGAGTTGTTGAGGAAGTCAACCAAGCATGGTCTCATCATTTTTTCTCTATTCCTTCTCTCCTCCAATTCAGCTGAATGAATAGAGCATAGGAGCCCAATAATCATCATTCACCTCTCTCCACACACTCAACCTCTCTTGTATGCGTATGGGGCAAGGGATGGGCATAATTTCTGCTTCATCCCCATCATTTCATCACACTCATCTCTCTCTTATCCCTCCAAGAATTTTGTGCAGCCATTGGAGCTTGAAGAGGAAGAAGAGCTTGGGAAATAGGTGAGATTTTGACCTTTCTAATGACCTCTAATGGAAAAACTCCCTTCTTCAATCTTGTTCCTTGTGTTGAAAGCTTCAATTCTATAGTTTTAGATTTTCCCTTGGTGATGATTTGAGCTCTCAAGGAAATATAGAGTTTGGAGAATCAAAGAACTCCTTGGAGAAAGTTAAAGAGGTGAGTGAGTTCAGCATTTTGGTATAAGTTTTGTGGTCATTTGGTTAAGTTGGAATTTCTGGGAATTTAGCCCTATTTTCAAAAATTAGGGTCTTGTGGTGTTTGAGTTTTTGTTGTCATGGATATGATGCTTTGAGATGTATCTTGGATAGATAGAATTTGATTGAAGCTTAAATGCCAAGTTTGACAATTTTGGGATTTTTGTTGAACATAGGCCAAAAAAAGAACATATAGATGGAATGAGAATTTGGTTATTTTGATGTTTCCATTGTGTTCCTTGTGGAAAATTGTGTGGGAGTAGTGTTGGATATGAATTTTGAACCATTGGGAACCTAGTTTTAAAAGTGGCAAGTCTTGGTTAGTGAAAAACTCTGTTCTGGCAGTGGATTTTCATGGACGTTTTAAAATAGAAAATGGTGTTGAAAAATTATGAAACTTTCCAATATTAAAGTTCACTTGCCAAGCTTCAAAATGGACATATATTTCATATCATTTCGATTTGTGAGCTAGGAGTTATGACTGTCCAAAGTTTGATGTTAAATCTGGGAACAATTCTAGAGCAGTGTGGACATTTCTTAAATTCTGTATTTTTGTGGTAATTTCTGGTAATGGTCCATATTTTTCTAGTAAAGAGCACTTAAATATATTTCAATGGGCTTTGGGATCACTTCATTTTGATTTTTCTAGAATTAGTTATGATTTTTTGAAGTTCAGCCAAGAAACAGAATTTTCCTAGCCGCAGCCAGAAACCTTCTGTGCTATTTCTGGCAGCAGCCAACCCCTTTTTTCAGCACCATATGATTTTAAAAAGTGGTTTCTAATCTAGTACTTCCCAATCCTTGTAGACTATTGTTAGAGACTTTCATAGTTACTTAAGTGACTTTAATGGTAACCAAAACTAAGTGTTTTGAAGTCGATTGAATATTGGAATAAGTGATAACGCATCGTCCTTAATTATGACTATAGGGTTTGATATTTGCCTAAAACGTAGAAGGCCTACGCCTAAACAAGGATGGAAAGAACAAGGTAGTGGCACTTTATCCTATATCATGTATATTGCATTGCTTGTTTGCATTAGTCATAGAATACAGATACAGTAAGGGGACGTGGCGAAAGCCCGGCCTTGAATACAGATACAATAAAGGGACGTGGCGAAAGCCTGACCTTGAATACAGATACAGTGGGGGGACGTGGCGAAAGCCCGACCTTGTATACAGTGAAGGGCTTGAATATAGATACAGTAAAGAGACGTGGGGAAAGCTTGACCTTGAATACAGTTACAGTGGGGGGACGTGGCGAAAGCCCGACCTTGTATACAGTGAAGGGGACGTGGCATTGTGCCCAGCCTCGAATATTGTTTGCTACATTGTGATATATGTTTCTTGCTTTGTTTAATATACATCATATACGTAAACTATTGCTACTGGGATTCTCTAGAATCTCATTCTTTCCAAATAACATTTTTAGACAGGGCAAGTGGATCGAAGAACAAGCAAGTGAGCAAGGACGATTAGGATTACCGGCGGTAGTTTTAGTTAGATATTTTGGTTTATAATGAACTGGTTATCATTTTGGGATAAATGTACCTATTGAATAGATCATAGCATGATAGTTTTGTGTAATCCCCGGTATGGATACTGAGATAGGTAATGATGCCTTGTATAAACCTTTGGGTTAATGTTATTATCCCGGGTGCATGTCGGGAATTGTGTTGATACTTTGATATTATATATGTGACTGACCGAATAGGTCTATTGTTTTTACCTTGAAATGAATGGATATCTATTTATACAGGTGTTGAAAAAAATTTTAATTACCCCGGATCTTTCATTCGATTATTAAACGTGTTTAAACGCTAATTGTGGTCTTTATCGAGGCGGGGGTTACAGTTGCCACTGCCGGTTGATGGAGCTGAATGATGATGCAATGGGTTGGGAGGTGATGAAAAAGGAGAGGGGCAAAAATGATTTTTCTATGTGGAATTGCCAAATCTAAGCTTTTGGCATGGAAATGATTTCCATCAATCTTGATGGATTTAACCTCCACATAGAAGTAAATTCCATGTTCATAGATTTGTACCAAACATGACAAAAGCATGGAATTGGTCTCCAATTCCATTCTGTAATACACCAAAATTTGGGATTGGAGGCTTGGAAATAAGCCTAAATTAAGCGGACTGCTAAGCCCTAATTTAACAGGTGTCCCAAATTTATCCCCTAATGATTCTAATATCTTTGGGGTATTAAGAAAGTAAAATGATGAATTTTGGAAAAAGTAACTATGTTTTTTGTGAAATCGCCTATGAGGTAGTAAGCTTGTCATGTTCATTTAAATGAACAAATGATGATAAAAAATTATGAAATTTTACAGGATGAAAATAGACATCATAAGCTTTAATTTGATTGGTCATATGACTCAATTAGAGCTATACACAAAAAGATATGAATTTTTGCAGTCAGCACAGAAAAACTGTGAAATTTCTAGAACAGCATGTAAAGATTAAAATTCTGGGAATTTTGTGATTCCATTCAGCAAAAGTATATATTTTTCCTAAAAACTAGACTCAATAAGGGTTCTATAGGCTTTGGAATCACCTCATTTCTATTTTTCTAGAATTAGTTATGATTTTTCAAAGTTTGGGCAGAAATCTGCCAGAATTTTGTAAAATCTGAATTTTGGAAAATTAAACAATTGATTAACATATTATAATATAAATGATAAAAGGAAAATCATCATCTTCCTCCCACCATTTCAGACGTGCTGCAGCCAAGGAGAGAGAGAGTTGTGCTCTTTTAGAGAGAGAAGGAGAGGAGAAAACTCACAAGATAGGTCGATTTCTTCGGTGAATTCGTATCTAACGTGTATAATCCTTCTCCTAAGCTTATCTCCTATGTTGTTTGAGGTGTTTGAAGCAAGATTTTGGAGTTTGGAGGACTAGGGTTTTCAGCCATATTTGGGAAAAGTCAGAAGGAGCTTGAGGTAACTTCCAAACTTTCGTATATTGCTTATTCTGACTGCTGTGGACAATTTAATCGGTAAAATTTCGCCAGATTGTCTTTGTGTGTAAAAATGGAAAATGGGTTGTGAGGGCTGTTATGCTGCCCAAATTTATACCAAATGGTAGTTTTAACCTAATGGAATAGTCAGTAAAGTGGTTAGGAGTAGAAAGGAACGCGTTTACGGAGCCGAAACCGAAAAATCCCAATTTTCCTTAAATTCCTATAAGTTTCAGCCATCTCTAGAAATGGGTCTTAGAGTTGGATTTTCAATGATTTGATGGTTCCATTGAGTTCATAAGGGAAAATTAGGTGGGGTTACAGTTGGACACTTTTTTGGAAAAGGCCGAGAAAGCATAATTACGGAAACGCCCCTAAAACCCTAAAAGTAGGGCTGCCAAGGGCAATTTCATAATTTTACATTGAATTTGATAATTCCGAGTCCGGAAATGGATTCCTTGGGCGAAAATATGTAAGAATAGCCCATGTCAAAATTTCAAGAAAAGTACAACCGGACCGGGTACAGCGGGGCCGGGCGGGGTCCCCGGGGGTATTTTAGTAAATTTTCATAATAAGCTCATATAACCCCCAAAAACACTATGGAAGTGTCTAAATAGTACATTTGACATTATAGGATCGAATATGGAGCCCTGAGCTGTTTGCACGTAGATCAATGCACACGTTTCGAGGTGGAAAAGGGTTAAGGTAGGAGACTTACCTTACTTGCATGTATTTGATATCTTTGCTTGTGTAATGATGTATGTGGTTGCTTTACTTGATTGTGTAGAGCATATTTGAATAAATGAAGCTCTGTTTCTGTTTTTGCTGTGGCCATAGGCTTGTTGTATGAAACATTGAGCATGCAGAAATGTCATTATGAGGCATACATCTAGATAAAGCTAACATGTCATACACATAGCATCAATCATGCATGCATTATGGTATCTATTTCCTATTGAGATTCTCTCGAATCTCACCCTCCCCTACCAACAATTTAGACAGGAGACGACAGAAGATATGCTGAAAACAATGCAGAGAGCCATATGAGGGGACTGTAGTGGTGGAACGAAGACGAGAAAATATCTCCGTTTCACTGGGATGGGTTTAGACACCCTGGTAGCCTTGTACGGCTACATTATTTGAATTTATCAGGTACGAACCCCTATGGGGAATATATGTAATCATGCACATATTATCAGTATAGTTATGCTATTCCTATGTTGCCTACCAAACCACATGTCGTTTTCCGCAAATACTCTGGTAAAGGTTGAAATTGAGATAAGGGCGTGACACATTTCCATGAGGCCAATTCCAGTGTACCAAACGGGGCCTTAGTTTGTCACGTTGTGAGAGATTAGAACTCTTTTCACTAGAATTAGGTCCTATTGGTTGACTCAATGTAACTTAATACTTATAGTTTAACCATTTAAAATATTAGCCCTTAAGTTTTGAAAAATAAATTTAGTCTTTATACTTTTATTTTCTAAAATGGAAGGAACATTATTTTAAATGGTTAAAATAATATAAACAGAGTTACATTGAGATAAAGTTTAAGGATTGGGTTTTAACCAAGTCAAAATTATTGGGATTAAATTATACTAAGTTAAAGTTTAGGGATTGAAGTGCAAATTAAGTTAAAACTATGAAATCAAAGAATTAATTTTTCATACTAAGAAAGGGGGAAGAAGTTGTCTAACACTTAGAATAAAGAGGGACAATTTAAGAAATTAACTAAAAAGTTTTTGAAGACAAAAACCTATATTTATTTCATTTAAAAAATAAAGATAATTTATAATAACATAATTTCTAGCTAAAGTAAACTTTGGCCCTTTTTAAAAACTAGTGACAAAAACCTCTAAATGGTTTGAACCCATCCTAAATCTTTTATTCAGTATATTTTATTATTATCTGCGTTAATGCTCTATGGAATGTAATTTGATGATTTGATCCCTGTAGTGGACTTGAAGATCTGAACTCAAATATTGTAATTTTTTTGGAATATGAAAATAAGAATTATGGTGCATGAATCATTAAAATATTGTATTGTTATTATTATATCCATATGAGAATCTTATCTTGGGTGTTTGTCCCATCCATATCCATACTACTTTTCTGAGGAGGGAGTTGTGGAATTTTGATTCCTTGACAGGAGATTGATAAAGCGTGGTCCTCTCCTTTATGGGACTTGACCCAAAAAAGTTTGATGCCTTCAAGGAATCGTTAATTTCCTTGGAGATTCTCATAGATCAGTACCCCGAGAAATGGTATCCCTAACAGGCTACTTCTTTTTCCCTGGGAAATGTTCAGATATTACTTTAAATTTTTAAATATAACGTCTAATTTTAATTTATCATGCAATTAAAGATAGGAGGTAGTACCACCTACTCTCACAAGTGTTAAATATAAAACATAATTAATTTTTTTTATGGAGATTAAGAAAATTAAATAAATTACTTAATTATATCATGTATTGTGTATTATTAGATTATATATCATTTTATAATTTAGGTAAAATGTTTGAAGAAATAAATGATAAATATAAATATTTTAAAGTAATTTAATTAACTTTCTTAATATATTTAAAAAAATCAACTCTATATTATTCTTATGATCGAAGGGAGTACTTTAATGTTTCATTTTCATGAGGAGGGGTGTTTGCTGCGCTAATCACCTCTCTTTAATTTCGGTGAGATAATTAAAGATAACTTGGAATATGAAGCGAAACACTGGTATAATTGTCCAACGAACCAAATAATTAAATTAACATTTTTTCTAATTAATATAAGGAATATGTTCCATGCCTCTTTTTCTCATACACTTTTCTTGTCTTCTTCTTCTTCTTCTTTTTTAAGTATTCCTCTCATTTTTTCTTCCTTTTCTTCCCATCCTATTATTTTTCTTTTCTTCCAAAAATAGTGGGGGGAAAATGTGAGAGGGCTGGAGAGTCCAGAAGAAGACCCATTCCAATGAAGAAGCTAGTGGGCGTCTTGGCTATCACATGATTACTCAACCATCGTCATTTGTTCCCATCCCTCAATATTATTATCATTATTAGCAGGAGTTAGTATTTAAATATAGTGCCTATTTGTTTTAATTTTTTAGAATTGTTTTTATAATGTTTGAAGTAAGTATGTGAGAGGTGTTTTATTTCAATTTACAGAAAAATACTTAAAAGATCACTTTTTTATACTTACTGGCAAGGCAATTAAACCCGGACCGGTCAGTGAACCAGTCGGGGTACTGGGTCAAGGGTCAGTGGGTCAGACCGGAGTCAGCCCAGAATCAACCCGGACCTAAACCGGTGAGGAGTAAAAAATTGAAAAATATTGTAATTTCTCATCATACCATCCAAATTATGAATAATATATATTCAGAATCAAAATGCTAATAAAATAACATGATTGCATCATATATATATCACCTAATGACAACTGTTATAACTTGTAATCCCAAAATATTTATCATAAGTTCATAACACAATATCAAAACATGTTTATGATAACAAAAGTAGTAAACTAATAATTAATCAATCATCATCATTAAAATAAGCATCAACTATATCATTCAACTCTCTAGGTACTGAGACATTAGGAGGTGGAGCTGTAGGAGGAAGAGTAAAGGCACTAGGAGCAACAGAGTCAACATTTAACGATGAAGCCCCAACAACATTGTCATCACCTATATATCAAATGAATAAAATTAGTACTAGTTATGCTAAAAATATGGTTATATTCTTTTGTGTAAGAAATAAGAATATAATCTTAGATAATTAAAAATATGGTTAGAAACCTCCATAATCTTTCGCCATTTGTTGAAATTGAAGATCCGTCGCTTCTACATTTTCAAATTCAGGAGTTGGATCTTCATCAAGAACCCAAAAGTCTAATCTATCAATTGATTCATAATCAATGGGATCGTAACTGTCTTTCTTCTTCTTCAATTGATTCCTATAATACCAACACAATAGAAGATCATTATTTAATAAAACTATATAGCAACCATTACTCAATCATGACTTTTTAGATTACCTAAACTTTAACTTCAGATTGTAGTTTGTGAAAACCAAATCATTAAGCCTTTGATGCTCCAATCTGTTTCTTCTTTTAGTATGAATACGTTCAAATAAGCTCTAATTTCTTTCACAGCTAGAAGAAGAAGAAGTTTGACTAAGAACACGTATAGCAATTTGTTGCAATTCTGGTATTGAACCCCCATAATACAACCACTACTCATCTTCAAAATAAAAAAAAACATTTAGTATGTATTAATAAACATATAATGTGTGCTTTCAAATATAAAACTTAATATACTTACGAGGGACTAGCTTTTGGGCTGTTTTTTCGCATGAAACTTTATCAAACGAATCTTTGCGGTCACGGTAGACACTGATTTGTTGCATCATTGTAACAAAATGATCATCATTGTCAGGTGAGAGTGCCTCAAACAAATTGATCACAGCATCCATCAGTCTATGCGTTCGAACAAAGTCAGGACTTTATAAGAATGCAGGATTCAAGAGATATGCCTGCATGTAGGTCATTTTTCAAATGCTTATCCCAGCGACTTTGAATGATATCCGTATATGGCTTGTACAGTTCCTTCTTCATTTGAAACATTTCCTTCATTACATTTTTTGCTCTCTGCATGCCTTCATAGACGTAAGGCATTGAAGGTTTTTCATCTGAATCCACAATCCTCAACAACCTTATCAAAGGAGACACAAGTCTCACAATTTCAAAGCAATCGTCCCAAAACTGATTATTTAGAACGATTGCACTGAAAATTTTCCCAGGTTCAGTGCTAGATAATTTGTGCTGCACAAAATGATGATCAACAACTAAAGCTTGTAAATCATGTTTATGGGAATATATGCTATGAAGGGTGATGAATGTGGTGGTGAATCTCGTTGCACTAGGACGTACAATTTCCTTCCAACCTAGTCTATTCCTCAACCATAACAAGAAGACCATATGATTATATGCAAATACAGTGATTTTAGATGTATTCTTGGCAAGTTCTGACATATGAGGCATGGCTACAATGTCTTTTAAAATAAGATTCAAACAGTGAGCTGCACACGGTGACCAATAAATAGTTTTGTATTTTCTTTTGATTAATCTACCACATGCTACATAATTTGCTGCATTGTCAGTCACCACATGAACTATATTTTGGGGACCAACCCACTCAATAACTTCCATGAATAGTGAGAATAAAGCGTTAGCATCTTTAACAATATCTGAAGCATCAACTGGTTTAACAAATACCATGCCATGTAATGAATAAACTAAGAAATTAATCAAAATTCACTGTCTAACATCTGTCCAACCATCAATCATGAGTGTGCAACCATTTTCCTTCCATTTAACTCGATGGCTATCAATCAGCAGTTGAAGTTCCTTTTTGCAATCTCTTAACATGGTAACTCTATACTCATGAAAACTAGGAACCTTAAACCCAGGCCCAATTGTAGCAGCAGCATCAACAACTTTTTGAAATAATGGACAAGTCATTGCATTAAAGGGAATACAATTCACATAAGCCCAATGAGCAAATGCCATTTTTGCATTATATTGGGCTTCTTGACTTGGCCATGCACTCTTAATACTTGGTTGGCTACCAGGAGTTGTCCTAGATGGAAAATAACTATCAACCTTCCCAACTGTAGGAGCTTGCCTCTTTGAAGAAGTAAGTGGTTCCTCAACCTCTCTAACTTCCTTGTCCTCAACAATTGGTTTTTTCTTTGCACCTTCTAACAAAGATTCTTTCATTTTAGCACGTACATCATGAGAAACCTTTTTGCAAGAACTCACTTGACCACTCACACCAGCTAAATATTGTTTCAACCTATTTATCCCACCTCCCCTATAACTTGAAGCACACAAGAGGCAAGTAAAAACATTTATTTTCCCTCTTTCTTAACAGAAACATATTGCCAAGCTGGGTCAGTTTTTTTTAAAGTCCCTGATGTCTGTGGAGGGGGTAAACTACTGGTAGGAGGATTGGTAGTGTTGAGATTGGGGGTGGCAGCAGCATTCTCAGGTACTTCATTAATTCCCTCCATTAATAAACCAGAACCAAAACAAACAGCATATAAACTCTTTCAATTCGCAAGCCACAAGCACCCACTTGATTAATAATCACTATCAGAGCTACAATGAAACAAAAATCCAACCAGCCAGCAAGAAAAAAAAGCAGAGCATCAGCCATAGTTCATCAGCAATATTAATTCAATGAAACCAAATAACCAATGCAACATTGCAACCAGCCAATCAAAATAAAGACATAGGAATATAAAAATCAAACTGAAAATTTGAAGAATAGGGCAAGGAACACCGACCTTCATCAGCAACATCACATATAAACCCTTCCAATGCACAAACCATAAGCACCCAGATGATTAATAATCACTATCAGAGCTACAATGAAACAAAAACCAACAAAGCCAACAAGAAAAAAAAACAGAGCATTAGCGATGGTTCTCGACAACATCAATACAATAAAACAAATCAACATTGCAACTAGCCAACAAAGACAAAGGCATAGGAATTAAAAAGCAAACTGAAAATTTGAAGTACAGAGAAAGGAATACGGACCTTCATCAGCAACATCACCGGCGAGGAAGCAACGAACGTCCAACAATCAGTCGACTGCAACAAAACCACTAAAACACTAACAATCGAACCCAAAGCTCCCACCTTTCAAGTAATCCGTCGAGGAAGCAAGCATTTTAAGCCTCAGAGAGCTAGAAACGACGGTGAACTCATGTCGCTACAGTGCTCGGTCTCAACAATAGAGTGTCGCCGCCTCGCCGCTGAACTCCAGCTCCGCTAAACCCAAAGGTCCGGCTTGCAAGCTCCGTCGCCAGCGAGGGGAGAAGGAGAGGTTAGAGGGAATGACGACGTCGAAGATGAAGAACGAAGAAGAGACGGGAAGGGAGAAAGAGTGAAGGCAGAGAAGCTGAAGCTAACCCCAAACCTTCGGCTTGCAAGCGTCGTCGCCGGTGAGGGGAGAGGGAGAGGTCAGAGCGAACGACAACATTGAAGAGGAAGACCGAAGAAGATGATGAAGCAGAGAACCTCAGAAGTCTCAGAACTTAGAACTGAGAAGAAGGATCGATGGTGATGATCGCGTGTGTGAGTGTCAGCCGAGCCTTACCGATTTAGAATGTGTTTTTGACTTTTTTTTAAACTGAGCAAAACGGTATCGTTTTGCATTGTTGGCGGGCAAATTTTTTTAACTCGGTTGACTCGTTGACCAGGGCGAGTTGACCGAGTTTTGTCCGGGTCACGCCGAGTCGGCTGAGTCATAGCTGAGTCGCGTGACCCAGGGTTAGAGTCCAAACTGGACCGGTTAAGGTCCCGGTCTGGTGGGTTCTTGTCTGGACCGGCCAGGCCGGTCCGGTTCTAAGAACCATGCTTACTAGACAAGCACCTAGTGGAAGAATAAAAATTGTGAGATGAACACAATATTTTTTCTTGAAATTAGTAGGATGTCAAGCTCATTTAAGGGTAACTAAAAGATTTTCTGCATTTATACGAATTCAAACTCAAAATTTTGTGTTTAAACGACTAAAACCCCTTCTATTAAGATTAACACTTGTTAGTCTTGCTTGTTGTTTTTATTTTTGGGAAAATGTCAGCTAGGTCCCAAGGTACAGAAAAAATGCCAAAAAACTCCCTTTGAAAAGTCAATGGTGCCCAATTATAAAAATAACCCCCACTGAAATAACAAAAGAAAACGCACAGAGGAGGAGGACAGATGCACGTTTTTGTGATCAAGCCATTAAGGAGAAGAAGAAAAATGTATGGACAAAGGGCATAGGAGGTGCAACATTGAAAGGATACAAAGTGACGTTAATGTGTTTGGGAATCTCGTCTTCTTCATCGTCCATGTACGGGTAGCAAGGTACAAAAGCGAACTGGAATTTTTTTTCTGTGTGAAAATTAGTTAGATTGGGATTGAGGGGTTGGTTAAAGGTTAGATCTTGGGCTAAAAAATGGAGTAATTGGTAGGTGGTAGACAAGAAATGCTAAGAATTTGGTAGACAAATGAGCTTGATCATTGAAGTTGGGGTTTCACCTTCGGTGAGTTGTGTTTATGTTAAAGTGCTCTATTTTTATGGCATGGTAACAGAGGAGATGATGTATTTAAAGTGAGAATGGTGAATGTAATTGGTATTCTTTGCTAGAAAAACGCTGAAATGAACACAAAAAATTATTGTAAATTTGTGCATATGAAGTTGTAAATATTGCTGTGGAAGTTGTTAATACGTACTAAACTTGTGCTCTGTTTTTGAGAAAGCAAACAAAGGTTTGGCCTTATTTTTAGTGTGTTTAGTGTTATTAGAAAAAGCACATGTACAAGAATAAAACGTGTAGTTAAAGTGTTATAAATTTGTGCATATGTAGTTGTAAATATTGCTGTGGAAGTTGTTAGTACGGAGTTTGTCCCAGTGCTCTGTTTTTGGGGGAGCAAATAGAGGTGTGAGTGTAGTTTGTGTTATTAGAAAATGCTGATATGATGAAAAAATGTTGTTAACGTATTGTAAATTTGTGCATATATAGTTGTCAATATTGCTGTGGAAATTGTTAATACGAAGTTTGTCCCTGTGCTATGTTTTTGGGGAAGCAAACAGAGATGTGAGTGTGGTTTGTGTTATTTGAAGATGCTGACATGATGAAAAAAAAGTGTTGTTAACATGTTATAAATTTGTGCATATGTAGTTGTAAATATTGCTGTGGAAGTTGTTAATACGAAGTTTGTCCCTGTGCTCTGTTTTTGGGGAAGTAAACAGAGATGTGAGTGTGGTTTGTGTTATTAGAAGATGCTGATATGATGAAAAAAAAGTGTTGTTAACGTGTTGTAAATTTGTGCATATGTAGTTGTAAATATTGCTGTGGAAGTTGTTAATACGAAGTTTTTCCCTATGCTCTATTTTTGGGGAAGCAAATAGAGGTGTGAGTGTGGTTTGTGTTATTAGAATATGCTGATATGATGAAAAAAAAGTGTTGTTAACGTGTTGTAAATTTGTGCAGATATAGTTGTAAATATTGCTGTAGAAGTTGTTAATACGTATAGAATCTGTGCTCTATTTTTGGGGAAGCAAATAGAGATGTGTTGTCCATTCTCACTGGCAACCAATAAATGAAGAGGAAGAAAAGCATGTAGCATTTGATATGTTATTTTGTAGTATAGGCTAGTTGTTGTGTACATTGACAACACATTATGTATATGTTTACAACATGTTTTTTGGTGGTTTAATCAGGTTGTTTGACAGGTGAAAGGGCCAACGTATTTAGACAACAAGGTCCCCAAATCGGTTTTTTTTTGTTTTTATGGTTTACCAGTGGATATGCATGTTTTCACAATAGTTGATGTTATTTTAACAACTATTTGATGTTTTTATGTTTTCACAAAGGTAATTGGATGCGTGCTTGTCCCACCAACTCTCAAAATCTCAAATAGCGTTTACAACATATTCAGTTACTTTTACAACATGTACAGTTGTACACAACGTGGTATGCTGTCATTGTTCACAACTTGGTATGCTGTATTTATAACATCATAAGTCATATTAACAACGTATTCAGTTACATTTACAACATGTAAAAGGAATGTGTGCTTGTACACTGTTTACAACATATACTGCTACGTTTACAACACGTTAAGTTATTTTTACAAGTCTTTAAGCTAATTTTACAACTATTTTCACCAGTGACCCCAGGGCAGTAGTTTGTGCAAGAAGCTACAACATACACACCACTTTTTTGGCACTTCTCTCATCGTTTACAACATGTTATGCTATATGTACAACATCATAAGTTATATTAACAACGTATTAAGTTACGTTTACAACATGTAAGAAAAAAAGCATGCTTGTGCAATGTTTACAACATATTCTGCTACATTTACAACACTTAAAGTCATTTTAACAAATCTTTAAGCTATGTTTACAACTATTTCCAGCTATTGCACCAGGGTAGTAGCTTGTGCAAGAAGCTACAACATACACACCACTTTTTTGGCACTTCTCTTATTGTTTACAACATACACAACACTTTGGTGGCACTTCTGTGATTGTTGACAATATGTTATGCTATATTTACGCATATATTGTGCCTTCCTTTACGCTTCTTGTTCTTACTAAACTATCAACATATTACATTTTATCTTCTCCACCATTTAAAAACTCCCCCCACATGAAAGAAATAAAATAGATTCTTCCCCGAACAACTTCCAATCTTTCATGATAATCTGTAACACAAACTTCGTATTAACAACTTTCAAAGCAATATTTACAACTTCATATGCACATATTAACAACACGTTAACTACACGTTTTTTTTCCTACACATGTGCTTTTTCTAATAACACAAAACACACTAACATTCAATCATACCCACTTAAAACAAAGCTAAACCTCTGTTTGCTTCACAAAAAACAGAGCACATGTTTAGTACATATTAACAACTTTCAAAGCAATATTTACAACTTTATATGCATATATTAACAATACGTTAACTACATGTTGTATTCCTACACATGTGATTTTTCTAATAACACCAAACACACTAAAAACGAGGCCAAACCTCTGTTTGCTTCCCTAAAAATAAAGCACATCTACGGTATGTATTAACAACTTCCACAGCAATATTTACAACTTCATATACACATATTAACAACACGTTTTATTCCTACACATGTAATTTTTCTAATAACACCAAACACACTAAAAATGATGCCAAATCTCTGTTTGCTTCCCCAAAAATAGAGCACAGCTACGATACGTATTAACAACTTCCACAGCAATATTTACAACTTCATATGCACATATTAACAACACGTTAACTACACGTTTTTTTTACACATGTGCTTTTTCTAATAACACCAAACACACTAAAAACAAGGCCAAACCTCTGTTTGACTCCCTAAAAACAGAGCACAACTACGGTATGTATTAACAACTTCCACAACAATATTTACAACTTCATATGCACATATTAACAACATGTTAATTACACGTTTTTTCCTATGCATGTGATTTTTCTAATAATATCAAATACACTAAAAACAAGGCCAAACCTCTGTTTGCTTCCCCAAAAATAGAGCACAGCTACGGTACGTATTAACAACTTCCAAAGCAATATTTACAACTTCATATGCACATATTAACAACACGTTAACTACACGTTTTATTCCTACACATGTGCTTTTTCTAATAACACCAAACATACTAAAAATAAGGCCAAACCTCTGTTTGCTTCCCCAAAAATAAAGCACATCTATGGTACGTATTAACAACTTCCAAAACAATATTTACAACTTCATATGCACATATTAATAACACGTTAACTACACTTTTTATTCTTACACATGTGCTTTTTCTAATAACACCAAACACACTAAAAACAAGTTCAAACCTCTGTTTGCTTCCCCAAAAACAAAGCACAGCTACGGTATGTATTAACAACTTCCACAGCAATATTTACAACTTCATATGCACAAATTTACAACAATTTTTTGTGTTCATTTCAACGTTTTCTAGCAAAGAATACCAATTACATTCACCATTCTCACTTTAAACACAGCAGCTCCTCTGTTACCATGCCACAAAAATAGAGAACTCTAACATAAACACAACCCACCCAAGGTGAAACCCCAACTTCAATGGTCAAGCTCATTTGTCTACCAAATTCTTAGCATTTCTTGTCTACCACTTACGACTTAGTCCATTTTTTAGCCCAAGATCCAACCTTTCACCAATCCCTCAATCTTAATCTAACCAACTTTCACATAGAAAAAAACAAAATTTTCCAGTTCGCTTCTGTACGTTGCTACCCGTACCTGGACGATGATGAAGACGATGTTCCTAGCCACATTAACACCACTTTGTATCCATTCAATGTTGCACCACCTACGCCCTTCATCCGTGTATTTTTCTCTTTTTCCTTAATGCCTTGATCACAAAAACGTGCTTCCCTCCTCTCCTCTGTGCGTTTTCTTTTGTTATTTGAGTGGGGGTTATTTTTGTATTTGCTCATAGGGAATTCATGTCAGAAAAGTCTCTAGGGACTTTTCTGACCTTTGACTTTTCAAAGGGAGTTTTTTGAGATTATTTGTGTACCTTGGGACCTAGCTGACATTTTCCCTTTATTTTTTGATCCGTACAAGACCTAGTACTTCATTTCATTTTGTTATTCACGCTCCTCAATCATGTTGATCTTCGATGACCACTGCATATATAACTAATGAAATGGCAGTATATCATGGTCTTTTTTTACCAACAAAGTTCCTGTTAGGCTCACTACAACCAATTTAAATATCAATAATTCTTATTCGTTGGGTCCTAAATATATGATCTAATTTATAAAATTAGATACTATATTTAGGATGGGAGGTAGTATTACCTAATAACTTACGATTTAACCTAATCATTGCAAGTACACGTAGGGCTGAAGAATGAATCTTGTAAGAAGAAAGATTTTGGGAGTTGTAAATTGATGAGGCAGGTAGTTTTTGTGCGTCCTGCTTCCCTCCCATGCGCCTCCATTACTTGAAACTAGAGGTGGTAATATGGTCCGGTCTGGTGGGTTCGAGCTAACCCGTCATAGATTAGGACCATATGGGTTTGAGTCCAAAATGACCTCATCAATATGGGTCGGTATTTAGCCAACCTAACCCATAATCGTTGGGTTGGCGTGTTAGGCGGGCCAACCTGCTTTTTTTTTTCAATTTTTTTAACAATATACTAAGATTGTTTTTTCTACACACCTAAACCATAACAAAATTAAAAATACATTACAAATTAAACATTCATCACAAGTCCACACATGACAAAAATAAATATAAATCCACAAGTTATCAGTATAACTTAACAATAATCAATAATTAGTTAATATTAAAGGTGTTTTAATTTGAAGCATGATGTGAAGCCGTATCTTGAGCTCGATCACTTTGCTTTTGCACAGGTAAATCCACCACTGCCACAAATAATAAAAGTATAAAACAAAGTGAAAGATAATATTATTCTAATTTTAAATAAACGAGTAAATGAGTAAATATAATTATATTACTATCATCAATAACATCTTCCGCTGGAAAACCAGGCATCCAGTTACACGTACAGATAAGGGCTCGAACATAGCTAGTTACCGATTATCATAGTACTTTTTTAATTAATAGTTACTCTTTCGACTATAGATTATCACAAAGGAACAAAGGTACATGAGAAGAAAAAGCACCTGATGAATGAAGAACCAAGGACTTCTTGAAACCACCGTCGTCGGAAATCACCAAACCATCGTCTTCAGCATCATCTAAAATCATTGTCGACTTCACGCGAGCCCTCGCCGAGCTGGAAGGAGAGACTGAGCACCGAGATCTGGATGTGAGACCGTGAGTCGAAAGAGTGAGAGGTTGAGCACTGAGATCTGAGCTTTACTATTGGGCGTCGACTCCTCTCGGTGGTGTGCAGAGGCACAACTCGGCAATCAACCTTTAAGGACTCGAGGACTCAGCTAGTTGGGGAGACGGTGACGGGGGGATGCCGGAATGATAGGGAACTAGGGATTAGATTACTGAGACTGAGAGCGTGAGAGACTGAAATCAACTAATCGAGGCAGTGAGGTCAAGTGAGAGCTGAGGAGTGGACGCTTGGACGGTGGACTTGACTGAATGGTGGAGTATTGGATTGGGCCTTGGCTCTTAGTCTCTTACCTCTTGCCTCTTGGTTTATATATATATATATATATATAAAATATGGGTCGGCCCGCCAACCAGATGGTCCAACCTGTCACGGGTTGTGACCATATGAGTTCGGACCTAAAAGAACCACTCCCAAATGGTCCCAGATTTTTAGGGTTGGGATCATATGGGTTTGGCCCACAGTCTCAACCCATATTACCAGCTCTACCTGAAACTACACCGTTTTGGGTGTAAAATGGGAGGTGATTCAATTTTTTTTAAAAAATAACATTTAGGGCCTAAAATATTTTTTAGTAATACTAAATATTCTAAAATAATTTTTTGGACACTATTCAGCATAAAATATTTTTTCAGTAGCACCCAGTATTTGGCAAGTTGCACATTGAAGTATTTTTTCAGCCACACTCTATGTCCTAAACTTAATTAAAGATATGAAATGTCATTAGAAAAATACTTTAGAATGCAACTTACTAGATATTGGATGCCACTAAAAAAAATATTTTATGTTGCAGAGTACCCAAAAAATTATTTTAGAATATTTAGTACTACTGAAAAAAATATTGTAGGGCCTTGGATGTTATTTTTTTTTAAAAAAAAAGGATTACCTCCCATTTTACATCTAAAATAGTGTAGTTTCGTTAGGTGTAATGGAGATGCCAAAGATGGAAAGGGCATGGGAGGGAAGCTAGGTAGAGATAGGAATGCAGGCTGGCCCATAGGTTACGGGCAGCCTGCGCAAGCCGTGGGCTGTGACGGGGTAGGCTACACTAGCCCGCCCCCCTCGTGGGTTGGTTTTACTAGCCCCCAGCCCGCCAAATTTTCTTTTTAAAATTTCAGGTTTTTTAATAAAATTTTTACTTTCTTTCTCTTTCACTCTTTCATATCACATTTCTTTTCTTTTATATATTTGTGTTATGAAGTCAATTTCATTCTTACTTTCCTTTTTGTCATTTATTCACATTACAAAACTATATAAATATATCTCTTTTAAATTTAATAATTGTAGAATAAATAAATATAATATGAAAAAAAGTGTCAAATAAAAAATATGGGGAATTAATTAAACACATTATCAAAGGAAAGAAGATAAGGGAGAGAATAAGTGCATTTGAGAAAAAAAACTAAAAAAAAATTATGCGGGCCAGCTCGCGAGCTAAACGCGCCGCCATTTCGGCAGCCCGAACCCGTTTAATTTAGGCGGGCTGGCGGGTCGGCCCGAATTACCGACTCTAAAGCTAGGTCTAGTTTTCGACCATATAGAGGATGATGTCTTTGTTTGTTGTTTAGGATTTGTCATGTTTGCAGCATCGTTTTTTTTTAAAACTAATTTACTATCACTCAATATTCATATATAATATAAATTAAATGAGTTTCCCTTATATATTATCTGCAATTTAAGATGAGCTATTCTATTTGTTACTTGTAAAAATACAAGTTCTTATAAATTCTATGCTACTACTCCCTCCAATCTTTAATATAAAATTTGATTGACTTTTTAGAAAGATTAGGGAAGTTAAATAAATTATTTAATCTTTTTTTTTCAGTTAAATAAACTATTTAATCATAGCATATATTATGTATCATTTAATTATATATCAGTTTATAAGTCAGACAAATTAGTTTAAATATATATACTTTAAAGTAATTTATTCAGCTTCCATAATTTTTTTAGAAAAAACCAACCATGTCTTATATTAAAAACTGAAGAAAGTATATTAATATACTAGTCATTTATATTTATCTTACCATTATACATATAACTTTCTCTCACACACACAGGAATCACGATTATTCTTTCACAGCATGGCTAGTTCATATTGCAATTCTCTCTTCTTGCATACACATAGGGGTATACATGGGTAAGGCTGGGTAGGGCATAGATCATACCCGATGCCCATCTCGAAAAAAGAACGGGCGGTATTTTGAGGCTCGTTGCCCGGCCCTACCCAATAAAAGTCGGAGTGATTTTGGGCAGGGCTGGGCTGGGCAGGGCAAGGCAAGGCGGGCTTGTATACCCAAAAATTTCTTAAAGATTGAAAAATAATGAAGTATTAAATAATAATAATACAGAAAAAATATATAGTTTGGTGTTTCAAAAACATATTTTATGCCATAATCCTTTTAAGATTTTATTACTTAGATTCGATTCATGGGCCAATAAAACAAGTTAATTCAATAGAAATTATTTTCTTATTATTTGAAAATAATTTACTTTTCAAAAACTCAATTCACCCACTTTTTAATTAAATGTGTATGAAAAAATATGCCTAGTAAATACAAAATATGTTTATTCATTAAATTTTAATTGAATGGTAAGTAAATACTTATTTAATTATATATACGATATATATCTTTTTAAATATAATTATACACACATATTGGGCAGGGCAGCACACCTTGCCCGGTGCCTAGCCCAGCCCTGTATTTGGCCCAACCTGAAGATGCCCAAATGATTTATGGACATTTTTTTGTCTGGCTTGGGCGGGCATTGCTGACATTTGGGCCTCATGAACACCGCTACATACACCTCTCGGCCTCACATGAACCCCACTCTTTCACTATTTATTTTTTGATTAATTTCTTATTAATTTCATCTAAAAGAAATTAATATCTGTTCCTATGATAATTGTGGAAGAACAGGGGGCAACTCTTTTTTCAATAGGAAAAAGCGAAAAAAAAAGTGTAAACGAGTTAGGTCTTGTAAAATATCAACACCCGTTTCTATTTCGATATTCACAGAGTAATAGAGACCAAGTTCCATAGCCATACAGAAAAGTACATATATACTGATAAAAGTATTTGTTTACAGTTTAAAGTCAACCATACATATACCACTATTACAAAATATCCAAAAGTATTTTAGACATAGACTATCTATAACCAAGAACTTTGTATTTGCCTCAAGACACATGCCAGTCACTTTCCTTAGTCTACATCCTTGCCTTTTAATTCACTGGCACTCACTGAGATGTTTTATTTAGAAAAAGGGGTAAGATTCCGAAGAATCCTAGTAAAACATGCTATCGTTCATAGAAAATGCGAAAAGTAAATATGATATTCGCCATATATGCATCAATTAATGAACAATATAAACATATTATCTGCATATATATATGAGTAGGGCTTAGCCCCACTAATCTACACTGGTTAGATTTTCACAAACTCTAGTGTAAATGCCTCTGGGACTACTGGCCCCTCTCTAGGCAAAACATGTTGATTAATAAAGTACATTTACAACAATGGCATCCACACAATCATATAAATATGGAATGATGTATGAAGGATAATGTCCCTACCTCGAAGTTCTATCGACCCCTTTTTGTGTGCCTTGTGAAACGTGTCTACTTTCAGCTCTCGATTAGATCCTAAAATATTAAATGTACAATAAATAGGTCATAACCTATCCAAGTATCATTTTGGACACTTCCATAGTGTTTCTTATGGTTATATTAGCCTATGGTGAAAATTTACTAAAATGCCCCTGGAACCTCGGCCCAGCCCCGCTGTACCTGGCCCAATGGCACGTTTTTCCAAATTTTTTTAACTAGGGTTATATTGACATATTTTCACCCAAGGAATCCATTTCCGTGTTTAAAATTACCAAATTCAATGTCAAATTATCAAATTCCATAGTGTTTTTTATGGTTATATTAGCCTATGGTGAAAATTTACCAAAATGCCCCTGGAACCCCGGCCCAGCCCCGTTGTACCTGGCCCAATGGCACGTTTTTCCAATTTTTTTTAACTAGGGTTATGTTGACATATTTTCACCCAAGGAACCCATTTCCAGGTTTAAAATTACCAAATTCAATGTCAAATTACCAAATTTCATAGTGTTTCTTATAGTTATATTAGCCTATGGTGAAAATTTACAAAAATGCCCCTGGAATACCGGCCCAGCCCCGCTGTACCTGGCCCAATGGCACGTTTTTCCTAATTTTTTTAACTAGGGTTATCTTGACAAATTTTCACCCAAGGAACCCATTTCCGGGTTTAAAATTACAAAATTCAATGTCAAATTATGAAATTACCCTTGGCAGCCTTACTTTTAGGGTGTTAGGGGCGTTTTCATAACTATGCTTTTCGGCTTTTTCCGAAAAAGTGCCCAGCTGTAACCCCACCTAATTTTTCCTCATGAACCCAATGGAATTATTAAATCATTGAAAATCCAACTCTAAGACCCATTTACAACCTTGAACGAAATTTATGCGTCCTCTAAGAAAAATTGGGGTTTTGCGATTTCGACTCCGAAACGTGTTCCTTTTCACTCCTAACTACTTTATTTACCATCTAATTGAGTTATAACAACCATTTGAACTAAAATTAGGTAGCATAACCTTTAGGTACACACATTTCCAAAATTTAAAACCAATGGCAATTCGGTAAAATTTCACCGATTAAATTGCCCACAGCAGCTAGAATAGTTAATACACGAAGGTTTGGAAGTTACCTTAAGCTCCCACTAGCTTTTCTCCAAATATGGCTGAAACCCTAACCTTTAAACAACAAATTTTTGAGCCTCCAAACCTTAAAGAACAAAGAATAGTAGCTTAGGGTCGGAGTTATACGCGTTAGGAGTTAAATCGTCGAAGAAATCGGCTTACCTTGCAGAATTTCTTCTTCTTCTTCTCTCTCTCTCTCTAAAACTTGAACGTCTCTCTCTATGTTTCAGGTCTATTTGCTCGTGAAAATAGCAGCTGAATGAGAAAGATGAAGCTTATATTATAATATCTCATAATATTATAATAATTTGTTTAATTTTCCAAAATTGCTAAAATCCAATTTTATGTACATAAACTCTATGTACATGTAACTAAGTTCATTAAGCCCAACCAATATTTTCTTCCTCTTGCAACATGTAGGAGACACCTAGGAGTCCCTCCCTATCATCTCAATTGGCTTCACAACTTGTCTAAGTTACGTATACACGAAAAGTCTCAATTTTGGTCAAAATTGCATTTTTTTACTTAAATTTTTCATAAATTCTTATTAAATTGACCAAAATATTCTAAATATATTTTTTTCCTTTTATTTTTCTTAATTAATTGAAATTAACTTCAATTAATCAAAAAATAATTAACTTTGTGATAATTTGGAAAAATTACGATTTTGCCATTACCTTTCTAATCCAATTTCTTCTCTTATTTTTCTTTGGCCAATTTCTATATATTTTTGGATCAAATATTTTATCTAATATTCCTTTATTTTTGGACCTTAATATTGGGGTTTTTAAATTACCCAAATTAATTCCATAATTTTTTTGGCCCAATTTTCCATGAAATTGAACATTTATAAATTCATAAATTCTAAATTCATGGATATTCACTATTTTATTGAATTTCTTAAATATTTACAATATTTTTTGTGAATATAAAATTTGGGGCGTTAAATAAAACTTATCAGTTATCACAGCCAAAACTCGCATCTAAATTCAAAGAGTATTTAATTTGTAAAAGTACTCACAAATCACCCACAGTAAGATCCTAGTATCAAGGATGAAATTAGAACTAACAACCTTAGGATTTTTTTTACCAACTGGACCAACATTTGTTTAAAGAAAAAACCTATATGGACGCCAATATAGTAATATAAAAATGACTTTTTACATCAGGATTTTATACAAATTAAAAAGGACCCAGTATGAAAAAAAAATAGACTCTTTCTACACTAATTGTTTTGCATTTTTATAAGGGTTAAAGAGTAAAAATATCTATAAACCTTTCTCAAAAATGCATCTACCACCATAAAATTTTTTTGAGTGTAAAAGTGACTATGAACTTTCAAAAGGGGGTGAAAGTGACACTTCCGTTAGAACTAATGACTGTTAACTCTAGTGTAAAATTATCAAAATACCCCTATATAAAAAAAAAGGTTAAGGGGCAAAAATATCCATAAAATTTTTTCAAAAGTACAAAAATACTCATAAACTTTTTTTCAAAAGTGCATCCACCACCATAACATTTTTTTTAGATAAGGGTGTTTTGGTACTTTTACACTGGAGTTAACCGCTGTTTGTTAGTTTTAACAGAAGCATTACTTTTACCTCTTTTTAAAAATTTATGGTTACTTTTGCACTAAAAAAAATTATTATAATGGATACACTTTTGAGAACAGTTTATAAATATTTTTAGCCCTTAACCCTTTTTATAATAGTGCAAATCATGAATTGGATTGAATGGAAGAGCAATGGAGACTCTCTCCATGTGCTCTCATTGTGATTCGGATTGGGATTGCTTTCGGAATCCCACCACTTAACAGTAAAATCATTCCCAGCTCGCATGCTTCCTCCTTCTCCTCATTATATTGTTACTTTGAATTATGCTCCCTCAGTACATTTTATAAGATGTCTCTTAGAAAGTATTTTCAGTAAGAGGTTTTGATAATTTCAATAGGCATTAAATATTTATTTTCATATATGTCCATATTTAATAAGGACTTACTAAGATAATAGAAATTAATATGATGTTATAATTTAAAATATTAAGTACAATTAATAAGGATAATATTGAAAATCATTTAAATTTTATAACAAATTTAATATTTTTAACTATTTTTATTGGTAAACTTGAATTAGTTAGAAACATTTTATAAGATGGACTAGACGGAGTATCTATTTTATTGTTGTCTCTTCTCTAACACCTTACACTATTTGCTAGCACATTTTGGTCTCACTTGTCGCTACTTCACTATTATCTTTTTTGGGCTCGGGGTAGCCGCCGTCAGTAGGGACTAATCCCTTTGTACTATAGACTTCATGAAGGGGTTTTAGTGTTGACCACGAGACCCTCTCCATATATATCACTAAAGATTAAACTCCTAACCATATGAATAAGAAACCCAACTAAATGCAAATTGTATTAGGCCTCGTGGTTCGCTTCTTCACTATTTTATTTATGTTGTTGGTCTAATATATTCTTCCTAACTCGTGGTTCATTTACTAAACCACTACTTCATTTACATTTTAACATACTCCTTTGATTTTATTCATAAGTAATTTTCAATATGTTTCACCAAATAAAAAAAAAATCTTAATTTTCATTGATTCCACCTAGAAAATTTACAATTTTTCAAATTTATCCCTATTATATATATATATTTTATCCCATAAGAATAATGTTAAAATAATAATAAATAAAGGGTAAAATTGTACATTTATATAAAAAATTAAAAAAAGTGACTTATAAATAGGACAAAAAAATTTTCTTTTTCTCTTTACCTGTAAGTAGGACCATAAGAGCATGATTTATTATGACACATATAATGTTTAAACATTTTTCATTAAAATTAAAAATTACCAATGTTATGAACTCCTCACAAAACAATGTGATCATCAATTTTTTTTTTTTGCAAAAATGTCCTGTTATTGGAGATAATTCTGTTCAAATAGTATCCGATACTAAATATCAATATCTCTTCTAATAAAAATTCGAACATTAATTTATCTGTTATTATGAGAACTTAGCCGAAACCCAGCTATGGTTGACATGCCATCCATAATTTCAAGCATTATGACCCTACGGGTGGTGCTCGCTCTTATAAAAAGAACAATAAACACATTGAGTCAATAAACCCCATTTAGGGTAAATATGGGCCGAAATATGTCTTGTATTTTTTTGGGTTGGGCCGTAATTTAGGCCCGATTTGTAATCCGGTACCTTTTGGGCTACGAGATAATTCAGTTTTGGGCCGCACCGAATAACATACCACTGATTTAAAGCAGGCTCTCTGAATGCTCCAATTTTGACGATAAAATAACAAATAAAAAAGCTACCCAATTTTTGGGTAATGTGATCAAATTAATGTCCTTAATATGTGTGTGATACTGTGATCAGAGTCATGACATGTGTATATATAATTATATACAGAGAAGGGGACAAAGACAAACATATTACTCCCTCCGGTCCTAATTATAAGATAAAGTTGATTTTTTTGGAGAAATTAAGAAAGCCAATTAAATTACTTTAGAGTATTTATATTTTTATTTTTTCCTCCAAACTACTAATTAATTTGACTAATAAAATAATATATAATATAAGAATACTAAAAATATAAATATTTTAAAGTAATTTAATTGGTTTCCTTAATTTCTCCAAAAAAAAGTTAACTTTATCTTATAATTAGGATAGGAGGAAGTACTATATTAGGGTTTTATATTAGGGTTTGATAAAAGAGAAGAGACAATGTGAAACAAAGTGGGAAAGTATTATAAGTCACTCACAGTCATACTAGAAGCCAATTAAAGCGTGGGAACTAACTACTTCAGGAAGGGACCAGAAACAACCTTATCACTTATATTTATTAGTGTACGTTTACTTCCTTCTCAGTTCAGATTTCAGAGTTCTCACTTAAATTTTTAATTTTTTTGCCAGACTCCCTTAAATTTTTAATTCTTTATTCGTCATTGAATAAAATGACATGATTTAAATATTGATTATGTTATTATCTCCTTTTGGTTCCATTAATTAGTTATTTTATGGCTTGCTTAATTATAAATCCTTACAAATTACAATCTTCCATCTGTCATGACATCACTTATCACTATCTTCATATTTTAATTTAATTTTTTATGTGCAAGTCACTTTAAGATTTGGCATTCGCACATGGATGGCGATTGTGATAGTGATTGCTTTCTTTTTCCTTTTCCTTGTGCACTACTTTACCATATAATTGGGAATGAGCTTCATGTATAATTTTGGTTGAGCCTGAACATAGGGTCCCTCCTTTTTTTCTGTTTAATTAAATTTTTCTAAATATTTTTCTTAATTTTGTTTATGAATGTAGTAGGGGCCGATTAGAGGGAAATAAAGGTACAATAGATGTTCCAAATTTATACATAGCACCCTCATTTTCTTAGAAATAGAATTATAGTGAAAAATACTGTGTCTACAAATTTCATTTATTTTTGGGCTAAGAGACAATTTTGTTTTGGAAATTTTCACTAAGCGGCAATTTTGCTTCAAAAGTTTTTTTGAGGTAATTTTGCACTGGAAGTGTAAAAAATGGAGCAATTTTGCCTTGACCGTTATTCCAATTAATTTTGATCATTAGTTGACCAAATATACTGAGCTAGCAGTTTATATTTCCTCCCTCGTTATTTTTATTAAGGTTCAAATTTGCTCTAAAAGTCTATGTGTTATTTACTTTAATTTTTTTAAAGTTAGATTTAAAACTTCAGAGGCAAAATTGCATCTTAATAAAAATGGCGTGGCTGACACGTATACTGCCAACTCAATATATTTGGTCAATTAACGATCAAAATTAATTGAAATAATGGTCAATGCAAAATTGCTCCATTTTTTACACTTCCGAAATAAAATTGCCCCTTAGTGAAAACTTTCATAACAAAACTGCCTTGTAACTCTTTATTTTTTAAAAATTTGTCAGTGTCAAATATGCCCATCTTAAATTGCATTGTTTCTAATGAGTGAGTTTTACTCTCCACGACAATGATTAATTAAAATGACATAAACTTATGTTTCCAACTCTCTCTCTCTCTCTCTCTCTATATGTATGTGTGTATGACAGCGCAAAGAATCAATATTATTAAGTGTTAACTAGTTGATTTTATAAACTTGGCATCAAGTTAACATCAATCAAATTATACTAAGTGTCTAAGTCATGCCATTTAATAATAAGTATGAATAGTGTGATTTGTTTTTGGCAATACATGAGAAATATGTATATTTTTGTGCTAAACAAAGGTTAATAAGTAATTTTTTTAAAAAAAACATAGAATGGCCCATATGCTAATGTGTTAGAGAAAACACCTGATTAGTAAATCTGTATAGATGTAAATGTTGTGTAGCTCATTTACAACTGTAAAATCTTTTCACAGATTCTCTCTTGTATACATGTACAGTGTATATTGCTCTATAACCAATTCAGTTATTCAGACTTCATTATATAAAGGACAGAGGCTAGAGTATCAATCATCTCAACCTATTCTAATCATTCATATATTATCCTTTCTTTCTTGGTATCAGAGATTTTCTTTGAATTTTGCCAAGATGTTGACACCTTCTCAGAACACTAATGAAGTTTTCTCAGTTGCCACCACCAAAACCTACTCCCTCTTTCAATCTTCAAGCCAAACAACACCCATCAAGCTGGATAGGACTAATTTTCTTGGATGGGAGTCGGTGGTTTTACCACTCACAGAGGGAAATCGGCTGCAGCGCCATATTACTGGTTCCTCTATTCCAGTAGCTACTCGTGTGATTTCCGCTTCTCAAGAAACTGTGTCAAACCCAGAATGTGAAGAATGGTATGCAGTTGACAGAATGTTAGTTGGGTGGCTTCGTAATACTATGACCCAGGAGATTGGAGCACAATTACTCCACTATAAAATAGCTTTTGATCTCTAGAAAGAAGCAAGATCGCTTACAAGTGCGGTCTTGAAATCATGTGTTATGATTTTTAAATCTGAGTTACATCAGACAAGGAAGAATTCTATGAAGATGTTTGATTATTTGGCACGAATGAAGTCTATTTTTGATAAGTTAGCTCTTGCTGAAGCACCAATCACTATGGATGAACTGATTTTACATACTCTGAATGGTTTATATTCAGAATATAATGTAGTAGTTGTAAAACTTGTTGATCTGGTTGGCTTAACTTGGATTGAGGCACAATCGGCTCTCCTAGCTTTTAAAAGTCGAATTGAATAACTAAATCAGTTTTCTTCACTGTCAATCCAACCATATGCAAATCTAGCATTTAGAGGAGGCCTGAGTAGAAATGCTGGAAGATCAACTTGGAGAGGTGGGCACACCACTAATTCTTGAGGAGGCTGGATCAAGAGGTCGAAGAAATTTCAGCTATAACAATAATAATACTGGAGGAAGACCTTACTATGATTTATGTGAAAAAGTGGGACACAGAGTGGCTAATTGCTTCAAGCGATTTAATCATACATTTTGTCCACCTATTCACTCGGCACAAGCCTATTATGCAGACACTCAAAATGCTGAGGATTCGGACTGGTATATGGATAGTGGTGCTAATCACCATGTTACTTCTGATGCTTCTCAGCTGGATAATGTAACAACCACTGGTAAGACACACCTTGTTACTTGTACTGGTGCTAAAATAAAAATCTGTGGTGTTGATAATACATTTGTTTCTAAATTCTGCCTCAAGAAAATATTAGTTGTTCCTCAAGCAACTAAAAATTTAATTAGTATCAACATATTGGTTGAAGATAATAATGTTACTGTTATTTTTACTAACTTTGGTTGCACTATGAAGAACAAAACAACCAGGCAAGTACTAATGAAGGGGACTCTAAGACCAGGGCTATATCCAATGAACAATAGTATCTCAAAAGCTCAAGCACACATGGCCATAGTTTCAACAAAGGATGGTGAGTTTATCAAGTGGCATTATAAGCTAGGACATCCTAATAATAAGATCCTAAAGCAAATCTTGAACCATTGTAATATCAATGTGAAGATTAATGAAAATTTTGTATGTGAAGCATGCCAATGTGGCAAATCAAAGCGATTATCATTTCCTATTTCTGAATCTCATGCTTCTTGTCCATTAGAATTGATACATACTGATCTTTGGGGTCCCTCACCAATACAATAAGTTCATGGTTACAGATTTTACATTCATTTTATTGATGACCTAAGTAGATTTACATGGTTATATCCTCTTAAGTATAAGGGTGAAGCAATTGTAGCATTCAAACATTTTCGGAGCATGGTTGAGAATCAATTTCAAGCCACAATAAAAAGCATACAATGTGATAATGGAATTGAATATAAACCCATTGCTACTTTTATTGAAGCTTCTGGAATCCATATGTAGTATACATGTCCATACACCTACCTCACAGTAAAATGGCCGAGCTGAAAGGAAACATCGGTATATAGTGGAAATTGGATTAACTTTGCTTGCTCAAGCAAAGATGCTATTAGCTTACTAGACAAAGGCATTTCAAATGGCTGTTTATATTATTAATAGGCTCCCAACTCTAGTACTTAAAGATTGTTCTCCATTGTTTGAACAAGAACCGGATTATAAGTCTCTCAATCTATTTGGGTGTGCTTGCTACCCATGCCTAAAGCCATATAATTAGCATAAATTAGCATTTCACAGTCAGAAGTGTGTGTTCCTTGGCCCAGCTTCTCAACAAAAAGGTTTCAAATGTCTGAGTATGATAGGGTGTATTTCTGTATCAAGACATGCGATTTTTTATGCATCTAATTTTCCTTTCTCAACAGGTTTCTTAGCTCGTAGTTCATCTACTCCTCTAGCTGATAATCCAATTCCCATGTTTATTACAAACTCAACACCAGTGATGAAACCAGTGTCTTCTCCAGAAATATTGCCTAGTTCAGCTTTTCAAAATGCTGACTCTAGTGCTTCACCATCGATATCCAGCTCAAATAGCTCACAGCTCATGTCCTTATACGAATCACCTATAGTAGATGCCTAAACCCAACCTCAAATTTCAAGTTCAATATTGGCTTCTCAAACTCAATCCACTAACCTAAACACAAGCCCAGCCCACTTCACCCAACCCATTATTCCTAACTCGAATATCACCACAACAGTCACTAATACTCATTCTATGGTCACCCGAGCAAAAGCGGGTATTACCAAATCCTACTACTTGTTTGTTGGTCTCCTTCATCCTGAGCAAAACCCTTCTGCACTTACTCTTGCGGCTAAACCTGGTTCTATTTCTGCAGCTCTTCGTTACCACATTGGAAGGCTGCCATGGCATCAGAATTTATTGCTCTTCAGCGTAATGGGACTTGGACGCTTGTTCCTTATTGTGGTCAGAAGCTGATTGATTCAAAGTGGATTTTTAAAACAAAATTTCATCCTTCTGGGTCCATCTCGAAACACAAGGCGAGGCTTATTGCGAAGGGATTTCAACAGTCTACTGGTGTCAATTACAGGGAGATGTTCAGCTTAGTGGTAAAGTCTACAACTATAAGACTAATTTTTACAATTGCGGTTACTTATCATTGGGCGATCCGTCAACTTGACATTAATAATGCGTTCTTGAATGGATACCTCCGGGAAGAAGTGTTTATGTGACAACCAGAAGGGTTTCATAGCTCACGACATCCTACTCATGTATGCAAGCTTGTAAAAGCTATTTACGGCCTCAAACAAGCGCCACGAGCATGGTTTGATTGGTTGAATACTGTTCTTATGAGTTGGGGATTTCGAAATGCTCGGAGTGATGTCTTTTTGTTCTTTCTTCGGACCCATAAGCACCTGATATTTCTTCTCATTTACGTGGATGATATTTTAGTTACTGGTAATAATCCAATTTTTGTTAGAAATTTCATCTTGGAATTAAATAAGGTGTTTTCCTTGAAAGACCTAGGCCCAGTATACTATTTTATTGGATTAGAGGTGTGTCTAGACTTCTCTGGCTTACATGTGAACCAAAGTAAATATACTCTGGACTTGTTTAAAAAGTTTGATATGTATGATTGTGCTTCGGTATCTACCCCTATGATCATGGGGCACTATTTTTCTGCCTAGGATGGGAAGCCTCTATCGGATCCTTCGTTATATCGAAGAGCTATTGGATTGTTGCAATATTTAACCACTAATAGACTAGATATTGCTTTCGCAGTGAATAAGATAAGTTAATTCATAGCCAAACCATTTGATATTCACTTTCAAGGGGTCAAGCGAATATTTAGGTATCTTAAAGGTACTTATCATTTTGGTTTACACATTAAACCATTTCACAAACTTTAGCTGACAGCATTTACTGATGCTGATTGGGCCACGGATGTGGATGATCGCTAATCTGTGGAAGGAATCTGTGTGTATTTGGGTGGAACATTAATTTTATGGGCATCTAAGAAACAAAGAGTTGTAACCAAAGCTAGTTCCGAATCAGAGTATAGGGCTTTAGCAGATGGTGCAACAGAAATACAATGGTTGTGTTCATTAATCTCTGAAATGGGTCTGTTTCTTAAACACGTTTAGTTATTTGGTGTGATAATATGAGTGCAAAAGCTCTAGCAGCAAATCTTGTTCAACATGCTTGAAGCAAACATATGGAAATTGATATACATTTTGTTAGAGATCTTGTATTATCAGGGCAACTGGATGTTTGATATATTCCTTCATCTAAATAGGTTGCAAATTGTTTGACTAAGGCTCTCTCACACACTCAATTCACTCATTTTCAAAGCAAACTCGGTTTGTGTCCCACACCCTCTCGTTTGAAGGGGAATGTTAGAGAAAGCACATGATTAGTAAATCTGTGTAGATGTAAATCTTGTGTAGCTCATTTACAGCTGTAAAATCTTTTAACATATTCTTTCTTATTTACATATATGGTGTATATTGCTCCGTAACCAATTCTATTATTTAGACTTCACTATATAAAGGATAGAGGCTAGAGTATCAATCATCTCAGCCTATTCTAATCATTCATATATTATCCTCTCTTTCTTAATGGAATACCATTTATTGTAATTTTATGTAATGAAGTTAATCAATTTGAATTATTCAATTCCTTTTTATCCCCTCTCTCCCCTGACAACGTAGTTTAATCTCCAAAAGAAAAGTTTATTTCATTTGAAGTACTCAATTGGGTACAAATGACTTGTAAAATAAATTAGCCGTTTATATTATTAACAATCAATAGATTTTGATTGGGCACCTCAAAAGTACTTATTTATATAAATCGAGATAAAACTTCTTTCACATTTTTATTTTATATAACGTAAATTAAGATTGAAAAGTTACTTTTAAAGATTCCAATCATGATTATAAACAAGCATTAATAAAACATGTCCATCAAATAAAACATGTTATTTAGTAATTGAAGTAAGAAAAAAATTAATTGAGTTATTGAATAAAATTTTAACTTTCTATCTATTAATATTTAAAAAGACATTATTACCTTGGAAAAAATATTCACGATGAATTTTCAATTAAAAAGAGGTTAGAAAGAGCATGCACGTGTTTTTTTTTTTTTTTTGGGAAGGGGGATGGTGGGGGGTTGGGGGAGGTCACGTTCATTGGACACCTTATCTTTAGTAAGCCTAACTTCTTTTTCTTTCCACTTTTGATTTCTCCTTTTATAAATTGTATTTTCGTCGTTGGCTTCAAAGTTGAACCGCAAAGTTGACCAATAATTTAGACTCAAGAACATAACTTTTGTCTCATCTTGGTTAGAGCGGGAATGCGGGTCACCATGCATTTAGGGTATGTTTGGTTGAGCGATTCGATTGCTTATAAGTTGCTTTTTAATAGTGATTTACGGTATACGAAGTAAGTATGTGAGAGGAGTTGTGTCTCGATTTACGTAAAAAGCAACTTATAAGTTTTTTTAAGTTGAAACAAACATGCTTTTAACCTTGGGTCACGCGGTGTGGGCATTTGCTGCCCGTATTTTTACGGGTTGTCATTTTTCAGTTGTTGGTTTGTCGGCCAGCCCGCAGGCCTATATTTTCTTTTTGTTGAAATATTTTTTCATTTTTTTAAGATAGCCGAAAATCTGAGATACATATATAACATTTATTAAATTTATTTTTCTAACATCAATCATTTCATTTATAAAAATTTTAAAACAAAATCCATAATTTAAGAGATAAAAATATCAAATTTACTAAAGTTTATTGATAAAAAACATCAAATCATCTTTAAGTAATTAAAATATAATAATTTAGTTTAAAAAAGAAGGAAAGAATTTGAAATTTTTTATCTTTAAAATTGGAAGATATCAAGTGGGAGTGTGGGAATTATGGATTTTATAAAATTATCATATTTTTTTGAAAAAACAAAAAATGTGCCGGTCAAGCTGCTAACTTGCGGGCCACGCAGGTCAAGCCTATGCAGCCTGAACTTTTGTGGACCGGGAAATCTCCCACCCTGACCATGCTAAAACTTGCGGGTTATGGGCTGAGCCCATATTACCGGCTCTATGACTTGGTACAAGGTTTTAAGAATTGAGATAGAGGAAAACCAAGTTTTTATGTTTGATACAAATTAATAATTAGTCGAATCCTAACTCCAATCCCAATCCCAATCTCAATCTCATACAATACAAAATTACTCAAAACCATCATTTTTCTGGTACTGTAATTTGTATTACGTGATTAAAAATATTCTGACTAAAATAGCCCCATACTCTAACCATGTAGTATAAGGTGTTGTCTCTCGAGATGAGTGACGACGTTAAATTATAAGAGAAGAAAATTCCTAACGACATTAGGTTAAATTTAATGGTTTTATGTTAGATGCTTTACTTTTAATTCCTTAGGTGTATTTTTACCTTCTTTAAAATATAATTATTTCAGGCGCTCATTTTTTAAAATTTTATTGATAAATTTATTCCTTAACCCTATTTTTTTATTCTTATGACATAACAAACCTGATTTTCATGTCAATCTTTTTTTTTTCTCGGTCAAAATGTCAATCTTATTTTCAATCTCTTAAAATCCAGTCCTCGCACCTAACGGGACCTTTTTGTCCTTCAACCAAGAGCCCAAGGCTATTTCTGTCTTCGCGGTCGGATCTCACTGATTTTGACACAAAACTACTGATAATTTCTCTGCCCGGATGAAAATATCTGCTTAGTCCTTCTCTCTCAGGAAGGTTTTGGATAAAATCGAGAAAGATAACTCCCAAGAAGGGAAGCATGGAAAGGTAGGCGAAGATCTACGGAGAGCAAAACAGAAGAAGAAGACGAAGGAGAAAGGCAAAAAATAGCAAAAGAAAGAACAACTCACGAGCTTATCATCAATCACTTACCGCTTTCTGCAACTCCAAAACTATATAAGCAGGTGTCGGAAAATAAAATCTCAAGTGCCCATTCAGGTTGGTGAAGCTTCACGGGCTCAAACCCATCTTTTTGGTCTCTTTCTTCACCCACCTCGAGCCCTTGTTCGTCTCATCGAATCCAGTGGTCTACGTTCAACCACGTCAAACTTCACTGGATTTTCTTTATTCGATCTGATTGAGGTTTTTGGGGTTCTTCCTTTCACCTGTTGAGATGATAATGTGAGAATCGAGCTTCATTGAGATTTCTATATACCGGGGGTTTCCAGTGGATGCAGAAATGGATCGTTCGGCCGTCACAGTTGGTCCAGGAATGGATATGCCGATCATGCATGATAGCGATCGATATGAACTCGTGCGCGATATTGGTTCTGGTAATTTCGGTGTCGCGAGGCTTATGAGGGACAAGCAGACAGAGGAACTCGTTGCTGTGAAGTATATTGAGAGAGGTGATAAGGTTAGTGTCCTAATTATTTCGTCTTTTTCTATTTGTGGTTACCTAAAGTGGATTTCAAATATTTCTTTATGTGGTAATCGAAAGAGTTCAAAGTCTCCGATGACGAACCTGATTAACGAGTCTTACCTCGAACAGGGTCTTTTTTAAAAGCATCTTGGTTTCAGGATTCAGATACATTCTGTTATCATATCCTTTTGAATGGACTGATGGAGTTTTAGTCCCTGAGAAAGTTCTCTGCCTTTAGCGCCATCGGAAGTCAAACGTGTTTCTATTTCTACTTATAACTTTAGTTTAGTGATGTCTTGAATCTTTGGTTTGATCATTAGTTGGTTCCTAAATTAATTTTGAATCTACTTATTGTTATTCTTTTATTTCCTGGCGTTTATGTTGTGGCTGCTGTATGCATTTAATAGCTCATTAATTGATGGCTTAGAACTATTAGCAGTATCCTTGGTTACTAAGACACTATGGAAAAATGGAAGTTTTTCCTGAAATATGCCCTGTCCTCCGTTTCTTAAAATCCTGGAAATTTCTTTCCCTCTGAGGTTACGCACTTTCAACACTCATTCCCCCGTGGTTCCTCATTACCTGAAGTTATTCTACTCATTGTACTTGATATACTAAGCTGTGAACTTTCTAATTTTTTGGTACAATTGCACTCAAACGGATACTATGTTCCTATTGTGATTGATCAATAGTCTTGTTTCTTAACAGATAGATGAAAATGTACAAAGGGAAATTATAAATCACAGGTCACTGAGGCATCCTAACATTGTCAGGTTTAAGGAGGTCTGCACAACCCCTTACCAATGATATCTCTTCCTGTCATAGATGTATTGTGATTAGTTTAATTGCCTTTTTCACTATAGGTTATATTGACCCCAACACATTTAGCTATTGTAATGGAATATGCTTCTGGAGGGGAGCTATTTGAACGAATCTGCAATGCAGGGCGGTTCAGCGAGGATGAGGTTCTTTTCTATTGAACCAGTGTGTTTGCGCTGTGCTGTCAGTTACCTTTAATGTGAATTGTGTCGTGTTGCAGGCACGGTTCTTCTTCCAGCAGCTTATATCAGGGGTTAGCTATTGTCATGCAATGGTATGCGAGTATAACTAGTACATTTAGGAGGCATTTAGTACATAGCTATGTGTCCTAGATGTATTCTGTGTACCAAAGGCCTCCTCTGTCTTTGCTTGATTATATTTTTTTTGATTGCCCAGAAGACAAAGTAAGATCCTTGAATTGATTTTCATTTTCTGTCCATTTTGTTTCAAAAGCAAGTATGCCATCGTGACTTGAAGTTGGAGAACACATTGTTAGATGGAAGTCCAGCTCCTCGTTTGAAGATTTGTGATTTTGGGTACTCGAAGGTATACTTTTTTCTCCAAATTGCTTATTTGAGCTGCAGCTATACAAACTGACATTTCAGCTTGTTGCACTCAAATTGACAAAGAGCATTGTTTAGAAAGTTTACTGAAAAGTATATTTTCTTGGTGATCAAGATATTTTCTTACTCTATCCCTGGTCTTTGGTGTATCAACTTGTAATCTCTTGGGATCCTGTGTCATGGTTTACTTTGCAGTCCTCAGTGCTCCATTCACAACCAAAATCTACAGTTGGTACTCCTGCATACATTGCTCCTGAAGTGTTGCTGAAGAAGGAATATGATGGCAAGGTATTCTTAACTTCTATCACCAGGAGAAAACTCATCTCACTAGCGACTCTGAGCATTTTCACTTGAGATGATTTCCTATCTTTAATTGTTAATTTTTTTAATACTGAATTTACAGCTTTTGCGTTTGATAGGAAGTAGTCTTGTGTGATGCAATGCAACCACCCATGAATTTGGTCTTTGGCTTCTTGGATCAGGTGGAAAAAAAAATATAAGGACAGCTGATGCAATTTTCTGGGGTTTAATTCATTTTTTGATTTCTTAATGTTAAACCTCTTTTCCCCTCCAATTTGGTGTGTACTTTACTTAGATAGGTATTTTCATGTTTTTCCAATCATATGATCTTTCGTGTTTGTTTGTGTTGGGAAGAGAGGGATGGTTAGAGAATCAGCCAGCCATGCATAATTTTTTTATAATAAATAAAAGTTTAGGTGAGTTAGGTCCCAGGGCTTATTAGAATTAGAGCATGCCTTCAGGTTTAATGAGCGTTTATGTAGGTACTTATATATTGCTCATTAACAATGCCCTCACTTTGGCAGCAAGATTTAAACCCACAACCTTGTGGGTTATGGGCAAAATCCTTACCAACTAGACCAATATTTAATGGTATTGTGAATAATTTTTTGTGGGTGGTTCTGAATCATGTATTAGCTTTTGTTTATGGTTAGAAGCAGAGGCTTAACAGCCTTGTGGGCAATGCCATGCCTAATCTCCTGCACATAGGTGCATGAGAAGTTTGATTTGATGGTGATGCACTAGCATCTCTTTCATGATAGCTTTCATTTGTTTCTTTATTTAATAGATACTTTGGTTTGATGATATTTCACTTAAATATGACTCAGATTGCAGACGTGTGGTCTTGTGGGGTAACTTTATATGTCATGTTGGTTGGTGCATATCCTTTTGAGGACCCTGATGAGCCAAAAAACTTCCGCAAGACAATACATGTAATTGATCCTGTTCTTTTCACTCAATTGTAACTTGATGGAGATAGTATGCCTAATCTGTTTGCATGCTGCTTGCAGAGGATATTGAATGTCCAGTACTCAATTCCTGACTATGTTCATATATCTCCTGAGTGCTGTCATCTGATATCAAGGATCTTTGTTGCTGACCCTTCACAGGTCAATATGTTTTTACTGTTTAAATTTACTTGTCTTATTTATATGCCTGAGTTCATTGAAAAGAATTGGATTTTTTTAATTGTACTCCTGTCAAATTCTGTCATATGTGTTCCTTTTAGAGTGATGGGTGAAGGCTTTGATTATCTAATTAGAAATTAACATCAATTCAAAGCAGAGGATAACCATGCCTGAGATTAGAAACCATGAGTGGTTCCTAAGGAATCTTCCGGCTGATCTCATGGAGGAGGGTTCGAGGAACAACCAGTTTGAAGAGCCTGATCAACCAATGCAGAGCATCGAACAAATCATGCAGATAATTGCTGAGGCTACTATTCCCGCGGCTGGGACTCAGTCTCTCAACCAATATCTTACAGGCAGCTTTAATATTGACGATGACATGGATGAGGACCTGGAGACAGATCCTGACGACCTTGATATCGATAGCAGTGGAGAAATAATCTATGCTATGTAACTGTAAGTACGGCTGCCAGGTGACAAATGGGTCTGGTTTCTTCGATTAAGTTGAATGTTATAAGCTAGGTTGTTCATAAGGTGCAGGATATGATGTGAAAAAAGGCTCTTAATCTATAGAGGGAAGGATTCTATGATTGTATTTTTCTTTTTCTGTGAGAGAGTCCATCCTATTTGTTTTTTATTGCTTGATCTTTCCTGCTTATGTGGTGGTGCTTTTAACTGATATGTGTTGTATTGTACTTTACATTATGTATTTATGTTCCATGTCTTTGTTCCTATTTTCCTTGTTAAGTTTCATTCAGCTCCATTGAAATTTGGTGGTTTTGCATTTTGTGGTTCACATCAACATGTAAGGATGTGCATATAGCTTTCTTCCTCTATAAAGAAAGGAATAAGATGCATTAGTATTGTTTGTTTTATAAAATGGTTTAACAGAGATTAATGAGTTTTTTTCCCATCTTCAACATAACATCTAAGTTTGTTGGAAGCACAACCCCTCGTTTCCAAATTCAATTTGTTTAAAGAAAAGATTAGATCCATTATGAAGATATAGGAAGAAGAGTTGGAGTGACATCTATTAAAAAAGAAAAAATGGTAGAAAATTATTTTATGCGCCAATGAGGAACTGATCATGCACTGGATGGAGTTCTTTGAAAAAGAGTGGAAGAAGACCGAAGAGAATACTCAATGATATTAGATTGGGGCCTTTTCATTAATACTATACTCAGAGACCTAGTTGTTAATAGAGTGCATTATTGTCATGCAATTTATACAGCCGATTCACTGTGGTAAGGTTGTATGTTATATTTTGCAGAGTAAGGAAAAAGTGGCGTGGCATGATTGACATGATAGAGGGATGAATTGTATAACCATGGAGAATGCGCACACAGATTCAAAGAAGCATTCGAATGAGAAGTTTCCACTTTCCACACATATAAAGAAGCATTTAAATGAGAAGAGAAATTTATGTGCATGGAAAAAAATAATTTTTATTTTATTTGGGATATTCTCATTTGAGTATAGATGACATTACACCTTCACGGCTTCACAGCATTTAATAACTCAACTCTATGATGTGAAAGACATTAAACATAGAACATTTTTTTCTAACTTAGATCACAATATTAGGTGTTATTTCAGACAACACCATAATAATTATATTTTTAAGTCATTTTTTCCTATTTATAACTTATTCACCAAATTACTAATGATTTAGGACAAAATTCTTCCAAGAGCTTCGGCTTTCAAGGGATGTTATTTTCGCTTGGCAGATGGACAACGTTAGACTTCAAATTCAAAGTAGCTAAATGTCAATTAATTTGCTTTCTTAAGTAGGTTCAATCATGCATATTACAATTAAATTTCAATCTTGGCTTGATTATTAAGAATACTTGGAGAATAATGCACTAACCTCATGACTCGTAGGCTAGAGTTCTGAAGCGGCTGTATTTACTAAAAACGTGACTTTTTTTTTAAAAAAAAATCACCATGGCCTTGGTCTAGCCTTTTGGAGGGAAGTAAGGTGATGAGGCTCTAGTTCTCTGTTGGAGAATTGGGAATGAAGAAAGTGTAAAGGTAGGTGGTGACAGATGGACCCGTGGGATTGAAAGATCAATAGTGACTGATCTGATAATCAGTGAATGAGTCTTGAGATTTGAGAAGAACTGAAAGGAATATTCATAAAAAACGGGGTAGCCCAGTGTAGAAGCATAGCCAAGGTAGGGTTTAGGGGGCATCAGATATATGTAACCTTATTTCACAAGCGATTCAGGATTTAAATTCGTAACTTCTAGATCACATTGCATTGCAGCATCCTTTATTGTTACTTTAAAACTCACCCTTAAAATGAATATTCATAGTGCAGAGAAAAGATGTCATCTTGAAAAATTCTCTCATTATGAGAAGCGGAATGAATGAAGAAAAGTTATCATCAGATAATGAAAGAGAAACAGTAGGGTTTATGCAGTGCCAAGTTGTTCTTATGAAGAAAATTTGCAGAAACCATAGTTGATGGGAAAAGATTTATGGACAGATCATTGAGAGACAGTATGATCTTTAGAATCTGATTGGAAAGATTCTTGTTTTTTTTTTGGAAAAATTAATCTCTTAGTCTCTGTAATTTTGACTAGATTATAACTCAGTCCCTACACTTTAACTCAGTTCAACTCAATCCCTATGATTCTGACTCGTTTGTGACTCAGTTCCTGAATTTTGATTCATTGCAATTTAGTTCCTATAATTTTAATCATTTTATAATTTAGTCCTTATGTTCTAGAATAAAGGTGGGGGCGTATATTATAAAATGGTTAAAACTATAAGGGCTGGGTTACAGTGAGTCAAAACTATAGAGATTGAGTTGTACTGAGTCAAAGTGTAGGAACTGAAATACAACCCAGTCAGAACCATAGAGATCAAAAAAAATAATTCTCTCTCTGTCTCTCTGTTTTTTTTTCCCTCACGACGTTCTACTTACAGAAAAACTTACATACTGCTAAATTATTATAGGAACAAGAAATGGGGACGTGCGATGTTCCTTGACCTTGGAAAGGGACAACACACCACATGGGGGCCAGTGAGGCTGAGGCTTCTATTACAAGACAAGGAATGGGATGTGGCTGATTTCTTTATATTTAGATGCCGTTAGCTGTCTGTCCGTTGTTTCTGCTCTTGGGTTGCTAGCTTCTCTTGTGTTTTGCTGTTGGATTTTTTTTTTTTTTTTTAATTTTAAGGTGCTGTTAATTACTTTGAATGCAATTCAGAGGATTTTTCTAGCTGAGAGAAATTACATTACAATTAAAAATAACTTGGAGTAAAAATAAGTGATAATTTATTAATCAAGTGATAGATCTAACATTTTCATTAGATTTATTAAATTAATTTTAGTTATTATTTTGTGTTGCCTTATCTTTTAGGTGCAATTTTTCTAATAAAGTTTTTCTTTAGGAGCATCTGGTACAAATAAATTTAGGAAAAGCAAATACTAATAATAAATAATTTGAAATGGTGTAGATTCACTAAGGCCGTTAAATTTCATCAAATATTCGTTAAGTTTTACTTAAATTGACCTTAGAGAATTTAATAGACGTTTGCTGAAATTTAATAGTTTTGGTGAATTTACACCATTTTGAATTATTTATTGGTATATTTGCCCCTTTCAAAATTTATTTGTGCCATGCTCTCCCCAGGAAAAATTTTATTTATAAATTTGTACTTTAACCCTTAAATTAAAACTGAAAGGTCTTAGCCTTAAGTTTTTTTGAAAAAGAAATGAAATTGAAGATGAGTGTGTATTCCTCTTCTAGTTTGTTTTCCCGTGAGTAAATGTTATATTTACAGTTTAATTGAATTTTAATTTTGATTTTGTAGTTTTAAATCGTGCTTTTTTACACCTATATTTTTATAAGCATTTGATTTGAATTTAACATCGTATTTGATTCTTATACTTTTAATGAATATGAATTATGGTCCCTATAAGATTTAGTTTTGGTCCATATTTAACACCGTTAAATTAGACATAATCCTTATAAAATTATATAAACAAAATATACTATTTGAAACAAAACAAACTAAAACCAAAATTCTATTAATTTTAAAGGATCAATATGATATTAGCTTCTTCCCTCTTTAATAACAAGGGTGGCTCAGCTTTTTAGCAACGTGACTGAGCTAAAGAATATTCCTGATTGTGGAAAAGAAAAAAAATAATAATAAAACAAGTTTTTCAGTTCATCATTAACATTTAACAAGGACAATCAACGGTAGGGACTAGAGATTCCTTTCAATATTTAAACCAAAGCAAACAGCAAAGTCTCCTTGCCGGTGGATTTCATATACAATTTATTTATTAAATTATTAATTTGTGGATCCCTATTTGTTAAATTAAATATTTATCGAAAATGAATTAATATAATACTCGTACTATAATTGTTACGATTAAATTAATTAATGCTCCCTTCGTTTTAAGAATTAAGATACTTCCAACCACCTTACTAAAGGTGAGAACATTAATTTTTTTTAAAAAATAAAAATAAATAAATTTATCTAAATTTAAAACAAAAACGCTTGGTGGCTTCTGATAAAATTTTTTAAAAAATACCTTTTAATATGGAAGAAAAGGACTATAAAAATTTGTTAAATTAGCAGATTCAATTCCTTGCATCGCATGGCACATTTCGGATAGTGTGAACACTCGTCTTTATTTCGATAATTAAAGAGTAATAAATAATTTCATGACTATACAAAAAAAAAAATTATATTGATAAAAATATTAGTTACAATTCCGACATTGTTCGTTGATGAAATACAGAAAATATAGCGGAAGTTCTAATATTTACAAATTTCACCAAAATATCATAAAATAGACTAATTATGACCACGATCTTGTCCTCGCCTCGAGACACGTGCCGTTCACTTTCCGGCTTCTATGTCTTTTCCCTTTGTCCTACTGGTATCCGCTGATGTGTTTATTTAAAAATATAGTGAGATTCCAAAGAATCCCTATAGAGACATAATATCGTTCATAGAGAATGCGAAAAGTAAATATGACATGCGCCAAGGTATGCATAAATTAATGAACAATATAAACATATTATCGTCATGTATACATGAGTAGGGCTCAGCCTCACAATCTACAACGGTTGGACTTCTGCCAACTCCTAGCGTAAGTGCACCTCTGACATTAATTGCCCCTCTCTAGGCAAATCATGTTGATTAATAAAGTGCATTTACAAAACAATGGTAACCACACAGACACAGTCACATAATTTTGGCATAATGTATGAAGGATAATGTCCATACCTCAAAGTTTTATAATCCTTTATTTAATGGTGTCTCGTAAAACGTGTTGTTCTGGCTTTCAACTCGGTCCTAAAATATTAAATGTACAAGAAATAGGTTAGAACCTATCCAAGTATTATTTTAGACTCTTCCATAGTGTTTATTGTGGTTATATTAGTCTATGGTGAAAATTTATCAAAATGCCCCCGGGACCCCGGCCTGATGGCATATTTTCCCAAAATTTTGACCAAAGCTATTCTGACTTATTTTCGTCCAAGGAATCCATTTTCGGACTCAAAATCTCCAAATTCAGTGTCAAATTACAAAAATAACCTTGACAGCCCTATTTAGGGATTTCAATGGCGTTTTTGTAATTATGCTTTTTCGGCCTCTACCGAAAAAGTGTCCAACTGTAACCCCACCTATTTTTCCCCATTGAATCCAATGGAACCATTTATTTCATAAAAATCCAAATTCTACTACCAGTTCTGGTTCTGGCCAAAATTATTAGGGAAAAATGGAAAAAATGATGTGTTTTAGCTCCCAAAACTTGTACTTTTCCATTTCTAATCCTTGATTAACTTACTTAAACACTTTTTAACAATGATTTAAAGGATTTTGGGCAGCATAACCCCTTAGGGTTATGAATTTTCTAATTTTACAACTCAATTCAAAAATCACAAAACCAAACAATAATTACCAACAACAACTTCAATACACTAAAAAGTTGAGGTTTTGGAGATTACCTCTTGATCCTTGGTGTTTCTCTCTAGGACGTCCTCTCTCTCTCCTCAACCTTAAAGATTAGCTTGCTAAACCATGATTTTCATGAAGAATAAGAGATTAGAGGATGAACTACACAAGATATGAAACTTAAATACTCCCTCCGATCCTAATTATAAGACAAAGTTGACTTTTTTGGAGAAATTAAGGAAACCAATTAAATTACTTTAGAGTATTTATATTTATATTTTTTTCTCAAAACTAATTAATTTGACTAATAAATTAATATATAATATAAGGATACTAAAAATATAAGCACTCTAAAGTCATTTAATTAACTTCCTTAATTTCTCCAAAAAAGTCAACTTTATCTTATAATTAGGACCGGAGGGAGTAACTTGAAAACAACTCTTACCTTAGCTCTTGCTTCCTCTTGCTCTCTAAGTCTCCAAATGAACTCACAAACTCTCTCTCTCTCTCTCTCTTGCTTGCCTTGGCCAAATGTGACTTGGAAAGAGGAAGGAATATATTTTATTATTTTGTCTCTTGTTGCCTCTTAGCCCTTGATTTAATCAATGGCTCCTAATGTGACACTTGTCACAATTTCTTCTTCCTCTTAATTTCTTTATTGACTTATCATTTATTTGAATCAATTGACTTCCCTTCTTACTCTCAAATGTCCGTCCCTACTTCCCTTTTTTTCTCCACTAGCCATGCTTCTTTCTTTATGTCCATCCTTACACTTTTTTATGTAATAATGTGTTTCACTCCTTCACTCAAGTTTCCCTTTCCATTCTTATACTCAACATTAATCTACCAACTCACTCCAACATGGTCATCATTTCCTTCTTCTTGTGGCATGTGATAATGTATTTTAATATTTCTTTCTTTCTTTTTTCTTTCATGATGGACGAAAATTAGAGAGGAAGAGGAGGAAAATTTGCATTTCATTAATCCCATAATTCACATAATTGAATTATGTATAATCCCCCTTAATTTCCCAATTCTTGATTTTTTCCACCAAGAATAATCTCATTATGCATTTTCCTTTATTTTCCTTGATTAATTGAAATTAACTCAAATTAATTGGAAAATAATTAATCTTGGGCTAAATTGGAAAAATTATGATTTTTTCTATCCCCTTTGTAATTTAATTCAATTTTTGAATTAATTTGCCCATTTCTTTATGAATATGAATATTTCAAAATTCATAAAATCCAAATTCATGAATATTCACCATTTCATTGAATTACTCAAAATAATTACAATATATTTTTTGTGAATAAAATTTTGGGGTATTACAGATAGAATTTGTGGGGCTAAATATTTTTAAATAGGCACATTTATATGTAACTTTTTTTGTCTATCTGCTTCCTTTTCTTTAAAAAACTACTCCCTCAAATCCTTAATATAAGATCTAATTTGTAGTTTAATTTTTTTCATTGACAAGAGTATTACATATTATTAATTATAAATTATAAATAAATTTAAAACATGATTATCTGATATGAGAAATACAGAAACTATTGAAGCTTGTAATACTTCAAAATGTGTATAATAAATTTTCTAAATAAAATGCAGAGTCGTGTCACATACTTGAAAGTGACATCTCATAACTTGATATTTGTAGACAAATTTTGGATAATTTTTGTGTTGGCCAAAAATAAATTATGGATAAGTTTTGTGCATCGAATAAATTAAACCACGTTGAGTCACACAAAATAAAGCTTTATAGCTGTAAGTGTCACAACTTCTCAAGAGAATCTTGTGAAATGGAAAAAAGAAAATTTGCTTATCAAAATCAAATGCTACACACTGTTAAGGGTTTTGCCAAGAGAAAAACAGAGAATCTACAATATTTCTTTATGGACACTTAACTTCACCTTAAATATATTAACTAATGTTTTTTTAATTGATTCTTAAAGGCCTGAAATTCAGCAAAATTTGATAGAAGACGCCTTAGAAAATAATTGTGTCCTAAACATGTATGAAAATTAAAATGAATAAGATATTATTTTGACATTTTTCTAGGACTTCTTTTGTTTAGTTTTATAAATTATACAAAATAAAATATTACTCGTAGGTAGGATGCAAAGATGGAGTTGGTACAATCCAGTGTTTGTGAGAAGTCAACTTTTTTTTTTTTCTTGAAAAGCAAATCAACATATCAATATATTATGTAAAACTAAAAGACATTCATGCAAAATCAACAGTATCAAAATCTGAAATGATGAAACAAATATTTAAATAAAATATTATATATAATAAAAACACTTATCAGGTATTGATGGTGACGTCAATATAAAATTAATTTTCTACTATCATCTATCTCTTATTCCTTGAAGAAACTATCGAGCCATGCATTCTCTTCGAAAATTTGAAAATCTCTATGCTATGCGTTTGATATTAAAGGTTTGAGTAACATCTGAAATTTGTATGAGACCTTGTTATAATTAAAGTCTTAATAATACTCATGTCAAATTTCGAAGTCAAGTCTGAGGGTGTATTTTTTGAAAAAAGAAGTTTGAGGATCTATAAAGTTGTGGTTTGGCACAATGAATGAATAAAAGAAAGCCTAACTAATTAATATTAGTTGACATATATATGGCAAAGGGTTTGGTATATTTTAAGCATAGTTTCGTATTGAATTCTTATGAATTAAGTAAGCCGAAATGTGGGATGAGTCAAAAGAGCAGTTGGATTAGCGAATAACAACTATAGCCTCGACAAAATTGGCTTAATATACTCATGCTAGTTGCAAATTTGATTAAATTTGCGAGTAGACTCATCAAATTTACTTTTTTTGTGTTTCTCATATATAAAATCATGTTAATTTATTCTTAAATTTATATTAGCTACAAACTCAATTGAACTTGTGGGGGCTTTGTCTGTTGACTGTGTAAAAATAGTCCCATATTGGTGGGAATATAATGATGAAGGGGGACTTCATGCTATAAAAGGGAGCCCCTCCCTCCCTTTCTCTTCACTCCTCAACTTGCCTACTTTCTTCTATAAGACATTTTGTATCTTCTCATCTCTTATAATATGTCTCGTAAATTATTTATAATGAAATTTAGATTTTGGTATTTCTCTTATTGTTGTCATATTTATTATTTATTAGCTGTTATTAGATATAATAGTTGTAATTTATTATATTATTAAATTACGTTAGCAGACTTTGTTTCTAGTTTGTGATTTTTTAGCATAATTGGTTACGCTCTATATATCTCACTTCCGCAATAATTGGTATCAGAGCCAAGGTTCTGTCTGAGCATGCTCTGTGGTTGTAGTGTAATATGAACTTCCACATTAGAAAAGAATTACTTTGGGCTTTTATATTGATAGCTATTAAATAGTATCTGGTGCAGAAATGACGGACAAGAAGATTGAAGAATCCACATCAAATGTCAATAACTCGTCGTTGACATCTTTACTTATATCAATAATTGTGTCTAATGCGAAAGTTGCGGTTGAAATATTTGACGGATCTAGACATTTTGGGATGTAGCAAAGTGAGGTTTTTGATGTCATTTTGCAATAAGGGCTAGACTTTGCTATTGAAGAGAAAAAACCAGATAGCGTGGGGGAGAAAGATTGGAGGAGGATCAATGGTGTTGCTTGTGGTACCATTTGATCGTTCCTTTCAAGAGAATAAAAGTATCCACATACAAAGGAAACTTCTGCATATACGTTGTGGAAGGCATTGGAGGATAAATTCTTGAAGAAAAGCAGTCAGAATAAACTCCACATGAAGAAAAGACTATTTCGCTTCACCTATGTTCATAGTACCACAATGAATGATCATATTACTAGCTTCAATCAGTTGGTGACAGATTTGCAGAATTTGGATGTAACCTTCATAGATGAAGATCTGGCATTGATGTTGTTAGGATTACGTCCTAATGAGTACGAGCACCTGAAGACTACTCTACTTCATGACAAAGAGGAAGTATCTCTTAGAGAAGTTTGTTCAGCACTATACAACTATGAACAAAGAAAGAAAGAGAAACAAAGAGGCGAAGAAGCAGAGGCACTAGTCACAAGAGGACGTATTGAAAATCAGTCGAGATCAAGGAAGGGAGATCCAAATCGAGGTCCAGACCTAATAAAGATGAATGTGCCTTTTGTCGAGAAAAAGGCCACTGGAAGAAGGATTGTCCAAAATTGAAGAATAAATCCAAACACAACAATGGGAAGGATGCTATGGATTCAAATGTAGCTGACTGTAATGATGAAAATTTAGATTTTTCATTATCTACAATGACGTCGTCAAAATCGGCAAGCGTATGGTTGTTAGACTCAGCTTGCAGCCATCATATGTGTCCCAATCGAGACTGGTTCACTGATTTCCAAGAAAGAGGATGTGGAGTTGTCCACACAGCAGATAACACTTCACTTACCGCATATGGCATTGGTTCAATTCAATTAAGGAACCATGATGGACTGATCAGAACATTGACAGATGTTTGATATGTACTGGATTTGAAGAAAAATCTCATTTCTAAAGGAACGCTAGACTCAAAGGGATTCAAAATCACTATAGAAAGTAGAGTAATGAAGATACTTTTTGGTGTATTGGTGGTAATAAAGGGTATACAGAAGAACAATAACACGTACCACTATCAAGGTAGTACAGTTATTGGGCTACCAGCAGTGACATCCAGTGATGACAAGAAGCTTGAAGTGACCAGGTTATGGCACATGCGCATGGGACATGCTGGAGGTAAATCCTTAAAAACTCTATCAGATTAAGGGTTGTTAAAAGGATTAAAACATTGTAGTTTGGATTTTTGTGAGCACTGTGTAAAGGGGAAGCAGACAAGGGTTAAGTTCGGAACAACTATCCATAATACAAAATGTATTTTGGATTATGTTCACTCTGATGTTTGGGGTCCTTCCAAAATACCGTCATTGCGAGAAAAACATTATTTTGTAACCTTTGTTGATGATTTCTCCCAAAGAGTTTGGGTGTATACGATGAAGACTAAGGATGAAGTGTTGGGAATTTTTCTCAAATGGAAGGTGATGATAGAAACACAAACTGGCAGAGGATCAAATGTCTTCGTACATATAATGGAGGAGAATATAGGAATGATCATTTGCAGAAAGTTTGTGAGGATGATGACATCATCAGACACTTCACAATCAAGTATACACCACAACAGAATGGAGTGGCAGAACGCATGAACCAAACTTTGCTGGAGAAATTTTGGTGTATGTTATCCAATCCTGCCTTGGGCAAAGAATTTTGGGCTGAGGCAATTACATATGCGAGCCACCTCATTAATTATCTACCATCTTCTGCTATTAGTGGTAAGACACTGTTGGAACAGTGGTATGAAAAACATGCTACATATTATTATTTTTTGCATGTATTTGGCTCAACTGCATACTACCATGTGAAAGAATCAAAATTGGATCCGACAGCAAAGAAAGCCATTTTTTTTGGAATCACTTCTGGAGTCAAAGGATATCATTTATGGTGTCCAGAGACAAAGAAGACTGTATTCAGTAGGGATGCTACCTTTGATAAATCTGCCATGGTGAGAAAGGTAGCAGATGAAGATACCGAGCAAGGTGATGGTGTTTCAAAGCAGGTAGAGTTTGAAGGAAAGTTGATTTTCCCTGTACAAGGTGCAGACGGGGAAACAAAAGAAGAATTTCCTGTAGCTGATGAAGAGCCAGTTGAAAGGGAGGTTTCAACTCATAAACCTCAATAGCAACGTGAATTAATAGCAACTAGCAAGCCAAAGAAAGCCTACTCGCTTCGAAGACATGGTGGCTTGTGCAACCTCAATTGCAGCTGATGATATTCCTTCTACTTACAAGTGGGCTATCCAGAGCTCAGAAAAGGATAAGTGGAGGAATGCCATGAATGAAGAAATGAAGTCCCTTTATCAAAATGGTACATGGAAATTGGCCAAACTCCCGAAGGGTAAGAAGGCAATTAGTTGTAATGGTTATATATAAAGAAAGCATGATTTCCTAACTAAGGGGATGTACGCTACAAAGCAAGATTGGTAGCTAAAGGCTATGCTCAGAAGGAGGGAATTGATTACAATGAGGTATTTTCTCCAATAGTAAAACATTCCTCCATTAGAATTTTGTTGGCTTTGGTAGTAGACTTAGATTTGAAACTAGTTCAGATGGATGTCAAAATTGCATTTTTGAATGGAGACTTAGAGGAGGAAATCTATATGACTCAGCCAGAAGGATTCAAAGTTGCTCGAAAGGAGAATATGGTGTGCAAACTTGAAAAATCGTTATATGGATTGAAACAATGTTTGAGACAATGGTATAAACAATTTGACAAGTTTATGTTGCGGCATAAGTACAAAAGAAGCAGATACGATCATTGTGTCTATTTGTGAAAGCTTGAAGATGGATCCTTCATATACCTCGTCTTATATGTTAATGATATATTGATAGCTGCAAAAAATCAGGCAGAAATTTAGAAGCTGAAGGTTCAAATAAAAGGGGAATCTGAGATGAAGGACTTAGGAGAGGTAAGGAAGATTCTCGGCATGGAGATAACAAAAAATAGACAATCAAAGAAACTCTTTGTATCTCAAAAGGAGTATTTGAAGAGGGTGCTAAATCGATTTGGTATGAATGAGAAAACGAAACCGGTTAGCACTCCACGTGCCCCTTATTTTAAGCTTAGTGCTGATATGTCGCCAAAGGATGAAGACGAACGAGAGTATATGTCAAGGGTACTATATGCAGATGTTGTTGGTAGCTTGATGTATGTAATGGTTGGTATAAGACCTGACATTTCACAGGCTGTTGGAGTATGAATAGGTATATGCATGATCCAGTAAAGGAGCATTGGCAAGCTGGGAAATGGATTCTATGGTATATCTGTAATACTATAGATGTTGGATTGGTCTTTGAGCAGGAAGATGATCAATGTCTAGTTGGGTATTGTGACTCAGATTTTGCAGGTGATTTGGACAAACGGAGATCAACTACTGGTTATGTGTTTACTCTTGTAAAAGCACTAGTTAGTTGGAAGTCAACTTTACAGTCAACAGTTGCTTTGTCTACCACAGAGGTAGAGTATATGGCAATTATAGAGGCTGTGAAGGAGGCAATTTGGCTTCAAGGATTGCTTGGAGAACTTGGTATTGGTCAAGAAGACAACTTGTGACAGCCAAAGTGCTATTCAATTAGCAAAGAACCAAGTTTACCATGCAAGGACGAAGCACATTGATGTTCAGTATCATTTCGTACGAGAAATTTTAGAAGAAGGTGGAGTCATGATACAGAAGATACGGACAAGTGAGAATCCTGCTGATATGTTGACAAAGGTGGTGACTTTTGTCAAATTTCAACATTGTTTAGATCTTATCAACATTGTTAAACATTGATTGTTGAATTGTAAATAGAATTTGAATTAGGAGAAACTGAGAATGTGAGAATTTTTCCAAGGTGAAGATTTTTTGGTTGTGTAAAAATAATCCCACATCAGTGGGATTATAATGATGAAGGGGGACTTTATGCTATAAAAGGGAGCCCCTCCCTTCCTTTCTCTTCACCCCTCAACTTGTCTACTTCCTTCTATAAAGTATTTTGTATCTTCTCCTCTCTTTTAGTATTTCACTTGTGAATTATTTAGAGTGAAATTTAGATTTTGGTATTTCTCTTATTGTTGTCCTATTTATTATTTATTAGTTGTTACTAGATATAGTAGTTGTGATTTATTATATTATTAAATTACATCTAGAGACTTTGTTTTTAGTTTGTGATTTTTTAGTATAATTGGTTACGCTCTATATATTCCGCTTACGCAACTCTGTCAAAGTCAAATGTGTATTAGGTAGAACTGTCAACGTCAAATATGTATTAAGTAGAACTTAGTTTATAGAACGGTGGACCAAATCCAAAGAAAAATAAAAAACCAAAAGACATAAACTAATCTTAATACACAAACAAGAAGTACCCAAAATAAGTTGCCTTATTTTGAAGTTGTAAAGTCGTGCCACCTTTTTTATTAGTCATCGTCAAGATAATTAAACTTGGACCGACCACTAAATTGGTAGGAGTATTAGGTTAAGGGTCAGTGGGTTAGACCAGAGTCAAACCGGAGCTAACCTGAGGCCAATCCTGGTGAGAAATTAAAGATTTTATGGTTATTAATATGAAATTTTAAAGAAAAATAAAAAAATTGATTTTTTAAAAAATAAAAAACTAAACCAGACAGGTTTACCTGTCGATTAGCCGATTTTTGGTTCGGGTTTAAAAACAATGGTCACCGCAAGCTTTGCCCTATGGATGGAGACTTGAGAAGAAGGCAAACGACTATAAGAGGAAGAGGAAGAAAGTGGATAGTCTAGAAAAAGAGAGATAAAGCGTTAGTTTTGAAATATATTTAATCTAAATTTATGTAATTCTTATTTTAATTTTTTTAATTATAAAATTTTAATAACTACTCCCTCTGATCCTAAATATAAGACATAGTCAATTTTTTTTGGAGAGATTAAAGAAACTAAATAAGTTACTTAATCATATCATATGTTGTATATCCTTAGATTAAATATCCGTTTATAAGTGAGGCAAAATAATTTGAAGAAAAAATGACAAACATAAATATTTGAAAGTAATTTAATTAGCTTTCTTGATATTTTCAAAAAAATTTAAATAAGTATCCTTAAATTAAATATCAGTTTATAAGTGAGGCAAAATAATTTGAAGAAAAAATGACAAATATAAATATTTGAAAGTAATTGAATTAGCTTTCTTGATATTTCCAAAAAATTTAAATAAGTATCCTTAGATTAAATATCAGTTTATAAGTGAGGCAAAATAATTTGAAGAAAAAATGACAAATATAAATATTTTAAAATAATTTAATTAGCTTTCCTGATATTTTCAAAAAATTTAACTCTGTCTTATATTTAGGACCGAAGAAAAAATTTATTAATAAATATAACTTTTTACAAGTTTATGATATGAGTTTATGTTATTATCACGAATTTGCTTAAACTTATAACTTCAACAACCTTAGTAGGTTAGACTAATAATCATAAGCACCCAATAAAAAATTACATAAAATTATAAGCATTAACAACTTAATTTTTTTTTTCATTTATTTTGTTCATTGGAGTCTAATCCAACTCAAATGCCGGTTATTAAATCCTGCATATAGTTTAATAATGCGGTTGATTCAAAAGAGCATTTGGATGGACAAATAAATCTCTGTTTGGGTTAACGGTAGAATCTACTTTTACGTAATTTACGGTATACAGGATAAATATGTGAGAAAAATTTTATCTCGACTTGTATGAACTAACTTCTCAAACAAGCCCTAAACCTTCTCAAAAATCCGTGTGGGTTGATGACAACTTTCTTTTTTTTTTAATATAATAATCCTATGCATGCATTAAAATATAAAACATGTTCCGGATAATTATTTTAACACGATAATTAAAAAAAGAAGACCCTGCAACCTCCACATTTCAGTAAACTCCAATAATAATAAAATGATAAACATGAAAAACTCGGGTTGAGATAATATCCTAAAAAACAAAAAACAAAAACTCGGGTTGACACGAATCATCGAGATATTAATACATAATTAATGCTCTCTTATTAGTTACAAGCAACTTGAATAAAGAGAGAACGGAAAGGAGTGAAGTCAAAGAAACGGAAAGGTATCGAGGAGGTTGAAGCAGAACAGAACAGAGGAAAATGGTGATCCAGAGAATAGAACTGTGCTTAACTCTGTTAAGAATGGCCATAGATCTCGTCATGAACGTAGCAGAATCTATCATTGCCGTCCAAGAAGCAGCCTCACAGTTCTCTGGTCATCTGAATCGTCCAATCACCCATCCTGTTCCTTTCTCTGGTTATCTTCCCTGATCTTCTCCCCCCCCCCCCGTTTTTAAGCTTCCAATTCCTCTGTTTCTCATGTTTGTTCTTGTTTGTATAGATCTTCTTCTTCTTTGGGATTATAGGGAAATCTGTATCCATACTATCGGAGAATTTGTTTACAGATGAGAGATATTTCTGTATGCAGGTTCTGTGAATTTGACCAGTTTAACTCCTCTGTTTGTATAGTTTATTTCCCCCCTCTTTTGGTGATAGATTGGATCTCTGTTTCACACTGGCTCCTGAGTTTGTGTGAAGATATTGAGATCTTCTCATATATTTAGTGTTGTAATGTCGCGTTCTTGACTTGCTTCAAAAAGATATGAATGAAGGAGATAGGGTTCTTCAAATTTCTTCATTACTCTCTGTTTCAGTGCATCCTTTTTATTTTTTATTTTGGGATGATCTGATTCGTTGGCACTGTACAGTTTGGGGTTTTTTGAGGAAAATTTTAGATTTCCCTAAAACTTTTTGTTTCTTTCTTCGAGTTATGTTTAAGAGCATATTTCACCAAATTCAATCATCTCAAGTGAAATGAATATGAATATGGATGTGTGCATATAATTCATATATATGTGTATATATAATATATATAGACACTATATACATCACTCAACTTTTACAAGTCCTTTTTGCTGAAGAGGGTGTTGTGTAGGAGTTCTGGGTACTTGGAAGGTTTTTTTTTTTTGCTTCAAAATGTTGTTCCAAAATTGTTAAAAAATGTATCAATGTCACCCTTTTCTATTCAAAACTGTTAATACTCAATGTTAACTTTTTAATGCTTAGAGTAATTTTACTCCTTTTTAGTACTTCTAAGGCAAAGTTAATGTAATAGAAAGTTTTGGACACCCACGTCTTCTACTTGAATATTTTTAGGATAAATTTGGACGTTAACATTAAAATATATGTGTTTTATGGTTGAAAGGATGTTGACAAAAAATCATATATTTAAATTATTTTATCTGAACATGAGTGATATACTCGTAAATTATATTAAACCAGGTTTTATTCGTAATAATGCAACTTCTTTTAAATTTTGTGTAATATATTGAAAAGTGTGTATTAAACTTGTATTCTCTGGACCATGTGTTGACAAAGAAAATCGTCGAAAGGAGATTGATCCTTGGAAAAGGAGAGAAACCTCTTGGGTTAAGGTAACCCAATCAACAAGCAAAGTTAAAACAAAAGGTGTAGATTGGAAAACCGAATAATAATAATAATAATAATATGCAACATAAACTAGGATCGTGGCTTGTAGGATAATTTATTCATATTTCTTAAATTCCCTTGAAATATAAAGTTTATCTTTCAAATACAAATAAAATTTTATAGCTCAAGTAACATTTTTATAGTCAACCGCTATTATTTTATGTTTTCACATATAGATAAGTAAAATATTAAAACTGGGGTGAAAAAATAAAAGGACAGATGGAAAATTTTCAAAAGAAAAAAAATACATAATTTAATAATAAAAATGAATCTTTTATATAATATTTATAAAAAGTTACATTATTATTTATAAGTTATAAACAATGTAATAGTCTTAAATGTGAAAGGCCAGAAAAAGTCTTAAATGTCCCTATAAAATACAAACTTACAACGCAGTTTTAATAAATTCGTCTGATTTTGTGTGTTTGGATTAGTTTTTGAGAATAGTTTTTACGATTTATGAGATAAGTATATGAGAGGTGTTTTATCTCGACCTGCAGAAAATAACTTCTGAAATCATAGTTTAGGTGTTTCCCAAACACTCACAATAAAATTACTATGTGGTTGCATGGATAGTTAAAATTTTGGTATGGAATATAATAATTATGAAACTATTAGCATCCAATATTTTAGTTTTTGCATAAAATTTTGTTAGTGTGGAATATAATAATTTGGGAAAACAGTTTTTAAGGGTGTGTTTGGTTCAACGAAGATTAGGTTAAGTGAGATTTATTTAAGTTAGGTTAGAGGAGGTTATAAAATGTTGTTTGGTTCAAACAGAGGGTAGGTGAGGTTTGGTATCTTGTTTGATTTAAGAGGTTAGGTTAGGTGAGTTAATTATAAGTGGACAAAAATGCCCTTATACATATTTTCCTTCTTCTTTTACAATGTTTATTAATAATAATTATTTGTAAAATTATTACTTATAAAATAATTATTCTAATAATTATATACACTTCTTTCACACATTCCTTTCTTCTTATAATACAAAAAAAGATGAGTTAAAATAAAAAAAATTAGAGTTAAATTAATTGGAGAAAGGAGCACTGTGATATTTTTGAAGGTATTACTCGAGGGATCACTAGAGTAACGTGTAAGAATGGCTTTACTCGAGGGATCACTCGAATAATCTGCAAAGTTTTTTGAAACATTAATTGAGGGATCACTTGAGTAATGGTGTGAATGACTTTACTCGAGGGATCACTTAAGTAATCTACAAAGTTATTTGAACATTACTTGAGGGATCACTCGAGTAATGTCTCAAATTCTTCTTTCATTATTCGAGTGATCCTTCGAGTAATGCCATTTTCAACATCTTGGGGGATAACAGTAATGAGAGGTAAATCACAAAGAATGAAGCAAATGTATTATAAGAACAAGCCACATGGGGCCTCTCCTCAATCTCATTAAAAAAAGGCCAAATAACACAAACATCACACGAGTTTGGTGTGTGCATGGTCACAAAATAATTACTTCGTGCTTGTCTGTGTGTGAGTATAACCTCTATACATTGGAATGAATCAAGCCTTGGTGATGCCAATGTCATAAGGAATGTGGAGAGCCTTGACCCAAATTTGAAGGTTTTGTAAAGTGCGGCAGAGTCGGATTTGGGTCCACCTTAGAGGAATTGGCCGGCGGTGAACTACTGAGGTGAACTTCTGAGATAACCCGATTGAAACTAAGGAAAGAAAGCTAAGCCAGTTATGAAAGCAACAGGCAGAATGGAGTTCAGAATCTGAAAGTAAACTGAATCAAGTGAATGAGTTGAGACTGAAAGTGGAAGAGCTGGAGAAAAAGATGGCTGGGCATAATGCTGAGATCTCATACCGAGTGAAGGAGAGGAGGGAGAATAATAGCGAACGGACACTCGACTTTTGCAGGGAGGGTAGTGTTGGAATTTTAAAAAATTGCCATAGGCAATTTAGTTACAATTGGACACAATAATTCTCTCACATAGAAGAAACCCCAAATTTGACAGTTTTGTAAAGTAGGGGAGCTTACCACTAGAGGACAAAAAAACAAACTTTACCTAATCTAACCTCCTTCCAACCAAACACCTATTTTTAATTTCTAACCCTACCCCAACTTAACCTAACTTAAAAAAACCTCCAACCAAACAAAGCATAAGTCATCGACAATTTCCTTTAAATTTTAATTTTGCTATTTTAGAATACCTAGACCATCGAACTTTGTTTTGTTAGCATTGTTATCCCAATAAAGCTAATTGTGCCAATAGAATTACATTAAAAGATTTCACAAGGAAAGAACAACACATTCATTCCAAATTAAAAATTGAAAGAAATTATAAGTACCACAAAATTTGTTTTTCCCTTAATAATTTCATTAACAAGTCTTATCTTAATACATGGGGTTAACTAGATAGATCATGTAATGTCATTGTGTTTTATTAATAATCAAATTATTAAAATAAATTGTTAACCAAAAAGCCCCTGTCAATATCTTCATCAAGTATTTCCTTTGATTTTTTTCTATCTCTTTTAAAATATCAAGGGTATAAAAAAGTTAATTTGATATGATATTAATTAAAAAAATTAATTAATCTTTAAAACTGAACTATTTTTTATTATATATATAATTTAAGTTTTTGAACCGCAGTGGTCGTTTAAATTTTTTTTTAGAAATGGCATTAAAAAATTGCCAAACTAGAGAGAGAAAGGAGATATATGCTTATCCTTCAAGTCACGCAGTAAATATAGTAGCATAAGGAGAATATTAATACTCTCTCCCGTATTAAATATCTTAAATATAAGAAAAAATTAAATTTTTTATAAAAATTAAAAAAATAATTAAGTTATTTTAAAATATTTATATTTTTTATTTTTTATTTAATATACAATCTAATGATATATAATATATAAAATAATTAAATGATTTATTTAATTTTTTTTTAATCTTTAAAAAAAATTAACTCTGTCTAATATTAAGATAAGGTTTACTAATTTTTTATGATAGAATAATAATTGATCCTCCATAATGCCAACATTTGGCGTTGAATCCCATGCTATTTGTCAACATTTCACCAAAGACAGTTATTGAAACACGCGACGATTCAACCAATACTAACGTTACGTCATTAACAATCAATCATCCCTAACTTGCAGTTATTTCAACTAACACCGTACCTAACTACCTATAGTGGGTTAAGGGAAAACAATTCTTGGGGGTACCTATAGTTTTCTCAAATAAAAAATAATTAAATAATTATTATTTCTGCTTTCCGAAATAAAACATAATTACTAATAAATATCTAAATCAACTTTGTTATTAACTCCCACTCTCCAAAGGACTTCACGGTAAAAAAACAAGAAGAAGAAACTCTAAGGGACTTAAGAGTAATTTTGAAAATGAGAAATCACTCAAAGGTCTTTTGATTATGTTGACGAAGCTCGGTCATAAGTTTGACTTGTCAATAGGATTCGGGAAATAATTATTTTATTTGGAATTTGTTTATTATTCACGTACAAGTTATGTAACATCTCAAATCAAATAACTAAATATTTAACTAAAATATTTCAAAAATTGTTAATAAAGATGTTCAATATCCAAATCATCAAAATATATATTTAGTTCAAATAAAGCCTACATCACAGTGTTAAATTAAATCCTCAAGATAGTTTAATAAGTAAAAATAAAACGTGGAAGTCTTAGGGTCATGACAAATTAAAAACATCATAACATGTGCTATAGGAGCACAAGAGAGCTTTCAAGGCTCACTCTATAGGTGCCTTCCTTTACTCTCTACTAGAACAATCACCTGAAAAACGTTAACATAAAGGGATGAGATTCCACATCTAAGTAATTATCGAAAGTTTCTATCGTATACAAGCAAACCACATATGATTTAAAATAAAGAACTAATTACATATATATTTATATGTACCATAATCCTTATACAAAATAATTGCAAATTAACCTTATTATGCCAATCTATGTTTTCATCACAATATGTAATATATAATTATGCAATATGTAAGATGCAACTTCTCTTATATCACTGTCCATTCTTATTCGGTTGACTGGAGCTATAGGCTAACACAGTCCAACAGAACCTCATCCATTTGACTGGATTGTCCTAAGCTCACCAATTCTTAAGATACACCTGGCCAGATGTGTAGAGCTTACATTTGGACCATGACTCCCTTCCTTAAAAGAACACAACTAAGGATGTGTCACATGTCCTACAGCTTCAATGCAATCCTAGCCAATGGAAAACTTGACAAGTGACATCCACTGTACACCAAGTGGTGGTATACCACGTGGTAAAGATTTCATCATATAAATCCCTCCTTACTCCAACCCATCACAAATGCAACCGTCAGGACAATTCTATTCAATCACCAATAAAATATAATTATCATTAAAAGATAAGGCACAATAAATCATACTTCCATTCGTATTAAATATCATCACATATTCAAACATGTTTAAAAGGAAACAACAATCTAACAATACATTAATTATAATTAAATTATTAACTATGTGAGTAAAGTGAGTTATAAAAAAATTTACTTGTAATATTGCTTACATGAAAATTTACAATACATACACATATACGTATAATTTGGTCTATTTTTTTTATATAGTCATTCACAATTATACACAATTCACAAGTATATGAAAAAATATTTAGAGTTACTTGTTAGTCCCTAGTGTACAGGTAATCATGCAAGAGTAACTCTAAAGTAGAGGTGGTAATGCGGGCTGGCCGGAGGCTGAGACGGGGTGGGCTGGTGTAGCCCGCCCCCAAGCCAGCCCGCCAAATTTTTTTTTTAATTTCATGTTTTTTTTAAAATTTTACTCTCTTTCTCTTTCACTCTCTCTTATCACACTTCTTTTTTTTTATATATTTGTGTTATGAAGTCAATTTTATTTTTACTTTTCTTTTTTTTATCTATTCACATCACAAAACTATATAAACACATCTCTTTTAAATTTAATAATAGTATAATAAATAAATATAATATGAAAATAAGTGTCAAATAAAAAATATGGGGAATTAATTAAACACATTATCAAAGAAAAGAAGATAAGGGAGAGGAGAGACTAAGTACATTTGAGAAAAAACTAAAAAAATAATAAAAAAAAGAATTATGTGGGCCAGCCCGCATCAGCCTGCGGGCTAAAGGGGCTAAGCCCGTTTAGCCAGCTTTTAAACGGGCCGCCATTTCAATGGCTCAAGCCCATTTAATTTTACCCGCTAGTTCGGCCCAAATTACCGGCTCTACTCTAAAACTTTCAATGAGAGTATAAAATCGCACACACAAATATTTATTAATATACTACATAAAACTACTCTAAAGGCACTCTAATACTACACTAAAATTACTCTAAAGCCTCAATCTACCCTCTAAAGATTAATATTATATAGATACACGTTTACGAGTTACCACATATAAACTTTTATATCAGGGTAAAGGTGCAAATTTGGCAATGGACAATTTTGCCTGGAGCATCCATAAGACTTATCTATTTTTGGGTGCAAAAATGGCAATAAACTATTCTTTTGGAGCAGATTTAGCAATGCCGTTAAAAAACACTTAACTATCATTACTTTTTGAAATGTAGGTCCCAATAGGCTTCTCTCTCTATATCATTTTCATATTTTTTTAATAGAAAAATATCACTTAGTGCCATATGGAAAAAATTTCATTTCAGATAATTATGAAATATCACTGCATCCCTTGGGTTAAAATGAAATTAAGCTCTGTTAGTAAAAATAAATTAAGCTTTGCAGTGAGATTTCAGAATCTTTTGGGCCTTAACTGAAATGAAATTGTTTCTATGTGCCTTAAGTGATATTTTGCCATTAAAAAATTATTAAAATAATACAGATGGAGAAGCCTATTGGGATCCATATTTCAAAAAGTAACGACAGTTAAGTAGATTTAACGGCGCTGCTAAATCTGCTCCAAAAAAAAATAGTTTATTGCCATTTTTGTATTCGAAAATAGATAAATCTTATGGATGCTCTGGGTGAAATTGTTCATTACCAAGTTTGTACCTTCGCCCTTTATATTAAGAGACTTTATATTAGTTAGAAATTAGAAGTGAAGATTATTATACAGTGCTGAAGTTTTACATATAAAACAACATGTGTGTATTAATAGGTGCGGGTTGATAGGAGGAGGAAGGGCTTTTGAAGTACTGCCTCCGGTTCTATTTATAAGTAACTTTTTCTTTGATTGTGTAAAACGAACTAGTAGTTAAAAGCAATAAGTGTGTAAAAAATGCCTTATTTTTTTTTTCATATATACCCCTATTTATGAAAAGAGTATAGGAGATAGAATAGATAAAAAGTATGAGGGATAATCAGTATAAGATATGAGAGATAATGAACATTTAATAAGGGTAAAATAAGAAAAAGAAGTTTATATTTTCAGACAAAAACTAAAAGCTGCTTATAAAAAGGACTAGTCATATGAGAGAGAAAGTTATTTATAAATAGAACTGGAGGAAGTATTAATTAATAACCAAGGACTACATTTTATATATGTACATCTATAAAGAAAACAACAAAACTAAAGATTGGTCGGGGAAAAAAAACTAGAGAGTACTTAACTCTCATATAACCAGGCAAAAGGTAGATTTGGCATTTGGAAAAAAAAAACAATCTAAAATAAAATGAATATAAAAAAACAACTCAAGAATTGTCCAGATGTAGGTACTAGGTGCTAATATGTTATGGGAGAGAGGTCATTCACTCAATGCGGAGGAAGCAAGGGAAAGGGGGATGGATGGGCATAAAAGTGGATTTGGAGAAAGTGTTTGATAGGCTTTGATGGGACTTTATTGAAGAAACCTTGACTGATGCTGGGCTCCCAACCGCGTTGATACGCCTGATTATGCATTGCATCTCAACTCCCACTATGCAAGTGTTATGGAATGGAGTCCCAACAGACTCATTTAAGCCTCAACGAGGAATCAGACAAGGAGATCCCCTATCCCCTTTCCTCTTCATTTTATGTATGAAAAAACTATCCCAATCAATTCAATTAGCTGTTCAGGAAGGTGCATGGAAGCCAATCAAACTTGGACAATGAGGAACCCCTCTATCACACCTATTCTTCATCGACGATCTTATTATATTTGGCCACTCCACTTGTTCTCAAGCGAATGTCATCAAGAAGATCCTTAACGCCTTCTGCCAATTAGCAGGCCATAAGATCAGTCAAGCCAAGACGGAGGTGTACTTCTCAAAAAATGTCGACCCCCAGACCCGCAGAAGCATTTGCACAAGTTTGGGATATGCCCAAACTGATTCTCTCGGGAAGTACCTTGGGGTCCTATTAATTACTGGCAGAGTTTCTTCTTCCACTTACAGATATATCTTGGATAGGCTGCAAGCCAAACTAGCCGGTTGGAAATGTTGTTCACTCTCCTTGGCTGGACACATCACCTTAGCCAAAACAGTGTTATCCTCAATTCCCTTCTATGCTACGCAAAGTACACTGATTCCATCCTCCACCTGTAAGGAAATAGAGAAGATTATTCGAAGATTCATCTAGGGCCACACAGAAAATCATGCAGGAATTAATCTCATAAAATGGAAGGAGCTCTGTCAACCTATACAGAATGGTAGGTATGGGTTGCTGAATTTGGAAGCACAGAATAGAGCATTCCTTATGAAACTAATATATAAGATGCATGCCTACCCAGAGGCCCTATGGGTTCGTGTTCTCAAGGGTAAATATGCTCTCTCGAATACCCTTGATGATATTCACAGACCACAAGCCTCCTACCTCTAGCGCAAGTTGACAATGATTTGGGAGGATGCAAAAATACACATTAAATGGCAAGCAGGAGGTCAAGTTAAGTTTTGGTCAGACTTATAGGTGGGCAACCATGGCCCACTGAAGAATATTTCTTATTCGGATATACCTCTAGAGGAGTTGAAGAAATCGTTACCTGAGTACGTTAATACAGATGGGAACTGGAAGTGGGAACAATTCTAGCACCTACTCCGTCCAGATGTTCTAAAAGAAATAGAGGCTACACACCCTCAACAGACTCCACAAGAACTTCTCTGCAATTGGAACCTAACGCATGATAGTCGCTTCTCAACAAGATCAGCCTGTTGTACATCAGAATCTTTGAACTGGAACTAACAAGACAACGTATGGTCAACAGTTTGGAAACTTCTGATGTCCCAAAGGATCAGAACCTTTATGTGGCTTTTATTGAAGGGTCGACTCCTGACCAACGTGGAACGAACTAGAAGAGGGATGACGACAGATCAGTACTGTAGCCTATGTGGTGGAGGCCCGAAAAGCATAGATCATGTGTTCAAAGAATGCCTTATGGCGACATCAGTCTGGAGTAAGGTACTTCTGGGAGACTTGTATAGGGACTTCACAGGCTTGGACATATATAGCTGGCTTTGAATACTTTTAAAAGCACCAAGTCTAGATAACTCTTGGAAGATAGGGGTTTGCATCACTTGCTGGAAGCTCTGGGATGTTAGGAACCACTGCATTTTTGCCAAAGAAACATACTCAGCAGATAGTATAGTATCCCATATTAGAATTCTAGCAGTACACACGAATAGAAGTTTTTCAACTTTCAAAGGCATACTGTAAAGTTTGAGATAGCTGCTATTTAGTTTCATACCGTTGTACATATTCCCTTTTGGTAATATAATACCTTTCACTAAAAAAAAAAGTTTTATGGGAGAGAAGTACACACACATAAACTGAAAAAGAAAGCATGTGGGTCTTGGAATGAAGAACATAATGTGTACATATATATATAAGTGTGAGTAAACACCCATAATGCGGTTCTTGGGAGTTGGTGGCTTATAAATAAGACTGAAGGGAATATACAGGTACACATCAGAAGCAAAACAAGATGGGAAATATAAGTATGTTTGGGATCATTTATTTTTTTAGATATAAGTGCTTATTACATAAGTTAAAATAAAACTCCTCTTACATACTTATCTTGTATACTGTGAATCATAATTTATAAACACTTATAAATTAAAAATAAGCTATTCCAAATAATCACTGTATAGGAAGAAAATAAATAACTAACGCAACCAACAATCACCCAAAAGAAAGGAACATTTCGTAAATTACGAATAGATCTAACACATAAGCTGGATGAACAGTCTAGGAGAGAGAGAGAGTAAAAAATGCAGATTGACAAGAAAATATTAAGGAGAACTTGTGAGTTTTGGAGCATTAAAGAGACAACACACAGTAATGGAGATAGGCATTCTGGGTATGAAGCAACGAAAAAAGAAGTATACTTACACCTACTCAATAGTGAAGGAGAGAGGATGGTTATGATTAGTATGGTGTGAAAAATCAGACCGGACCGGCGGATCCGACTGAAAAACTGGTGAACTGGTCCGGTTTGCTGTTTTAGAGGGGGAAGGTTGAACCGGTGGAACCGGTCCAAAACCGGTCAAAACCAGTGGGTCACTGGTTCAACCGGTTTGCTCTTTTATTTTTTATTTTTTTGAAAAATGAGATATCTAGTTCAAAAAAAGGCTGAAAAAGAAAGAAAACCATATATTTAGACCGATATACATACAATCTATAATATTTTATTAAATTATAAGAACAAATTTTAATTTCAAAGCTACAAAAATTTAAAAAATAAAAATAAAAAATGAAAAAATATTATATATTATATACATATAATATATAATATTTTAGTCAATTAATTTTATATAATTCAAGTAATCAAATCTAATATAATCAATTGATTTTATTTATAGAAGTTTAAGAATATATATATATATATATATATATTGTTACCAATAAATTGTAATATTTTAATATGACTGGTTTTACCACTGGTTCGACCCCGGTTGAACCATTAACCCTTGAATTTGTTCCGTGACCGGTTCATTGATTGGCATGGTTTTTTGTTCCTTGATGATTAGACAAGCCATAAAATATTGAAGAATTAGGAGAAGAAAAACATGAAATAAATAGTTAAACTATGGAAGTAACGGATTTGATTTGAAGAGTGAAGGAGAGAAAAGTGGCCTTACATGAGAGCAATTCGGCGCTAAGGGATACTCAATAAGTGGGGAGGGTGGGGGTATTTATAGGAGAGAGAATTAGGGTTAGAGTTGGTTTTTGAATAACAAAATAATTTTTTTGGAAAAGAATAAAATATTAAATGATTATGATATTCAGACAACATTTTTTAATATTATTTTCTAATAATAAGATAAGTTTACACACACTCATATATTTAAAATAATTATTTTAAAGAAGTATTTCTTTGGGAAAATACTTGAAAAGGAATTTCAAAAGTGTGAAAAGACAGAGAGGTGTTTCAAAATAGGAAAATCCTGTAGAGGTGCTTTTGACTGATCAGAGATTTTCAATTTGGAAAGAAATGACCCTTTCTTTATCAACACCCCTCTCTCATTCTTTTGTCTTCTTCTCCTTCTCTCTCCCTCCCTTATCTTCTTCGTCCTCATCCTCTAGCTTGTAACAGGGTCTCTAGCGGTAGTTTGTGAGCTGTCGGATCTCGTCCCTACCGTCAAATTGGTTCAGTCACATAGCACAAGAGCTCTTCGGCACTACCAACTGAATGTCCTATTCGAGAAAATCGGGGGTGTTGAAGAAGCGAAGGAGGAACGATGTTATCCTGAGGATTCCAAGTATGGCAAGGATTTGAAGGTGATTATTTTGAATTTGGAATTTCAGGTTTTTATTTGATTTGGGAGATTTTTGTTGTTCTGAATCTTATCCAGAAAGTGTAGGGAAGGTTCATCACCAATAAAATCATCGATAGAAAGTTGGGAGATTTCAGTTGGTAGGCTTTGTTGGTATCCGAACTTGTGAAAACCCTTATCAAATCTTGTGAATGTTGAATTGCAACTTGTTGAGTTAGAGCTATAAGGGTGAACCACTTTCTTAATGTCCTATTATCATTGAAAATGTTGGAATAATGTTTGTTGTTGCTGGTTTTGGGGTACTATCATTTTATTCCCCATTATTGTTTATGTAAGGTCATACCTCATTATGAGGCCTAGATGTTAGTATGTCAGGGTTTTTGGATATAGGTTGTCCACTCCTTTCATTTGAAACTAATGTATAGGGTAGAAGAAGAAGGATATTGTCCTCTTTTGATAGAATCTGAAAAGACACTTGCACTGTCATGGCATGCTGATGTTTACAAAATAAAGCTGTAGAAGTTTTGAACTAACATGTGAAACGCTTATCTACAGATAGGAAAATCTAATTGTTTCATGATGACCGCTTAAGCGATAATGTGAAAAATCATGCAAGTGTTAGGGATTTTGTAGTGCAAGTAGATAAAAAGTATAGGAAATTGTAAAATTCTAATCTAAACTTGATAAATACATAAAAAAAATTGACAACTGGTAATAAGAAATTGGTTAAAGCACGCAAGGGTCAGGGGACATTGTTGTACTAGGTGTGAGAAATGTGAACTCGCGAAACACTTAAAAAACAATGATAAACGCTTATCTCAAATAGGGAAAACTGTTAGATCTTCAAGGGATTTTGTCTACCAAGTTGAGAAAAATGTTAGGAGACCTGTGGAAATGCTTATCCAATTTTGCAAAACACAATGCTTATCTCAACTGAGGAAAACAATTAGATCTTCAAGGGATTTTTTCTAATAAGTTGAGAAAAATCTGAGGGACCTGCGGAAATGCTTATCCAAGTTTACGAAACACTTAAAAAACATTGATAAACAATTATCTCAAATGGGGAAAACTATTAGATCTTCAGGGGATCTTGTTTACCAAGTTGAAAAAAATGTGAGCGAGATCTGCGAAAATGCTTGTTTAGATAAGTGTTTATCATCTTTGTTTCATTCCCTCTCCTGAGCAAAATCTCATTTTATCTCATCTTGTTTATGCAGTTTACAGTTAAGCGTTGTCTCTGACTGGTCCTCCAGCATCCGTCACTGCCGATTGCCTCAAATGCCACCATCGTTGATCGTCGAAGGTAGCTGCTGGTCCTTTTTCTTGTATCGAGTCGACTTTTTCGCGATTACTTGAGGGATCACTCGAGTAATGTTTTAAATAACTTTGCAGATTACTCGAGTGATCACTCGAGTAATGTGTGAGAATGGCATTACTGGAGGGATCACTCGAGTAATCTGCAAAGTTATTTGAAACATTACTCGAGTGATCCCTCGAGTAATGCCTCCAATTCTTCTTTCATTACTCGAGGGATCACTCGAGTAACGTGTGAAAATAGCATTACCCGAGGGATCACTCGAGTAATCTGAAAATTTATTTGAAACATTACTCGAGTGATCCCTCGAGTAATGGTGAAGGAGTCGACTCGATACAGGAAAAAGGACTGGGAGCTACCTTCGATGATCAATGATGGTAGCTACTGAGGCAGTTGGCGGCGATGGAGGCTGGAGGATCGGTCGGAGACAATGCTCAAGAAAATTGTTAAACGCTTATCTCAAATGGGGAAAACAAAAAGATTTTCAAGGGATCTTGTAAACCAAGTTTAGAAAAATGAGAGGGAACCTACGGAAATGGTTGTCTGAATTTACTAAATCCTCGTATAATATTGATAAACGCTTATCTCAAATAGGGAAACCTTTAAGATTTTTAGGGGATTTTGTCAAGCAAGCTGAGAAAAATGTGGGGAAACCTGCAGAAATGCTTGTCTGAATTTATGAAATCATTATAAAACATTGATAAACGCTTATATCAAATAGGAAAACTCTTAACATTTTCATGAGATTTTGCCTATTACATTCACGAACATTCCAGGGAATATGGGGAAACACTTATCTAAACTTGCGAAAGAGTTATCTAAATTCGGGAAACTATCTAAATGTCATAAGTTAGGAAAACCATATATAAGTTCTTCTTCTCTGGCATTTTTCACCATCAGAACATTCCACTTTTTCTATGCTTCATTAGAAAAATAAGGCAGAATTGCAAGCCTTGTCGACGCCTTCCTTCTTCTTGAAATAGACTATACCCACTTCAAACCCACTCCCCCTCTCAATGCAACCAACCCCACCGATCCCCACCACTCTTTTGCTCCTTAAAAACCGCCTACTAACAGCAAATGACCTTGTCACAAGCTAGAGGATGAGGGCGAAGAAGATGAGGGAGGGAGAGAGAGGGAAAAGGAGATAGAAGAACGAGAGAGAGGGGGTGTTGATAAACAAATGGTCATTTCGGTCATTTCTCTCTAAGTTGAAAATCCCTAATCAGTCAAAAGCATCTCTGCAGGATTTTTCAATTTCGAAACACCTCTCTGTCTTTTCTCACTTTTGAAGTTCCTTTTTAGGGATTTTCCCTATTTCATTTGTATTATTTTATTTTATAGAGTAATAAATTTTTTTTTGAACTTGATACTTCTTTTTAAAGTATTAATTTATTCTAACTCTTTGACTAAATACAACTTAAGCTACAATTAACTTAAGGTGCTAAAAATAAGGATGTTACAAGTTACTCTTCCGGTCTTTAATATAAAACATATTTGGAGAGTTGATCTTAATCCTAAGTATAAGACATTGTTTTCAAATTTGTCAATCTTTTTCCAATCTACCCCTATTGAAACTTCCTCAACAATAATCAATGAGGAGAGAGAATGAGGAAATTAAAGAAGATAATAAGAGTGTTTTAGAAAATACATGTCATATTAACTAATTCAACTAATTTTCTTAATCTAATCAAATTAAGTAAATAGTCTTATATTAAAGATTGGATGAAGTATCTTGTAGGAGAAAATCTTATTTGAGTCATTATTAAATGTTAAGTATTAAATTTGAACACTTTTTTTAATAGATATTCGAACCTTAGTTCACCTGACTTGACCACAACTGGTGCCACTATGATTTAGTGTGTGTTTGGATTAGCTTTTGGAAAATAGCTTTTACGATTTACAAGGTAAGTATGTGAGAGGAGTTTTGTTTCGATTTGAGGAAAAGGGCTTTTAAAATCATGATTTGAGGCTTATCCAAACACAAACTTAATAAGTGGATGGAATGGAATGGGCCAACTTTGTTGCAACCGAAAACTTTTTGGGCCAACTCTGTGACCTTAGTTAAGTATATGTAGATAGACCATTGAAGGAACTGGGTCAACTCCTTATGTTTTTTTTTCCTCCCATCACAACGGTACTAATACTACTCCCACTAAAGTCAAGAAATCGGGCCAAGCCCGTCGGGTCGGCTCATTTAGGCACGAGCCCTGTAAGGGCCGGGCTTATGATTTAGAGGCTAAAAAAAAGAGAGTGGCCTTAAAAGGGTCGGCCCTGTAGCTCTGTAGGGCCGACCCTTTTAGTCCCGTTTAATATTTTTTAAAATAAATTAATAAATATAATATCATTATATCAAATTATCAATATGAGAGACACCTAAGTACCTAATAGAGTATTAATAACAAGCAAGCACTTATTAATTGGTTTAATTTATTTTATTTTCTACAATAGTTTATTCATTTAAACTTAAAAAAAAGGCTAATATGGACATTAGATGATTATTTTAACTAAAAAATTATGAGTTTTAAAAATAATGTCTCTTAATTTAAAGCAAAATAATAAATAAATTTTAAAACTTGAATTTCTTTTTGGAATTAAAATGAGTTTAAACCCGTTTAGGCCCGAGCCCGTGAAACGCTAGCCTTGTTGGGCCGCGGGCTTAAAAAATATGGGACTTTTTAGGAAATGGCCCGTTTAGGCCCGAGCCCGTGAAGGGCCCATATTCCCGGCTCTAACTCCCACCCTTAATATAGAACTTAACTGAAGATATATTTTAGACATAAATGTAAAATTTATTTTTTATATTTATCAATTTTTTTAAAAGTGCCCTATTAATGCTCTCTTAACAATAATCAAGTAAAAGAGATTAGGGGAATTAATGAAGATTATTATAGGGTTTTACACGTTTTAGAAAAAAATATGTCGTATTGATTAACTTCCTTAATTAATCAAATTAGATAAATATATCTTCCATTAAAGATTAGAGGAGTAATTTATAAGAACGATTTGCTTAGACAAAACTCAATTATTAGCAATCAAGTATTCTATAGCACTGTGATGTACTGCTTCTCATTCATATGAACTATGGGATGATAATTAACTCCTTAAATTTGTTTTATAAAATGTTTCAAATTTATTCATATTAATGAGGTCTTGAATGAGGAAAAAATATATGAATAGCCATGTACGTTTAAACATTGATTAAATGGGCAAAATTGGCTAAATGACTTATATTATGGACAAAAGAATATAAAGCATCATACAATAAGAATGGGAGGGGTTATAATGTACAGTGTTATGCATATGTAGGGTATAATACTTTATATAACTTGCAAATTGAAGGGCCAAAATGAGGTGGACAATATATTTCCTCCGGTTCTTTTTATAAGTAATAATTACTTAAATCACAAAAAACGAAATTGTTGATTAAAATTAGTTGAAGGCAATAAAAGGGTAAGATAAGCTTCTTTTTTTTTTTAAAAAAAAAACTTATCTATGACGATGAAGAGTGTAAAAGAGATGGAAAAAGAGATTGGAGAGAATGAGTGGGAAAAAGATATGAGATATATATATAATTAGTTGAGGATAAAAATGAAAAAAAGGCATTAAATTTTTAGGCAAAGCTAAATTCTTACTCATATTTAGCCGAGGGCAGCAAGTTATGTCTATGCTTAAACTCGTTAAAAATACCTATAAAAATCTCCAAACGAGAACTTGTAGAATCCAAATTAGTGATCATGGTGTTGTGGTTGAGTAGGAAAAATTGTGCGTGGAAAGATATAGAGACATACCCATGTTGTTTGAGGAATACATAATATTTTCGAGGTTAGCATAAAGTAAGGGGTTGGTTGGAGTTTATAAATGGGGGCGTGTTAGGTTTTCAGATTCCATTATTCATTGTGGGATCTTATTCCCCTGATTTGCCCATGCACTCCCCTCCATGAATTCACTTCTACTAATAGAGAATAAAGATTGCTCTAATTAATAAACATGAGTCATATTATCTCTACTTACCATAACACCATATCAATATAATATGGTTATTTGAATAACATTGTTTTGCTAATCAGAAAGAGACTAGATTAATTGAAAGTGTCGAAGAAGCACTTTCCAAATAGTTCAAAATAAAGGTTCATAGACTCATGATAACAATATAGATAATTAAGAGTTATCTCTTCTAAATCTACACAACGAGTCTTCAATATCCTTATTAGAAGAGTTATTGAGTAGTTCATGTTTTTTTTATCATGAACTTCACTTTCTTCACTTCCTTTTTTTCTTCCATTTAGTTCTTTCACACATTTAATGATTTCATTGTGGGGTCTTATTATTCCTCATTTTGCCCACGCACTCCACTCCCCACATTAATTGCCTTCAACTTCAACTTTGCTAGAGAACAATCCATCCAACTGGTAAAACTGTGAGTGTCATGTTATACAAAGACTTGAATGAAAAAAAAATCTAATCATGACCATTCCCATATATAATTCATCTTGTTTTTATTAGAAACAGAAGACTAGATTAATTGAAGGTGTAGAAGAAGTATTCTACAAAAAATTCAAATAAAGGTTGATTAACTCATAATACCAAGATGGACAATTGTAGAAAATAAGCTTTGTATTGATATTGTAATGTAATGGGCTGAAGTGTGTAAGGCCCAATCCAGTTGTTGTAGTGTATTTGGACCATATAAATACAAGTTATTAGGTATGTCAATATACAGATGTATGTACATATTATTCAATGAAATAATACAACTTCTCTACGCATTATTCAATACCTGGTTCATCAATATGGCATCAGAGCTAGGTTTCGATCCTATAACCTATGGGTTATGGGCCCACTACGTTTTTGGGGTGAGTGTGTTCATATGGCAGCCTATTTGGTTAACCGCATTTCCTCTAGAATTTTGGGTTATTAAACCCCTTTTTAAAGAGTTTATGGTACGAAACCCAGTTATGACAATTTACGTATCTTTGGTTGTCTTTGTTATGCCACTGATTTGGTTACTTCTGATAAATTTAAAGCCCAATCTATCCCATGTGTTTTTCTCGGATATCCTCACAATCAAAAGGGTTTTCTACTCTATGACTTGATTGCCAAACGATTTCTGGTCAGTAGACATGTCCTTTTCAAGAAAATCGATTCCCTTTCAAAGATACATTGTCTACTGACTAAGGGGGAGTGTATAAGGAATTTAAGGACATGTTTTTGTTTGATGATGACCCTAACATTCCTCCTGCCAGCATAAACAGGCAGCAAGCCCAGGAAATTGGCACATAAGAGGACAATTCCCTTCATAAACATATTGATTAGCAACTTGATCCTCTTCCTCTTCAAGGTACTGATGATGACTACATTGATGATGAGGATGAGAATCACATGAAGGATCCATCCATGTCAATGGCGCATTCTTCTACACCAAGCAAGGACCAAAAGGCACCAATATGGTCCTAAGATTACATTTGTAATCTTGCAGCCAATAATTCAGGTAAAGCTAAAGGTAAATGTCTTTATCCCATTGACAATTACATCACTTACAAAAAGTTTCATCATCACATTTGTGTTTATTAAGTAGTGTTAATAGTATTAGCGAGCTGACTACATATGAGGAGGCAATCTAGAGTAATGAATGGGTTAAAGCAATGAATTTGGAAATAGAAGCATTAGAAAAGAATGAAACGTGGGAAATTGTGTCACTTCCAAAGGGGAAGAAACCCATTGGATGTAAATTGATATATATAATCAAATATAAGAGTAATGGAGAAATAGAGAAACATAAAACTAGATTGGTAGCTAAAGGTTACACCCAAAGGGAAGGAGTGGATTATCATGATACCTTATCTCAGGTAATTAAAATGGTAACCGTTAGGATTATGCTTAAGTTGGCTGCCTTATATAGGTGGAATTTGTACCATATGGATGTACATAATGCATTCTTATAGGGAGATCTAAATGAGGAAGTTTACATGCACGTTCCCCAAGGGTTAATAGTAAGTGGGAGAACATGGTATGTAAGCTAAGGAAATCCCTATATGGACTCAAGCAAACCTCTAGACAATGGAACCATAATTTGACTTCAGCCTTAATTTGAGGTGGTTTCAATCAAAGCAAAAGTGATTACTCTATATTCTTTAAGCATTTTAATGATGATGTTGTATATATACTTGCATATGTGGATGACCTTTTAATTACAGGAAACAATGAAGAAAGAATAACAGAGGTAAAACAATTCTTACATCACAACTTTTGAATTAAAGATCTAAGGATAATGAAGTATTTTCTTAGTATTGAATTGGCTAGGTCCAAAAGAGGTATAATGATATGTCAAAGAAAGTATGTCCTTGACTTATTGTGTGACACAGGACTTAGTGGGTGTCGGCCATTGGAGGTTCCTATGGCATAGAATGTTAAATTGCTTGCATATGAAGAAGGGAGAGACAAGAAGGACTTGTTACCAAATCCACAACGATATAGAACCTTGGTAGGTCGGTTGATTTATCTTACTATGATGCGACCTGATATTAGTTTTTCTGTGCAGACATTGGGTTAGTTCATGCAAAATCCCTTAAAGGTGCATATGGTAGCGGCACTGAATATGGTCCGTTATCTAAAGAAGAGTCCAGGGCGTGGTGTGTTGATGAGCTTAACGGGACATGTTTCCTTAGATTGTTTTTGCGATTCAGATTGGGAGCTTGCGGTACGACTCAGAGGTCTGTAACATGATATCTTTTGAAGCTAAGAGGTTTTCTTATTATGTGGAAAACAAAGAAGCAGAGTACTATATCTCATTCTTCAGTAGAAGCAGAATATAGAGCCTTAGGCTCTGCTGTGTCAGAAATTGTTTAGGTAGTAGGCTTATTCAAAGAGTTAGAGGTTAAACATTCTATGCCTGTAAGTGTATATTGTGATAGCAAGGCGGCGATCCTCATTGCCTCTAATCTTGTGTTTCACGAACGAATAAAGCATATAGAGATAGACTGTCACTTTGTTTGGGAAAAATTACAGAAAAATCTGATTAGGCTGGAACATGTGAAATCTCAGAACCAGCAGGCTGATATTTTGACAAAAGCAGTGACAAAGGACAGCCAAGAAAGGCTTCTAGGCAAGCTGGGAGCAATGGACTTATGTAGCCCCCAACTTGAGGGGGGGTGTAGAAAATAAGCTTTGTATTGATATTGTAATGTAATGGGCTGAAGTGTGTAAGGCCCAGTCCAGTTGTTGTAGTGTATTTGGACCATATAAATATAGGTTATTAGGTATGTCAATATACAGATGTATGCACATATTATTCAATGAAATAATACAACTTCTCTGTGCATTATTCAATACCTGGTTCATCAACAACAATTAAGAGTATCTCTTTCAAATCTGTGTAACATCCCTGTTAGAATAACCAAGCATCATGTCACACATGGTTCTCGTTTTGAACTCCATAACTTTTTTCACTCCTTTTATTTCTTTCATCTTCTAATTACACAAATTCTTATTGCTCCCCTAAACCTAAGTTCCTCATGTGCTTGAAATTCCAAAACAAAAGTTATATATATGTGTGTATATATATATAATGTGTTAGCTAACATAAAGGGTCAAATCAACATAGATGTTTGAACTTTGAAACCTCTTAGACAACTTTTTTTTTTACTAATAAAATGGAATTCAATTAACTGCTAACAAGTAAATACAAAAGCAGGTTCCTGAAAACAAAGCAACCTATAATCAATCCTTCATTAACCACCTCCTCCAAAATGAGAAGGTGGTGGTTGATCAAGAAGAACAAAATTCTCTATCAAACTATGAGATAATTTCGCTAAATGATAGCCAAAACTTTCAATCTTGCCATGTCAGTAAGCCCGACGAAAGAGAAAATGTGTTAAAGAATGTCATCTATGCTAAGTTAGTAAATTGCTTAATGAATTTCTCGGCTCCATCCACTTTAATTGTATGAATCCCCGCACTTATACACAATTAACAACAAATGAAGCTTGAAACCTATGCCCCATTTTTAGTATAGTAGAAGAGTTTTTGATGAAATTAGAAGTGAAAGTGAGATTTAAAGTGTGTTTGGTACAACTATAAAAGTGAGATATAATTTTTACTTGAAATATGTATCCATAATAGAAAAATACCAAAATACCCTCAATCAAGAAAAAAATCTCTCCTACCAAAAACCAAGAGAACGAACCTCCATTGCCATTGGCCAAAAATGCATCCATAACCAATGTTTATTGGAAATTGTCCACCTCTGTTGTCAGAGAAATCACATTAAACTCAATCCATAAAATCAATCTAAATAACAGGGTACATAAAACAATCCAAACAATATCAGCCATCCACTGAAACAAAAAAAAATGAAGAAGGATCCAAAAGTGAGGTGTCACCGGAGAAGAGAAGGATGATGAGGATGAAGAAGAGCTTCAGCCAAATCCCTTATCGCAACCTGAATTGTGACTTCTCTCCATCATCGCCATAGATATAAATTCATCACCTCGTCCTCTCAATTCTGAATCGCGTCCTCACTGCCACTGGTGCTTTTCTATTGTAAGATCTCTATCCTCATTGAGATTGAAGCTTACAAAGATTGAAGAATAAAGCAGTGGTGGGCGATAGAGCTAGTAATATGGGTTTAGACTGTGGGCCGAGCCCATCCAACCTAACAAAATGGGCAGTTTGGGTTCTAGAAAACTGAGACTATTTGGGAGCAGTTCTTTTAGGCCTGAACCCATATGGTCCCAACCCGTGGCGGATTGGACCACCAAGTTGGCCCATATTTTTTTATGTAACCCAAGACCCAAGTCTGGAAGTCCCAAGTCGAAAGACCCAAAGTCCCAAACCCAATTTCTTGCCCTAGCCTACTGTTACTCCATTCCTCATTGTCATTTATCTCTTAATTATATTTATTCATTTATTTAAAATTAGCATAATATTATCTTTCAATTTATTTTATTATTTGTGGCAGTGGCGGATTTACTTGTGGAAAGGCAAAGTGATTGAGCTCAATAAATCTTATAGCTTCACATCATGCTTCAAATTCGAACACTATGAATATTAACTAATTATAGACTATTTTTAAGTTCTATTGATGACTTTTGAATTTAGGTTTATTTTATCATGTATGGACTTGTGATGAATATTTAATTTGTAATGTATTTTTAATTTTTTTTATGGTTTAGGCTTCTAGAAAAAACAATTTTAGTATATTGTTTAAAATAATTGAAAAAAAAATCATATGGGTTGGCAGGTTAGGTTATGGGTTTTGCCAACCTATATTGATGCGGTCATTTTATGCCCGAACCCATATGGTCCCAACTCGTGGTGGGTTAACCCGAACTAGTGGACAAAAACATATTACCACCTCTAGCCGATGATGGGGGCCACCGACTACCTCGCTGTCCTTTGTCAATTGCATGATCCTCACCATTGCATAGTCCTCTTGATTTGTCAAGTGCAAGCGAGAAAGGGGTGATGGATGTGAACGACGAAGAGAGAGGGAGGGCACGATGGAGGTTGAAGAAAATGGGATGGGGGCAGCAAAGGGCAGTGGCAACACTGAGAATGATGAAGGTAGTGGAAGAGGGAAGGGTAAGTTGGGATGCTAAGGCATCGAAATGGAGCTGGAAGTCAGTTCCCAGGGGTGAGAGATAGAGGTAGTTCTATAGATTTTGATGGAAGCGCCTTCCATATTGAAGTGGGCTCTCACCCACCAAATAGCCAAAGTTGGATTCCACTTCTACTTCCACTTCTCTCACCCCTAATTCCTTCGCACTAAACTGGGCATTAGAGTTTTGAGTAATGGATGCAGAAACAATCATGATTTAAGTCATGCTTTATTTCTTATTTTCAAGAAAATTTTTTTAAAAATAAAACAAATAAAAACTTGTTTGAGATAATGAATTTTCTCTTAAATGATTTATAAAACAAAAAAAATAATTTTTTTTTAAAAAAAGAACAACTTTTATATGTCTCCTTATTGTTTTATGTAAAATTGGGCAACAAGTTGAAGGACCTATCTTCCTTTAAGGCTTGACGGCTTAAACTCTCGCATATCAAACTTGCATTCGCCACTCTCTAGTCTCATTTTGCTTTTCGTCTCCACTTTCCAGCTTGATACTCATCTAAGTTAATTTTAAAAACAATTATTTTAGGCAAGTTTTTATATTTTTTGTTCTCAAATATGATTTTTTAGAACAGCCTTCCAAATAGATTTTTTTAAAACTTTTCAGAACTTATTTTGAAAAATAATTTTAGGGAGAATTACACTATAGTCCCCTTGAAGGGAAAATATAAAGAAATGGTCCAGGGAAATGTCCAAATTATTGTCAAGTCCTATGGGACTATTTTGTAATAAATTGGAAATGGCTAAAGTTCAAAATACCCTTGTTAGAAAAATAGAGAGAGGGATGGAAAAATGAAGTCAAGCTCAGAAACGAACAGATCTGGAATGGTGTAAGAAGCAGAATGAAGATCATTATCCAAGGTTGAAGAGTAAGGTATGGAATTGATGCTAACACCTCTCTTGTCTTCATTATTCCATTTGATTCCTGTTTTCTGTTGAGTAGGTAAATAGATTTTTAGGTTTTCTTGGTTCGTCTTCGTTTTGGCTTGAAAAATGAGAAAAGCTCTCATTTTTTTGTATGGGTATTGTCTTCCATATGCTTGTAAACTATAAAGGCAAACCTAGGTAAATGCAATGGATATGCTTTGGCTTTGGTTTCAATTTTCTTGGGTATGATTTAGTATACTCTATTTTTGCTATTAGTATGCTTTATTTTTGGGTTCATTTGTGCTGTGTTTCTGCAATAGAAAGGTTAAGGAATGAAGATGAGGGTGAAAGGTTTGTAGCTACGTAACCTGATGTGCAAAGGAAAAAATGTGTTGTTGATAGGAGCAGCGAAGTTGTCAATGGAGGCTGCTGAACTTGTTAATGACAATTATAGGTCATATTTAATTATTTTACTTGTGGTGTAATAATGTTTGGCAATGGTTTGAAAAGTTTGCTATGTTTTTTGATAGTTTATGCTGTTTTTATTCATTAGAAGTTTGATTTAATGAACATGGTGTGAAAGTTATGTGGCTGGAAGTCCTGATTATGTAATCAGAATGTGTTGTTAATAAGGGTAGTGACAGTTGTTAATAAGTCTGCTGAAATTGTTAATAACAACTGTATTGTGTAGGTGAACAGTGATGATGGCTAGCATGTTTGGCAAAAATCTACTATGTTTCCTTCATATAGGGGGAATGTTTGAAGTAAGTGGAGACAGTGATATAACATATGTTGGGGGAACAGTCAGATTTAGAAATCTGATTAGATAGAAATCCAGACCAATTGATTTTTTGCCACAGCTTATGAATTTGTTGTTGTTAGCTTCTTTTACATGCATTTTCAGATGTAAATGAAGGTTGCATATAATATGGTTTTGTATCCCGCTTTCATTTATGGAAATTTGTAATTTGATGTAAATTCTGTTGTCAATCTATGAACCTGGAGTTGTCAGTGGAGGCCCTTGGAGTTGTCAGTGTACGCCTATGCAGTTGTTAATATATATATGCAATTATGATCACATTGAAAAATGATAGTTTATGTGCATATATTTATATATTACTTATGTTGTTGATATTCAATATTAATTAGGTGGTCATATAATATGACTTTTCACTGGTGCCTCCTTGACTTGTCACTGGAAAGGTTGAAGAGTTGTCAATAGACGACCTATGACTTGTCAGTGGAGCCTCCTTGACTTGTCAATAGATGCACTTGGAGTTGTGTTCGCACTGCAAGTGCAAGTGTCACGCCAAGTAATAAAGTTGCAGACTGCCCAATTTTTCAAAATGCACAGCATCAGTTTTGCAACTTCACTTTTGCTTCATTATAGTGAAGCTACAATAAACGTGGTCAGAAAGGCTTATTTTTTAGGTGTTTTTGCTTTTGCTTTGCTATGACATACTTCTTTGATCTTCCGTTTTTTAATTTTGTTCTTCTTTTCTTCACTTCCAATGATCTATGTAAGCTTCTACATCTTGTCCTCATCCTCCTACAAAAGAGAAGGAGTTGATGAGTTTTCTAATTTCTTCAATTTAATATACAATTAGCTCAAAATTTGAAAATTTTCAAAGAACATCACATTTTTCTTTATATGTATAAACTTTATGCCCAATTTGAGTTCAAAACCAATAAATATATGAGGAAAAAGTGATGAAATACAAGAATTTCTAGAGAATAACAAGTTGTTAGTGGAGGCTTCTGGAGTTGTCAGTGGAGGCTCACTAACTTGTCAATGGAAGGACATTGAGTTGTTAGTGGAAGCTCTACTTACAACTCAAGGAGCCTCCACTGACAACTCAAGGTGACTGCATTGACAAGTCAAGGAGACTCCATTGCCAAGTCATAGGGTGTTCATTGATAAATCAATAACCTTCCATTGACAGGTCAAGAAACCTCTACTGACAACTCCAAGTGCCAGCATTGACAAGTCAAGGAGGCTCCATTGACAAGTTATAGGTCATGCATCGACAACTCAATGACCTTCCATTAACAAGTCAAAGAGCGTCCATTGACAATTCTAGGTGCCTATATTGACAGGTCAAGGAGCTACATTGACAAGTGAAGGAGCCTCTACTGTCATTGTCACACTCGAGCTCTCTGTATCACACTCAAGTGCATACATTATTTAACCAAACAGCACTTGCGTGATTTTCAAGTGAAGATTGAAAGTGTTGAGAAAATTTTTATCCAGCACTCAAGTTCTCAATCCACACTCTAATATATCATTACACTTTTACTTTCTGGACAACACTTTTACCAAAACTTGTAAGAGTAGGCTTTGCACTTGTAAGTGTTTTGAGCCTTCACTCGAGTGTGCTGGTCGCACTCCAGTGTATAGGTGTGTTTCACTTTTGGCTTGAGCTTCTAGACAATACTTTCAAGGCTACACTTCTTGCACTCAAGTGCAAAGATATACCACACCCAAGTGTTGCTCCAAAACTCGAGTGCATCAGTCAAATTTAACAGCTATTTTCTCTTAACTTGTGAAATACATTTAATAACCAATTTAGGTCAATGTTCACACTTTCAAAACATGAGTTTCTTGTCAAAATATATTATCACATTTTGTTATCATCAAAATATGGATTCTAACACTAACAACTCCTGGTGCCTCCAGTGACAAGTCTTTAACCCTTCCACTGACAAGTCATATAATATAGCCACCTATTTAATATTGAATATCAACAACATAGGTAATCTATAAATATATACACATAAACTATCATTTTCCAATGTGATCATAACTGCATATATACATATATATATATATATATTAACAACTTCATAGGCGTACATTGACAACTCCAAGGGCCTCCAAGGACAACTCCAGGTCTATATATTGACAACAGAATTTACATCTGATTACAAATTTTCATAAATGAAAGTAGGATACAACACCATATTATATGCAACCTTCATTTACGTCTGAAAATGTATGTACAAGGAACTAACAAAAAATTCACAAATTGTGGCAAAAAATCAAGTGGTCTGGATTTCTATCTAATCAGATTTACAATCGGATTTCCAGATTTGACCGTTTCTCCAACATGTTATATCACCATCTCCATTTACTTCAAACCTTCCCCCTATATGAAGGAAATATAGTAGATTCTTGTCAGACATGCTAGCCATCACCGCTGTCCACCTGCATAATATAGTTTTCATTAACAATTTCGACAGCCTTATTAACAACTGTTGTTGCCTTTATTAACAACACATTCTGACTACATAATCAAGACTTTCAGCCACACAACTTTCACATCATGTTCATTAAATCTCACTTCTAATGACTAAAAACAACACAAAATACCAAAAAAAACATAGTAAACTTTTCAAACCCTTGCCAAACATCATTACACCATAAGTAAAATATTTAAATATGACCTATAGTTGTCGTTAACAAGTTCAACAGCCTCCATTGACAATTGTCGCTACTTCTATTAACAATACTATTTTTTCTTTGCACATCAGGTTATCTAGCCACAAACCTTCCACCCTCATCTTCATTCCTTAGCCCTTCTATTGCAGAAACACACCACAAATGAACTAGAAAACATAACATACTGACAGCAAAAACAGAGCATACTAAAACATACCCAAGTATATTGAAACTAAAGCCAACGCATATCCATTACATTTATCTAGGTTTGCCTTTATAGTTTACAAGCACATAGAGGATAATACCCATACAAAAAAATGACAGCTTTTCTCATTTTTTAGGGCAAAATGAAGACGAACCAAGAAGACCTAAACATATATTTACCCACTCAACAGAAAACAGGAATTAAATGGAATAATGAAGACAAGAGAGGTGTTGGCATCAATTCCATACCTTAGTCTTCAACCTTGGATGATAATCTTCATTATGCTTCTTACGCCATTTCTAGATCTGTTCATTTTTTAGCTTCACTTCATTTTTCCATCCCTCTCTCTATTTGTCTGACAGGGGTTTTTTGAGCCTTAGCCATTTCCAATTTATTATAAAATAGTCCTATGGGACTTGACAATAATTTGGACATTTCCCGGGACCATTTCTTCGTATTTTTCCTTCCATGAGACTACAGTGTAATTCTCCCATAATTTTATAAATCTTTTCTAAGAAAAAAATTAAAAAATTAAAAAATTTTGAATAAGCATTAATCAAATTAATCTAAAAGAAAGTTAGGAAACTATTGGCTTGTTCACCTAATTTGACTGCCTAATAATAATAATAAAATTAAAAGAAAAATAAAAAATATATAGTGATAATGATGGTGGTGGTAGTAACTAAAAATATTTTTTCTTTTTCAAAATCTTAAATTATTATTATTTATTATTTTGTCCTAAACTTTGATATTTATAATAAAATTATTTACACCAAAGTGTTATCTAATTAAAATCTCACTTAAATCCCTTAAATCGGCATAGATGAGTGTAGTTCAAAACTGCCCAACATGGGCAGATTAGCATAGGCAATTCTTCAAATATATTAAAATAGATCTCATCAAATTTATCTAAAAATAGGGAATCCTCAGTAACAAGGCCTAAAATTTTTTTAAATGTCTATTTAAAATATGAGCCTTTACATAGGCTTAATAGTATATGCCTTCGAGTTCATATATAATCCTTGAAACATGTTTAAAAGCCCAATGTCATGTCTTAATTGTTACACGCTTAAATCCATTCTCACATGCAATATAAGAATTTATTACAGAAAAGAAAAGAAAAGAATATATAGCGACAATAATTATCTAAGCATGTGGACATAAGAAAAACTAATAACATATTGACTAAAGAGATATATTCTCTAAAATCAACCAAGTACAATAAGTAACATGTAAAATTGTATCTTACCTCTTGCTTTTCATACATCAATTGGGACAAATTTCTCCTACTGAGATTATAGTATTTCATTTTGGCATCACAAATAAACTTACAACAACTATTATGTTTCAGCGAACGATGCAAACCAAGAGAGAGAAAATGAGTTAGCATTATCATCTTGAGCAACCAAAGAGAAGAAAGGTCGAGGTGAATGACTTATAAATGTGAAAGGGTTGAGCTTAGCTTGTATGTGAATGATGGGATGTAAAACTTAAAGGTAACATTAAGTTAATAATTTTACAAATAATTTATAAACTTGATTTATACTATATTATATATAATTTTGTACTCCCTTCGGTCTTTCTTATAACTATTTTTTTTATTATACAAAATGGGCTGGTAGTTAAGATGGATTGAAAATAATAAATATGTAAAAAATGTCATATCTTTATCCAAATATGCCCATATTTATAAAAAGAGCATATACGAGAGAATGCGTATAAAATATGAGAGATAGTAAGTAATAACTGATTGAATGAAAGAGAATTAGTGATGCATTAATATAAAGATATGTAATTAATATGGGCATAATATGAAAAAGTAATTGAAATTTTAAGACACAAAAAAAAAGTTCTTATATTAAGGACCAGTATCAAAAAAGAGAAAGTTATTTATAAATTGGACCAAAAGAAGTATAATAGTATAAGTTTGAAAAAAAATTAGATAAGTCAAATTTGTAGACTAGATCTTATAAAAATTAACCCGACCTATATGCCTAAATAGTCCTTGCAACATGCTGGAGCATGAACTTTTAACATATTTACTAATCGGCTGAACCTAGTCCTTGATAAGCGTTTAGCTCTAGCCTACTTCCAACCCTTCAATGAAATTTTTGTGACCTTGTATGTTTATATAAAAATTAATGAGGCTAGAAAATGATTAGTACAAAAAATAAATAAAATAGTCTTTTAGTACTATTCACAAAGGAATCAAATACAAAGGATAGGTACTAAGAGCTGGTCTCATTTGAACCGTCCAGATAATTACAATTTGAATTTGAATTTTATGAACTCCGCATTACAATTTAACAACATTTATTTTTATCCTATTTAATATACACTTTGCCCAACAGTATAAAAGCTGCACAGTAATAAATGAGAAATAAAACTGGACACTATGGTTTATGAGTAAAAAAAAAAAGTTCTGTCAACTTAATAAACAGGACCAGGACTCAGTCCCAAAAAAAAAAAACAGGACAAGGACTAAAGTTTTAGTGGTTTTCCTTTAAAAAAATCATAATGATTAGAATTAGGAATTTGTTGGTTTCGTGAATAAGACAAAAGGCACAAGTAGAAGGAAAATTCTAAATAAATATCATTGAAGCTTAAAAAATCACAAAAATTCTGTTAAAACATGGATAAATAAGTCTTAAGGGACTAATCTAAAATTTTGAAATGTTATGCTTTTATCAAAATACCCCTCAAGCTTTTTTTTAAAAAAAAGAAAAACCCTTGCCGGCGCCAGAGCTCCGGCAACCAGTACCACCCTGTCTTTAACAAATTGAATAAAAACAATGACAACTTTAATATTGATAATGATAACTTGAGTATAGCCATTAATAATCTTAGGACTGTAATTTGTCAATCGCTATATTCAAGTTGTCATTACCTTTATTCAACTTGTTAATGACACCGGATAAGGTTTGTGGAGCTCCAGTAATCAATCTCATTATTCAAGTTATCACTAGAGCTCTGGTGCCAATGAGGGTTTCTCCTTTAAAAAAAAAAATCCTTGAGGGTTGTTTGGTAAAAGCATAACATTTTACAATTCCAAAATAGTTTCTTAAAATTTATTTATCATTTCTATATGTTAATAGATTTTTTGAGATTTTTTAAGTTTAAATAATATTTATTTAAAATTTTCAAACGACAAAGTGGCAAAACCCCATCAAGATAGAGAAGTGTGCCAGGAAAGAAACACATGTACCCATTAAACAGGCAAATCAACATATGTCTAGGTTCAACGTACCTAATAGTCTAATACCATAGCCTCACGATCCATATCAACAATCCAATGCTCTGTTCATGGTTTCCTACCTCGGCATTCGGTTATGGTGATTTTCCTTCCCATCTATTTATGATCTTTTTCTCAATTTGAATCGTTGGATTAAGATCTTAATAGTCCAGATTTAATATATTATAAAAATATTATTATTATAATAATAATATTTTTATATTAAAAAAAATTTGGATCATTAAGATCTTAATCCAACAGTCCAGATTGAGAAGATGACCGTAAGTGGATGAGAAGGAAGAGGACCATAGCCGGATCCCCTTCCTCAGAGCCGCCATGCGAGAAGTGAAGAAAATTAAAGAAACTAGCTTAAGAATTCAAGCTGAAAATTAATTGCACTGAGTCGATCTGGGTCTGAGACCAAACATGACACCAGCAACATAAGACTGAACCATGATCCTGTTATGGCTCTAAGCTAGGACGCCACAAGGACACTGGTCTCTTAAAAAAGAAAAAGAAAATGCACTCACTTTCTCTCTCATTATTTGCTCAATACATACAGAAGCCAAAGGGCAATGCTGTGATATATATAATTAGGGCAGCCTGAAATGAGAAATTTGTATGTTATCCACGTTCTGTTTCTGGTAATTGCCGTCCTTTCTCTTCACAAGAAACTTGCCAAAATTATAGGGCTTATATTTTGCAGGGTTTTTTTCATTAATCAGCTCCTTCATAGGCTCAATCATAGCGTTATGTGCAGGGCTGAAGAAGAAGGGAATTGAAAACCTCTCCTTCTCACTGTTCACAACCACCCTATGCTCTCCACCCTCATACTCATCATTGCTCCAAACCTATACACACAACACAAAACAAAAACAATCAAACTCAACAATATGTGACATGAACATAATAAGTACGAGGTACCTGAACGACATCACCGATGTTGATGATAAAAGCTTGTGGGGTGGGTTTGACTCTGATCCATTGTTGATCTGATTTGCGTCTCACTTCAAGTCCTTCAACTTCATCTTTAGCAGCAAGAATTGTTAGGGCTGATGGATCCTTGTGTGGTCCAACTCCAAGAGCCAGGTCAGGCCAAGGACATGCCGGATAGTGATTGAATCGAAGAAAGCCACAGTAATCCTTCAGGAAATAGCCCTGAAACCTCCTTGGTTCTAACCCCAAGCTCAGAGCTATTAGCTCCAATAACTTAAATGCTAGCTTCTCCATCTCCTCAATATATTCCAAAACTGTTCCTCTTCAATAAGTAACAGCATTCAGGAAAAGAAAATTAGTATATATCCCACAACATCATCATCAATTTGCTAGGTCTACATTAAAATTACCTTAGGTCTGGAGGGTTTTGAGGGTAGCGATTAGTCCACTGAGTGATCCTATCATCGTCATCGTAGCCGGAAATAGGGACGAGGGTAGGTTCTTTAGCAAGAAAATCAAGACCCTCCTTCCAATCTCTGATATTTTTGGTGTGCTCTGAGTCGAAATAACCAGGCAAGCTTGTTTGGTCTCTGGCCACTTTCTTCTTCTCCTCTAAACTCTGAGAAAAAAACCTGCTTGAAACGTCCTCGACTCTGTGTCTGAGATTCAGAGGAACCCCATGATTGATGACTTGGAAAAAGCCCCATTCCTTGCATGCTCTGCCTACCTCCTTCACGACGGCTTCAATGGCGGACGGGTCTGAAACGGTGTCGTTTTCAAGGTGTTGGTGGATCGGAGAAAGGTCAATCACTGGAATTCCTTGAGCTTCGTCGATGATGGAGAGATTAGGCCTCTGTTCTGGGGCTTGAATGAAAGATGCGTTTACCTCTCCCATGTCGTCTTCTGCTTCAACTTGGGGTGGTTGTTTATGTTGTGTGGTTTTACTTTGTAATATTGTGAGCAGTGAGGATATCAAATAGCTATATGGTTCATTGGTTTGCTTGGGTGGGTTATCTGTTCATGTAATGTCGTTTTTCTTGTTCTGAACTATTGTCTGGATTTTAGCTAAAGTATCTATTGTGTGTGACTGCCAGGAAATGAAGAAGGACTGAGTGAAGGTAATTTGAGCATATATCTATATCATCAACGATTGAAGAAAAAAAGGTCACATTTTCATCACTGTTTTTTTTTTTTTAACTTTTAATGAATTAGTAAGGGAATCCAAGAAGAGACGCATCGGGATTGATCCATGTTCGGATTTGGGTTAAACCTCTAAAGTTTTGAGAGTTGAAAGCAATTGATGATTCAATTATGTGTATATATATGTATTAAAAATATCATGTTTTCATGTGAAACAGAAGTTAATTTTAAATAATTTGGTATAGATGCTAATTGGAACTTTAATGTGTATACATTTTTATTCAAACTCTAATTTTGCTGTAGTGGCATTTTAATATGGAGTAATTTATTTTAGTTGATAAGTAAAATGACATGTTGGTTATGATAATTATAAATGCAAGAGTGTACATAGGGAAATTTACACAGGAAAGACAAGAGAATTTACAATTAAAGTAAGTTGATTCAAAAATAAATAAATAAATAAATAAGTGAATTTATAACTAAAATATTCGATTGATAAAGAAAACATAAGGGAATTTACAACAGATTAAGGTGATTCACAAAAAAAATAAGAGAATTTACAAATAGACTAAGGTGATTCACAAAAAAAAAAGAGAATTTATAACTAAAATAGAATGATTCACAAGAATGATAAAGGAATTTGCACCTGTACTAAGGTGATTCCCAAGAAAAAGAAGGAAATTTAAAATTGAAATAGGGAGATTCATAAGAAAGATATGAGAATTTACAATTAAACTAAGGTGACTCACATGAAAGATAAGGGAATATACAATTAAAAAGGGCGAATCACAAGAGAGATAAGAGAATTTACAATTAGACTAGGGTGATTCACAAGAAAGATAAAAAAATTTACAATTAAAATAAGGAGATTTACAGGAAGGGAAGTGCCAAATATGCCGCAACTTGAATTTTTTTGGGCCAACTTTGTGACTCAAGTTAAGCTTATGCGTATAGTACATAGAAGGAAGTGGATCAAATCCTTATCTCGTCCCAATAAGTTGTTAGTCAAGATACTAAGCGCTCTTATCCTGTAAAAAAAAGAACACAAGTTTAAATCTCGAGAAGCGCACTTATTGAGAGAGGTGAAAACCCTTTATGCACTAAGCCTTGAAAGGGGAAACTCTTCATATTATTGAAAAAAAAAACTCCTTATCTTGTATTATTTTGAGGTAATACAATGCCTGGTCCTTATAATTTACTTTAATTTAGGTTTTGTTTATTACAGTTTCAAACAATAGGTTTTAGTCCTTCAAGGGGCAAATCTCACATATCTAGAAATAGAAGTTGAAACTCTTAATATGTCTTAAAATGATTGATTTTTCCAAATTTACCTTTATTTAATAAGTACTCCCTTTGGACCTTAATAAAAGACACAATTAACTTTTTTTAGAGAGATTAAGGAAGCTAAATAAGTTAGTTAATCATAACATGTATCATGTATCATTTGATTATATATCAGTTTATAAGTTAGACAAATTAGTTTGGTGTAAAAGAGATAAATATAAATGCTTTAGAGTAAAGTATTTAGCTTTCATTGTCTTTCTAAAAAAAAGTCAACTGGGTCTTGTATTAAGGATCAGATGTAGTATTGAACACTATATCCTTCTTTACATAATTATTACTATTCTTTCACCTTCTTTATTTGCCATTCATTTGACTCTTTAGAACCCTATAATATTCCCTTTAACAAGGGCAAAATTTGATTGGTTGCTGGGAAAAAAGCTAAACTAATTGTTTAAAGGGAAAATCACTCTTAGGTTTCAAACAAGCAACATATTATTAGAAAGGTCCCTATTTACAACTCTTCTGCATGTATTCACAATCTATTCAGTGCGTTTTACAATCTCCAGGGACCTTTCTGATAATATGTTGCTTGCTTGGAACATAAGAGTGATTTTCCCTTATTTAAAGGGGATTAGGCAGCTGGGGACTGTCCTCTCTGCTGTTGTTGGTTTCAGCCGGCAGCTTATATTTTCACTCTGATCCATTGTTGGTGGTATGCCTAAAACGTTATTGTCATAAATCAGTCTTAATTTTTTTTGGTGTAGTTTCCGTCAAAATTTGGCTGTTTGTCTTGCTTTTTGATGCTGATTGGGGCATGTAAGATACTACTATTTCTTATTTCAAGTGTGAACAGTGTTCTTATTTGATCCTGATTCCAACACTAAGTAATTTCCTCTGGACACTGTGATGCTTTACCTCAGTTTGGGACAAAGCTAATGATTACCGTTTAGGAAGATTTGCTTATAATGAAGAATGCTATATGCTTTTGTAAAGAAAGCAAACCAGAACTAGGCTGGCAGTGTCAATGAAAATGTTATATTTCAACAAGGGCCGCAGTGAAAGAGAATATGCGTTAAAGAATACAAAGGGTGCATGCGCATAATTAGTCCTTTTGTTCTATAAATAAGGCACTTCCAAAGACAAAAAAAATCCCTTAAACTTTATTAATTCTGCCTTAAAATTCATCAACTTTCTAACTTTATCCTTATTTCATATACATTATACCTCATAACAACCAAATCAATGCATTAATAAATGAAGGATAAAATTATACATTCATATAAAAATTTCTCTCTCTGCCTTATGAATAGGATAAAAAAATTTCTTCTCTCTACCCTATAAATAGAACCACAAGAGTATATAAGACATCTCTAACCACGTCTTTAAAACAATGTTAGGGTGTTTAAGCCATTAACTTTGCCAAAAAGTTAAAATAAACTTTCAAATTTTCTCATATTTAATACTCCCTCCTGTAACACCATATCTAATTAGCTATAAACTTAATGTGCTTTTCAAAAATTTCTTCAAAAATGACCTCGATAGGACAAAATGAACTCAAATACATGTCTATCGAGGTTATACCCTATATTAAATTCTCACTAAAGTTGCACAAGTTCAATAGTAATTAAATAATAATCACCATAGGCCTTCGGCCATCCATTACAAAACCTCAAATCTTTTAATCAAGGAAATAATGAAAGTCAGATTAATTTAGATGTTACACGATGCAATAAGTAAAAGTTCCTAATGTGGTGATAAAATGAAAACAGCAAATAACCAAAGGCTGCTTGTAACTACAGCCTCAAGTCTCAAGTGCCTTCCTAGTTAGGCCTCCCCCGAAGCTCTCACCTGAAAAATGTGAGAAGTAACAAGATGAGATCACTGTCTCAGTAATGTAATTACTACCCATCTTACCTACCGACACCACCCATGGGGTTGCAGATGGGAGTAATATACAAATATGTCACACAAATATAATAACAAGGAGGGCAAGCTAATATAATAAGCAAAGGCATAGTAGTATTGAGTCATATTTCTTAGAGGATATTTATTCATAACACATGTTATATCACCAAATGTCATAATGCAATGATTAATCTTCATCTTTCATTAACCCCTAACCATCTTTACATTATCTTTATTTCCTCCGACTGAACACATGGTCTAAGTACATTCTATGTTACTAGATTACTCTCACAAGCTCTCTACCAGTGTGATGTAAACAGTTCAAGTACTACAAAGCACACTGGGGATCATGGGTTCCTCCAGTAGGGTTACTGCCTTCCAGAATATTACCCGAGCCCCGGAAATACTACCCATAAGCCCCCTGAGATGTCATATTAGGGAATACTACCCTGTAGGTAGATGCCAACTAGTGGTGCACAATAATCAAACTAGCAGCTTGCCATGTAGTATTCAATTTTTAGCATTCACTAAATCCGTCATTTATATTACATTATTCTCAAGGGGTTTTCATATCTCATGCTCATACATTCTAGTTCACAACTTTGAACCAACATGTTCCAACATAAACATACATTCTTTATTCAATCAACCATCAATATATCAATAGTATAGAATCTTAGTACATCACATACATAATACATATTTGTCAAGTCTATACTTAGAAGCACATTACACCAATAGTTCAATTATTTCCTATATAGAGCCACTCGCCTCAGTGAGAAGGAAATTTGATGAGGCGTGAATCACAAATATACCAATAACAAATCAGTTTATGGATTCAGATTTATAGTTGTCTCTAATGATTCCAAAAATCAATCTATCTAGTCCTAGGGTTTACCCAAAAGTCCTACAAGGCGTTATTGGTTATAAAATAGCAAGATTCATGCCAGTTCTACTCATTATAGGCTTGTGGAGTTTTTCAGAAAAACCCACAAGCAACACCGATAAATAACATAGATAGGACCATGTTACCTAGAGTTCTCTAAGTTACATCTTTGAAAAACTTTCTATTTCACGCTCGAATTTAAACTACAGAGTAAGGAAAAATTAAATCAAATTATTACCATCTAGCTACTCAAGGAACAAATTAATTTCGTGATATATTACTCTTACTTGAGGCATCAAATAGACTATACTGCCATTGATGTTTCTGAACAGGATGTCTCGAACAAGCTCACAAAATTTTGCATTGATCTAACGGTGGACTTAATCGAAAACATTGATTCTTTCTTCTAGGGTTTGTTGTCCTTTTTCTAGAAATTTGACCATGTTTTGGGCTTTGTAACTCATAATCCACAAAATTAATTACTAATGCAATCATTGAAATTGACGGATTGGATGTTTTGGACAGGTCAACCAAATTTAAACCCCGATCCAACGGTTAACAAAAACGTACATTGCATTTTACCGAGGCTTCTCCTGTTGTATGTGAAATAGAAAGTGTTGCCTCTTTGCTTCACCCACTACTATAGGTTGAAGATATTACTACCCCTATAAACGTCCCTTTTTTAAAAAGGGAGGTTAAAACATAGAGGCGGCATCATTTTGTAAATAAAGTAGTGAAATCACAACATTAGACATCCCAAATTTAAATTGGAACGCCTAAAGTAGAGTTTCGATGTCCTAAATTTTATTTGAGATGTCTAAAGATTCCCATTGGCGCCAAAAAAATAAATTAAAAAAATTTGACTTACTTTAGGAGTCCCAAATCCCACTTAAGACACCTAAAGTATTGACTTTAAGAGTCCCAAATGGGATTTGGGAAGCCTAAAGACTTTAGGCGTCCCAAATGGTTTTGGGACACTTAAAGTCTTACTTTAAGAGTCCCAAAAACTTTAGGCGTCCCAAATTTTTTTGGGATTCCTAAAGGCATGTCAGAAATTCTGACATGCGTGAGACTTCTCTTCCCTTTTCTTCATTCCCATGTCAGAAACCCATCACTCCTTTTCCATCTTTCCCATCCCCTGTGACTTCTCTTCCCTTTTTTCTTTCATTCCCGTGACTTTGTCTTCTCTACACCATGTGTAAGCTTTTTCATTATTCCCTTTTCTTCATTACGCTTCGTCTTCCTCAATCTTCTTCCTCTCTTCGTTTTCTTTTCCCTTTTCTTCAGTAGACCTTCCACCTTCTTCTTTGCTTTCAACTCCTGGCGTACCTCTCCTCTCCACGTGTATACACAACTCCTCCAATGTCTTCTCTCCACCTTGGAAGCACATAGACACCATTGGCTGCCCTCTCCTCTGCTTTCATCAAGTTTGCTTTTTTTTTAAAATATAAATTTACGTGAAGAATTAAGTTAAACTTGTAATGTGAAATTATTATAATACTTTCAATTTATTTACATGATTCTAGTTATTGGAGTGTTTTTCCCTTGATTGTTTTTTTTGGCCAAAATCATAAACTAGCTGTTAGTAGTTATGCAATACTAATAATGTTTTTGGTTTATACGTTTGGAGCTTGGAAATTGAGGGAAATACATATGTATATTTATTTGATGAAATGAACCACAATTAGTTTGTAGTTGTGTGGTGACAAACATTTTGACTCTTTCTGATTGTTGTTATACATATATAATATTAGGTTGTATGAGTTGTTATTATTGTACATTTATATATAGTAAAAAAATTGTAGTGCTAGATGTCCTTACCATTTTGTAAGGGATATTTTGTGGTTTATGAATCCATCTTCAATTCTATTTTTGTAGTTTTAATTTGTTGGGTAATGAAAAATATAAATAATCATTTTTAAAAAAATAAAATCTTTTAATGTTCTAAATGGAGAAAAGGGATGTCTAAAGTTGGACTTTAGACGTCCAAATTTTAAAGAAGGGACGTCTAAAGTCCTCTAGTAAAGGACTTTAGATGTCTCAAATTTGAGAATAGGGACGTCTAAAGTCCCACTTTAGACATCCCTTTTTTTAGGGACATCTTTCTAAAATATACTACGCCCCTCACATAGATGTCCCCCTGTTTTTGGACGTTAAAAGTGTCAAAATAAGGATGTTAAAACCCCTGTTTGTAGTAGTGACCTCACCACTTCTATATATAAGCTTTAAGAACTCCCTCTTCTTCTTATTTAGCCGATGTGACACTTCTTAATCTCTTATATTTTATTATTTATTTACTTATACACACAAAATTAAAATTAAATTAAAAACTTTCATTTAACCTCTACCAGCTTTATTATTTTATCTTTTCTAAAAGAACAAGTATTGCTACCGTGGGTTGCACGGGGAGGTTCTTATATAGCATTTTGAGCTTCAGAAGCTTCTACAAGCACAAAAGGATAGTTTATTGATTTAAATCTTTTTTTGTGCCTGAATATTGTTTTAAAGCATTGCTTTATGAGGTATGTAATGTAATATTTATTATATATATAATATAGTATTTATTGTTGGTTAATTTTTTTATTGTACGCACAGCAAGAAATATTTATTTGTAATAATAATAAATCATGTAATTATTTTATAATCATCTATTAAACTTAAATGTGTATCTTACAAAAAATTATATTTAAATATGCATTGGACCAAAAATTCTAATAGACAAAATTTTTAATTCCCATAAATAAAGGAAGAAAGAGTTACTATAATTGAGAATTGCCAAGATTTCTAAGGGATTTTAAATTAAAATGTTGATTCCACCAGAAAATAATTGGTCAAAATATTTTTCTCTCTGTGAGTTTAGTTTAGTTTTATCAATTAATAGCCTTGGTTATAAAATCCTCTTATCTTGTAATTAATGTCCCTTTTGTTATTCAACTCAAAATCTTCCATTTTTGGCCTAACTTAGAAGAATTTATCTTTTTGGTTAAGTCAACAAACAATTTAATATTGTCAACAGGATCTTTTTTGAGTTCTCCCTAGTTCTATTACTTCTCAATCCAATTGCCAAAGGTAATGAAATAAGGGATTCTATGTTACATCGTAAATGCTTTGACAATTGACTTAGAGAAGGCTTATGATCATCTGAGATGGAGCTTTATTATCTGGTGTCTTGAGGAGCTGGAGTTACCGAAGTGGATGATTGAGGTGATTAGGGAGTGTATTTCTTCTCCCTCTATGCAATTAATGTGGAATGGTGAGAATATAGGTCTTTTTTGCCCATCTCGAGGTATAAGACAAGGTGATCCTTTGTCCCCATACCTGTTTGTTATTGTAATTGAAAAGTTAGCACATCTAATCCAACATAAAGTAGAGGAGGATACATGGCTATCGTTCAGGCTGAAGAAACATGGGATAGCTATTTCGCATTTATTTTTTGTTGATGATATATTTTTATTTGCTAAAGTTACCTTAGCTCAAGCGATAGTAGTCAAAGCCTGTATGGATGATTTTTGTGACATGTCTAGAGAAAAAGCCAATTCTACAAAGTCCAGGATCTTTTTCTCAGCTAATGTCTCTCATACACAGAAGCATGATATTAGTAGTTTTCTGGGTCTTACCCTCACTAGTGATCTTGTGAAGTATTTAGGGGTTCAATTACATCATACACGTGTAACGAAGAATTCCTACCAAGCTATTTTAGATCGAATGGATTGTCGGATATGAAGTTAGAAGGCTTCTTCGTTATCTATGGCAACACGTCACACGTTAGTTTCATCGGTAGTCTTGGCATTGCCTTCCTACACAATGCAAACATGTTTGTTGCCAACCCCAATTTGAAAAGAGATTGATAAGAAGTGTCGGTCATTCCTATGAGGAAGTAGTAGCCATGGGATAGAGCCTCATATAGTTGCATAGGAGGATGTGTGTCAAAGCAAGGATGAAGGTGGATTGGGTCTTTGTATGGTTAAGAACCAAAATGATACTTTTATGATGAAGCTAGGATGGGGCTTGATTAAGAGAAGAGACACGCTTTAGGTCTGGTTCATGAGGGAAAAATATAAATATGGAGATGATATCATTCCTGGTATTAATACCAAGCGAAGAGGTTCACAAGCATAGAAGGGTGTCAAGAATAATTGGGAGAGCATTGTAGATGGTATCTCCTGAAAAGTGGGTAATGGAGAGACAGTATGTTTTTGGCAGGATCGATGGTTGTTCAACTATGAACAGTTGAAACATTATTCTACTAATGTAGTTTATGCTGAGCTGAGTAACTTGTATGTGGCAGACAATGTTTATGAGTTAAATAACTAGCAATTACAGATGCTGATGGAGGTTCTGCCGAACTATGTACTCAAGGGTATTGAAAGAGTATGGGTTTTGAACGGAAGTAATGGTGGATATTGAAGGAGGTTCTGTCAACAAATTTTCATGGCGATTGTCGAGTCATGGTAGATTTTCAGTGAAATAAGCTTACGCGAGTATCAAACAGCAAAGTACTCGAGTACAGGTGGGATTATGGAGGAGGATATGGAAGGTATGACTTCATTAACGGTGTCAAACTTCTATGTGGTTTACTGTGAAAGGTTGTTTATTGACGAATGTGACTCATTGAGAGCAAAAAAATGACGACTAGTGATATTTGCCCTCTATGTTGTTAGGAAAAGGAAACTAGTATGCATGCTTTGTGTCATTGTTCTTCTGCAAGGGACTGGTAGAAGGCTTGAATTCTATCTTCCCTAGAAGCAGGCTTTTTTTGACATGCCAATGTGGTTAGCTGGGTTTGTTAGAATCTAAGTCAGAATGTAAAGGTTGAAGGTGTGACTTGGGCTTCCTATTTTGCTATTGCTTGTCGTAATACGTGGATAGCTCATAACCAACATGTCTTCAAGCATATTGTTAGAAGTCAGAGACAACATCTTCCAAGTTAAAGACGATATCTCCCATTGTCAGGAATATCGTCCACCACCAAGAATATCGTGATGAAACGTAGAAAATGTATAAACGATTTCATATTGATCTAATTGTATATAAATATACACTTGTACATTACATAAATGAGAACTTCTGATTTACTTCAGTACATGGTATCAGAGAGCCACGTTCTTCATTTTGCATTTGGCTTCATTTTTTTCTGGTTAAAACTCGATTTTTTCTGGTGAGCAAGCTTCCTTCTCTTTCAGATCTACTGTCTTCAGTGCTCCCTGTAAGAACACGTGCCACACCTCCTTGTTCTCCACCCCAAGATTGTCCAAAACCCAGGTTCCGGTAGCCTTCCGACAGTGCATGGCCACCCACGTGCCGCCCATTTCTCTGGTACTCCAGGACAGGCGCAACGCATGTGGCCTGCTTCGGCCTCTGTTCACGATAGCATTTTTAGCACACTAATTGACGTAGCTTCCTCTACCCACTCCTAAAGCTTCATAGCTATCTGACATTGTTCGAGTTTTGAGCTTGGTTCTTCGCTTCCAGTTTCAACGTTTACGAAATTTGTTACTAACTTCAGTGTTCTGAGTTAGTATTTTTGTCTGAGGGTCCCTTGTCTTGATTAAGGTACTATATATCTTGTTTTAATATATCTCTACGGGTCTTATGGGTTTCAGCTTGTTTAAAGTTACTCTACTGGTTTGCTTGTGAAACATTGTAAGTCTTCTTGTTTATTGTTGATATTCTGTGAGAATCGTTCGTGCACTGCTATTCAACTCACATCATGACTGATTCTAAAAACTCTGATATGTTACTTATGTCACAAATATTATTGCTTTACAGTTAAGTTGGACAAATTATAGTGATTGGAACAAAACAGTTAGAGTTTATATTCTAGGGATTGAGATGGAAACCCATTTAACTGAGGATCATCCTTCTGGTGACGAAACAAAACTTTTGACTTGGCAAAGAGTAGATGCTCAGCTTTTGTTCCAAATTCAAAATTCAATTGAACCACGAATTCTATCTTCTGTTAGTCATTGTAACACTGTCAAAGAAATCATTAGTTATCTTGAATTTATGTTTTCTGGAAAAGGAAATATTACTCGGGTTCATGAAATCTATAAAGGTTTTTATCGTTCTTAACAGCAAAATCATCCATTGAAAGATTTCTTTTTGGACTTCAAGAGGATGTACGAGGAAATGAAAGTACTTATGTCTCCACAAGCAGATCTCTCAACTCGAATCAAGAATTTGGAACTTCAGGCCATCATAAGTTTCCTTGAAGCTCTCAACCCGTCTTATGAGACTATTCGTTCTCAGATTCTGTCTAGTCAAGAGCTTCTTTCTCTTGAAGATGTTTTCTCCTGGGTTCTTCGTGCTGATAGCTTGATTCACTCTTTTATAGATCCAACTGCAAGTGCTCTAGCTGGGCGTGGTTCTTTTGAGAACAGGAATTATGGGTACAAACAAAATAATCATTCTCCTACAATGACTTCTGGAAGTATTGTCTGTAATTATTGCAAGGAACCTGGACACATTAAGAAAAATTGTAGAAAATTGCAAAATAAACAGTAGCGTGATCAATAACGTGGCCTTAGTCATATTGCCCAGACACCTGGTCTCTCTGATTCTGGATCTGGATCTTCTTCTGTAGGGGCTCTAGCCACAGGTACTCTGTCCTCTGGTCTTACTACTACTTTAACTAAGTGGATCATTGATTCTGGTGCCACCGATCACATGATAGGTAATCACTACTTATTCTCTTCATATGACCCCTATACCAACCTGTCATCCATATTTGTCGCCAATGGTTCTCCCGTCCATATTACTGGCTCAGTTACTGTTTAACCAACTGCTTCCTTCTCATTATCATCTGTTCTTAACGTTCAAGATCTCCCATTTAACCTTTTATCTCTAAGTAAACTTACTCGTAAGTTAAACTGCTTTATCTCACTTTTCCCTGACCATTGTTTAATTCAGGATCTATCGATGAAGCAGATTATTGATAGAGGCTATGAATCTAGTGGACATTACATCCTTGATGATCAGGTGCCATGTTCTGTTGCTTGTTCTGGTGTGTCATCTCTCTTTAAAGTTCATTGTCGTCTAGGTCATATGTCGCTTTCGTCTCTCCAAAAATTGTACCCTCAATTTTCTTCTGTGTCTACTTTAGATTATGAGTCATGTCAGTTTGCTAAAAATCATCATATTCATTTGGCACCTCGCGCCAATAAACGGGCTGTGCCCCCCTTTGATGTAATACATTATGATGTTTGGGGTCCTTGTTCAGTTATGTCTCAGACTGCTTATCATTATTTTGTCACTTTTGTTGATAATTTTTCCCGAACCACCTAGCTTTACTTATGAAATAGCGTTCTGAATTGTTTACTCATTTTCATAATTTTTGTGCTGAAATTTAAACCTAGTTTAACACTACTGTGAAAATCTTACGAAGTGATAATGCAAAAGAATATTTTTCCGCCCCATTCTCCGATTACATTCAAATTCATGGTATTCTTCACCAATCCTCTTGTGCTTATACCCCTGATCAAAACGGTGTTGCTGAAGGAAAGAACCGACATCTCTTAGAAACTGCCCGAGCTCTCATGTTTCATTCCTTAGTCCCTAAAATTTTTTGGGCTGATACTGTCTCTACTGCCTATTTTCTCATCAATCGCATGCCTTCGACTATTCTTGGTGGGGATATTCCGTATTTCGTTCAGTTTCCCACCTTGTTGTTTCCTGTTGATCCTAAAATCTTTGGTTGTGTCTGTTTTGTTCGGGATGTCCGTACTAGTGTTAGCAAAATTGATCCCAAGTCCCTAAGATATGTTTTTCTTGGCTATTCTAGAGTTCAGAAAGGTTATCGATGTTACTTTCTTGATCTCCACGTTACCTTGTGTCCACCGATATCGTGTTTTATGAGTCCTCATCTTTCTTCAAGACTTTTTATGTCGCTAAGTCTCCCTTTGTCATGGATAATTCTGATGATATCTTGGTTTATCATGTCTCTCTCTCACCAGTACAGGTTGCTGTTCCAAAACCTGATATCATCAATAATGCTGATGTTACTAATGATCCACCTTCACCAACTCTTGTTTCACCAATTGATTCTATTGATATCTCCCTAGTTCCTGCCTCTGTTTCTACCGATCCTCCTCTTGCTGTTACTGAACCACTTATTCCTGTTTCTCTTGGTGATACTTTTGATGACCTACTCATTACATTTCGTAAAGGTACCCGTCTTTATTGTCCTCCCAAATGATATGCTGACTGTATCTATCCTATCTCATCTTTTGTCTCTTATCGGTCTTTGTCCATTGTTTCATCTTCTCTTGTGGCCACCCTTGATTCCATTTTCACACCTACTACCCTTTACCAAGCCCTAGCTCACCCTGGTTAGTGTGCCGCAATGGAAGAAGAACTCTTGGCATTGGAAACAGCTGGTACCTGGACTCTTGTTGATCTCCCTCCTAGCAAGAAAGCCATTGGATGTAAATGGGTATTTGTTGTTAAGACTAAGGCTGATGGTTCCTTGGAACGACTAAAAGCTCACCTTGTTGCCAAAAGATATGCCCAAACTTATGGTCTTGATTATTCCGAGACGTTATCTCCTGTTGCCAAACTCACTTCATTTCGTCTTCTTATTTCTTTGGCAGCCACATATCATTGGGATTTGCATCAATTAGATGTTAAGAATTCTTTTTTGAATGACAATCTTCTGGAAGAAGTTTATATTGAGCAACCACCTGGGTTCGTTGCTCAGGGGGAGAAGAGGAAAGTGTGCTACCTCTGGAAGTCACTGTATAGTTTAAAGCAAAGTCCTCGAGCTTGGTTTGATAAATTCTATAATATGGTCAAGAAGTTTGGGTTACGTCAAAACAAGTGTGATCACTCTATGTTCTACCAATAATCTAATGCAGGCATGATTCTTCTCGTAGTATATGTTGATGATATTGTGATTACAGGAAGTGATTGTTCTGAAATCTCAGAACTTAAAAATCTTCCTGAACTCTCACTTTCAGACAAAAGATTTGGGATCATTAAAGTACTTCCTTGGTATTGAGGTTTTGAGAAGCAAGAAAGGTATTCTTTTGACTTAAAGAAAGTATGTTCTCAATCTCTTAAAGGAGACTAAAAAACTTGGAGCTGCACCAAGCAGTATTCCCATGATTTCGAATCCCTTTCTAGATCTTGATGTTAGTATGTTTGATGAGCTTCTTGATTATTTGAAGAAGAAGATTGATCCAAAGAAGTTAAAGTCATTTCCATCTTGAGAGATATAGAAGACTTATTGAGAAACTAAATTATCTAACAGTAACTCATCATGATATAACCTTCTCAGTCAGTAGGCTCAGCCAATTCATGGCATCACCAACAGTGGCACAATGGGAAGCTTTAGAACATATCTTGCATTATTTGAAAGGCTCTCCAGGTCTTAGTATTCTTTATACAGATTATGGGCACACTAAAGTCGAGTGCTTTTGTGATGCGGATCATGCAGGATCAAAGGCCACAAGATGATCTACTACGGGTTACTGTGTGTTTGTTGGTGGAAATTTGATATCTTGGAGAAGTAAGAAGCAAGGGATTGTGTCAAAGTCAAGTGCAGAAGCGGAATACAGAGCCATGGCATAGTTAGTACAAGAAATTGTGTGGGTACTTCAGCGCTGTGTTCCATAAACGTACCAAACATATTGAAATTGATTGTCGTTTTATTCATGATAAGATCAAAGAAAATATTGTATCTACAGGGCACATACGGTCTGACGACCAACTTGCAGATCTTCTGACTAAAGCCTTAAATGGGACACAGGTTGAATATCTTTGTAACAAATTGGGCATGATAAATATATATGCTTCAACTTGAGGGGGAGTGTTAGAAGTTAGAGACAACATCTTCCAAGTCAAAGATGATATCTCCCATTATCAGGAATATCATCCACCGCCAAGAAGATTGTGATGAAACGAAAATGTATAAATGATTTCGTATTGATCTAATTGTATATAAATATGCATTTGTACATTACATAAATAAGAACTTCTAATTTACTTCAGTACACATATTGAGGAATCTCTTTTGTCTTTTACGGCTAGGACGCTTATGTGCTTGAGTTGGCTAAGGGTTAATTTGGAGTTAGCTAATAGAGAGAATGAGGTGATGACCAGATGGATTGCCCCATGGGGTAGGTAAAGGTGAATGCAATGGGGCTCAGAACATAGTGTCGGGGGAAACAATATGTAGAAGAGTTTTTGGAGATCACAGAGGAGTTTTTCTGCAAGGGTTCATGGTTCAATTAGAACCTTTTGGTAGTAGCATTGTAGAGTTAAGGGTGGTACTTTGGGGGTTGAAATTAGCCTGGGGTGCTGGCTTTAGGAGGTTGGAGATTGAGAGTGATTGTAGTGTGGTGATGGAATAGATACTTAGCGATGATGATGGGGGCCATGTGGGAGGTACAGAAGTGAACGAAATTCGTTGAATGTTGGAACGTGAATAGGAAGTCTCCTTACTGCATTGTTCGTGTGAGGTAAATGAAGTTGCTAATGGTGTGGCAAAAAGGGGGCCTAGTGTGATACAAGGTCTCGTCCGCTTCTTCGATCTGATCGACGGCTTGTAAGAGGCATTGTTAAAGGATGCTAGAGGATTGAATGATGTGGTTCTTCATGCTGGACATATGACATAGGGCAGGTTTGATTTTGTTTTACACGTATAAAAAAATGTGTATTTGACCAAAAATATATATATTCAAATGTGTATTTTTACAATAAAATATAATAGACAAAATTTTTTGTCCCTAAAAATCAAGGATTAGGGAGTTATTATAAATCCACCTAATCATCTGCGAATCTCTTTTTCTGCTTAATTTGTAAGAAAAATTCTGTTAGACTAAATCAACATATAATTTAATATTATTAATAGGATCCTTTTCCACTTCTCATCATTATTTTTATTTCGCAATGATTTCGCCAAAGTAATTAAATTAGTGATTCAATCTTAAATGTATATTTTACTTGGAAACAACGTTATCAAACTCATGATTTTAAGCAAACTTGTAATAGTAAACTTGTGACGTAAACTTGCATTGTGAACCCGAATCATAAGCTTGTTGAAGTTTAATTTATCATTAAATAGATATTAATAGTGTATAATTAAATAATTAAAATGTAAAAAAAGACAAAATTTTGATTTAAATATATTTTAAATTCAAATAATTGAAATTAAATCCATCAACATTCATAATTTATCATGCTTAATAAAGAAATTTATATAAAATTCATGTATAAAGCTACTTAGTATGATTAAATCAAAAAAGTTAAAATGAGTTGAAGAGCAAGTTAATATGATTTTGTGGGGTTAGAAATGTAAAAACGGTAAATTTGATATATAAACTCATGAGTTTAGATGAGTTTACATGATTTTATAAGCTAAAAATGTAAAAATAATAAATTTGAAGTATAAACTCGCGAGTTTAACAACAATGCCTAAAAATATATTTAAATGGGGATTTTACCCACCAATATAATAGATAAAATTTTATATCCCCATAAATCAAGGATCATGGAATCACTATGATTCAGAGTGAGCATGGTTTAGAAGGGGCTCAAAATGTAAATGTTGATTTAAGCGAATAAAAATCCACCTCAGCATTCGTGAGTCGGTTTTTTGGCCTAATGTGCAAGAAAGAATATGTCAGATTAAATGAATGAACAATTTAATATTGTCAATATGATCTTTTTTTATTACTACTATTTCTCAATTAAATCGCTAAAGCTAAACAATAATTCAAATTTAAAATTATAAACTGTTTTGACACATTGTCACAAACTAATTGAGGGTTTGTCACTTCTTATTAGATGGAGAAGTGATATATTACTTTATAGGTAGGTTTTATTGATATTCCTTTAGTTTAACATAATTAAGACTCTAATTAAATATTACAGTGATTTTAAAGGAATATAATCCCCATAAACCAAGGCTCAAAGAGTTATTATAATTCAGAGTTGTTAATATTTTTAAGTAATTTGAAATTAAATTGTTGATCCCACCCAAAAAAGTAACGTGTAAAAAATTTGTTATCTCCTTAAATCAAGGAGTTATCTATTATAATTTGAAGTCAAAATGATAAATAATCACAAACTAATTAAGGGGTCGTCACAATTTTAACATACATATTGTTTAATTAAATATATACGGTGCTGATAATTATTTTGTACATGATTAGTTCAGTGCATATATTCTGATCCAAGGATATTCATTTGTGGGAAAAAATTATAAAATCAAACTTAAATTGGCAAGTTTAAAAGGTATATATCACGCTATAAGAGCCTAAGATAATGTGAAAACAACGAATACAATTAAAAGTAAAGTAGACTCAAAACCTACTAAAATGACGCATTTAAAAACTCAAAACAATACATGGGAACTCATTTTTCTATTTTTATGTTTTTGATGATTGCTTTGTTGGCCTTAAAGGTAAGAGTGAAAATATCAGACAATCCCACATCTCCATTAACTCCCTTCTTAGAAAATTGCAAAACGCTCATACTGCTAGATGGGTATTTTGCTTTGTTTGACTCTAGGTCTAACAATAATAAATCCTATGGACCAGCATGAAGAACACGATTGTCATAACATAGAGAGCATAGATAATCCAAAACTCAATAATCAAGTAGGCATGAATCACAAACCTCCTCTTCGGCCAAAATTATGTCGACTTTCAATACATCAAGAGGTGTCGTCTTTTTAGTCAATATCCTGATAACCTGAGCAATGATATCCTAGGTATCCTTTTTATGTTCTTGATGATTGTCTTGTTGGCTTTGAAGGTAGGGTGGATATATCAGACAATCCCACATCTCCATTATCTCCTTCCTTAGAAAATTGCAAAAAGCTCAAACTAATAGATGTGTATTTGATGTTGCTCCGCTTGACTTTAAGTCTAACAATAATCAATCCTGTGGCCCTGCATGAAGAACACGACTATCATAACACGAAGAGGACATAAAACGCAAAACCCAATAATCAAGTAGGTGCGAATTACAAACATCCTCATCGGCTAAAATCATGTTGACTTTCCATTGTTATTCTCTAGAAATTCTTGTATTTTATCACATTTTTCTTATATATTGTTGGTTTTGAATTCAAATTGTGCATAAAGTTTATACATATAAAGAAAAATGTGAAGTGATGAAAATACTTTGAAAATTTTCAAATTTTGAGCCAAATGTATAGAAGTTTTGATTAAATTGAAGAAATTAAAAAACTCGTACACTCCTTCTCTTTGTAGGAGGATGGGGACAAGATGTAGAAGCTTACATGGATCATTAGAAGTGGAGAAAAGAAGGACAAAAGTCAAAAAGGAAGATCAAAGAAGTAGCTTAAAGGTACTCCCAGTCACTTTTGTTTTGCCACAAAAGCGCAAAGGTAAAAACAACAAAAAAAAAAAGCTTTTTTGACTGCGTTTGTTGTTGCTAAGCCATACCGAAGGAAAAGCAAAAAACCCCAAAAATAGGCCTTTCTGATTGTATTTGCTGTGGCTTTGCTAGAGCGAAGCAAAAGCGAAATTGTGATATTGATGTTGTGTGTTTTGAAAAAGTGATGATTTTGAGGGCCTTTTAACCTAAGAGGGGTATTGAAATTGAGGCATTCTGCACAGAGGAGAAGGAGAGGTCAAGAACACAAGGAGGCTACTTGGGAGAGAGCTCTTGGAGATTTTGGGGCTTTTTGAGGAGATTTGTGAAGAAATTCAAGAGTTTTTCTTGCTTTTTTTGGTTTTCCCCTCTTTTCTTCCCATTTTGCTGATACGGTTATGAGTCTTAAGCTTAGTTATTGGTTTGTATTGATCATGAGTAGCTAAAGCTTTTAATTATGATTACTTTTACCTATTGTATAGATTAAAATTACTAGATTATCTTGCTTTTGTTGGTTAATAAGTATATATGTTGATTTTTCTTTGAGCTTAATGCTATCTTGTGCTTGATCACCACATGATTAGAGTTGTTTAATTGAAAGATGCTTGAGAGAACCATTTTAATTGTAGAACTTAAGAAAAATCTTGCTAGATTTGAAGTTTAAGGATTAAATGGATGGTTTGTTTTTAGAATAGAGATATATCTAACAACCTAACATAGTCAATTGAAAGATTGCTTTGGAAAGATGATTTTCATTAATTATAAAGAAGAGATTGAATATTTTTAATGAAGATTAAAAAATCAATCTTAACTTGAGAGAGCTTGGTTGATGATTTTAGAACCTTTGACTAGCATATAGACCCATTTAATCAGCATAAGTGGATATTTGCATAGTTTCATGAATTACAATGGGGAAGAAGTAATCCTAAGTTTATACGTCTTGAATTTATACCTAATTTCTCAATTTCCATTGTTTTTCTTTGTTATTTTCATCTAAAGTATTTATTCAACTTGATCAACTTTAAATAATTCCATTCAACCTAATTAATAACATAGTTACATTAGTTAGCTCGCTTTTATCATAGTCCTTGTGGAACGATACTCTTTTCAACACTATACTATTACTTGCAACCCGTGCACTTGTTGTAAGCTAATGGCGAACATCCATACATCAAGATGTCTTTTTGGTCAATATCCTGATAACTTGAGTAGCGATAGCCCAGGTATCCTTGCAATCATCAATACCGCTAATGAGTTCATAAGGGCGACCTAACATGATATTGGGGGATCAAGAATTGAGATCACATACAATCAATGAAGAATAGAGAACACAAAACGGGATGCATTAACCACCTTAATATAAATAAGCAGTAATATAATCATGGAGTCAACTATATTTCTTAGAAATTAAGCTTCTTGCAGATTTAGTTTGGATTATGATTATGATAACTCTTTGATTTATGGGTTAAATTATTATAATGATAACTCCTTTAATCATGGGGCTAACTAATAATTTATAGATATAAAATATAAAATATTGATATTGAATTATAAAAAAGAGTGATAAATAATTATGATAGCAAAAAAAAAAGATATAAATATGGATATTGATATTCATTGATGTCAAAGTAAACAGAATATACTAATGGCGCTAATATAAACATAACTATTTTAACACAAAAAAATTGTTCACGGAACGGTTTTTAACTACGTTATTACAAGTATTATAGAAGATATAGATTTAATAATCATAATTGCTTAATTATGTTTTTATTTGACTTCATTAAATTTTAATATTTTAATTCATTTTAGATCCATCTTCTTTATTTAAACCATTATTCATTAAATTCTATTTACTGCTAAATATTTCTTTCATAAGGTTATCTAAGTCTTATGAATGAAAATTTAGAATGCTATTCCTCCAATTATTTTTATAAGCAATAACTATTAAAATCATGCAAATTAAACTGTGGTTTAAAATTAGTTAAAGCATGCAATAAATTTGTCAGAAATGTAATTTGTTCTTCAAATATACCTTTATTTATGAAGATAATGAGTGAGAGAGATAATGTGTAAGAAAAAATATGAGAGAGAATTGGTGGAAAATAGATGAGAGAAACATGTAATTAATTGAGAATAAAAATGAGAAAATATATTAAATTTTTAGAAAAAAAATTCAAATTGTTGATTATATATATGGGTTAAGGGGCTTTGAAAGTTGTCACCGAGGGTCAATTTTACCTTGAAATTTTTTTGAGAGGCAATTTTGTTTTGGAAGTGTCAAAAAAGGAGTAATTTTGCTCTAACCATTATTCCAGTTAATTTTGACCGTTAATTGACCAAATATATTCGAAGCTGATAGCGCATATGTAATTCACGTCATTTTTGTTAAGAAGCAAATTTTCCCTGGAAGTTTTAAAACTAACTTTGAAAAAAAGTGAAGTAGATGACATATGCATTTCCGGGATAAATTTGTATATTAACAAAAATGACGTGGATGGCATATTGACTGTCAGCTCAACATATTTGATTAACTAAAAGTCAAAATTAACTGGGATAATGGTCAGGGCAAAATTACTCACTTTTTGATGCTTTCAAAGCAAAAAATTTCCTCAAAAAACTTTCGGGATAAAATTGCCTCTCCATAACAACTTCAAGAGTAAAATTGACTCTTAACACTTATATATACTAACTCCTTGTGAGAAAATGTTGCTTAAGAAAAGAACCCGACATAAAGAGCACCATGAATTACTTTCAATAAGTGATAAAAGTTGTTATAAATGAATTTTATTTTCGTAAAAGGCAAAATCAACGATAATGTTTTACAAGCTAGAGTAAAAGATAGGACTAATACAACAGTTGGTAAAATGACCAAAAAAAGAAAGGGATGGATGTGCAGTGCGAACATCAGTTTTTGAATAGGTGGAAACTAGAAACTTGATATGTTGTCATATACTGTAGACTCATTTAAATATCATCATGGTTGGCCTTGAGAAATGTATCGTTTACCAATACATATTAAAATGAGATTTTACAAAGGGACAATATTAAACAAATGCAATTAATAGATAAACATTGTGTACACGTTAGTCCCCGCTGGAATAGAATTTTTGCTTATTTCAAAATTGATGAGATTAAGAAATTATTAGTCTATAAAAGATAAATAAAATAAAGTTTTAGTCGTTTTCCCTTAAAAAAAAATAAAAAAGTACAGTCAAATCCTAGACAAAAGAAAAAAATCAAATAATGGTCCCTTCATATTTCAAAATGAAAAAATGGTCCCGACAATTTATCAATAGCACATCTGGATTTGTCAATGACTTACACATGGAATTGTCAATGAGACCATTTTTTCATCTTGAAATATGAAGGGATTATTTCTTCATTTTTCCTTTTATTTGGGACTTTGACTGTAATTTTCCCTAAAATTATAATGATTAGAGTTAGAAATTTGCTGGATTGGTCCGTAAGACAAAAGGTCAAAAGCAAAATGGCAAGACGCCATCAAGAAGTGCACAAGTACCCTTTAAACAGGCAAATCCATATATGTCCAGGTTCAACGTACCTAATACCATAGCCACACTATACATATCAACAATCCAATGCTCTGTTCATGGTTTCCTTCCTCAGAGCCACCACGGAGGAAGTGAGTAAACTACTATCTTACAAATTAAAGCTAATAATTAATTGCACTCAGTCTCTGGGTCCGACAACAAACATAACACCAGCAACAACATAAGACCGAACCATGATCCTGTTATGGCTCTAAGTCTAGGACATTAAAATGACCCTGAGCTCTTAAATTACAAAAAAAAAAAAAACAAAGAAAGAAAGAAAGGAAAATGAACTCACTTGGTCTCACATTATTTAAGGCAACCTGAAATGAGAAATTTGAATGTTTTCCACGTTCTGCTTCTGGAAATTGCTGTCCTTTTTCTTCACAAGATACTTGCCAAAATTGTAGGGCTTATATTTTGGAGGGTTCTGTTCATTAATCAGCTCCTTCATAGGCTCAACCATGGTGTAATGCGCAGGGTTGAAGAAGAAGGGAATTGAATACCTCTCCTTCTCACTGTTCACAATTACCCTATGCTCCGCTCCCTCATACTCATCATTGCTCCAAACCTACACACACAACAATCATTCACATCACAAACCAAAATAATCAAACTTTACAATACTAGCTCTGATCCTAGATATAAGAGTAAGTTGACTATTTAGAAAGATAAAGGAAGTTAAATAAATTACACTAAACTATTTCTATTTATCGTTTTTCTCTAAATTAATTTGTTTGACTTATACAGTAATATTATAAAATCTAATGATATATATGATTAAATAACTTATTTAGCTTCTTTAGTGTTGGTTTGGGATAGTTTCTTTTTTTACTTATAAGTGCTTATAAATCATGATTTACAGTATATGAAATAAGTATGTGAGAGGAGTTTTATCTCGACTTACGCAATAATAAACACTTATTTTCCAAAAAAAAAAGTTATTCCAAACATACTTAAAACAAGTGGGTTTATATTCATGACAGGAGGTATTACCATTAATTCATGCTCATACGACATGAATCTAAGTACGATGTACCTGAACGACTTCACCGATGTTGATGATAAAAGCTTGTGGGGTGGGTTTCACTCTGATCCATTGTTGATCTGATCTGCGTCTCACTTCAAGTCCTTCAACTCCATCAGGGGCCAGAATTGTTAGGGCTCCTGGATCCTTGTGGGGTCCAACTCCGAGAGCTAAGTGAGGCCATGGACATGCCGGATAGTGATTGAATCTAATAAAGCTGCTCTGAACCTTCAGGTAATAGCCATGAAACCTCCTTGGTTCCAACCCCAAGCTCAGAGCTATCAGCTCCAACAGCTTAAATGCTAGCTTCTCCATCTCCTCAATATACTCCAAAACTGTTCCTCTTCATTAAAAAGATTCAGAAAAGTAGTAGGGAAAATTTCATTCAGCCTGGTAGAAGAGATTTATTTTCATAAGAGCATTTACAACATTTAATTTCAATCAATTTGTAGGTAAAAAAAAAAAAAGATTTCCTTCTTTTATTTTTTTCATAAAAGTATTTATAAGATAAATATAAATATTTATAAAATAAATAAATGAATTCAAAAAAAAAAATCTCCGAGCATAATTGACTTCGGAAGGGGAACGACCTGAGGAGAATCACGGCAATCACAAATCCCTTGGGACTTTATACCCGTACAACGGCTACAACCAATACTACTTTACTTCGAATTGATTGAAATACAATCACTTATTTTGGGAGGAGTACTCGGGACGGACTATTTCTCCCTTAATGAAAACCATGTGTTAAGCAAGGTTACAAATAACAATATTTACGAGACAAATAAAAAAATTCATAGGATAAATAAATATATTTATAAAATAAATAAAAAGATATAAAAGAACTCAAAAAGTTAGAAATATTGTGGTCTTTCACAAGTCAAATGCAAAGAAAGAATTTAACAAGATAAATATGAGTTTTTATAAAACAAACAAATAAAATTTAAAAAAATAAAATAAGGATATTGTTACCTTTTCACCCGACAAAAATTAATTTCATTTTAACAAAATCATAATGAAGTTTCAGAATTATTGGGTTTGCTGAAATAAACTCTCGTTTGCAGGGCTAGCTGAAATTTTCCCAAATCAGTATCCCAAACAGCAGCATCATCGTCATGATCGTTTTGCTAATACTACTACTGCATGAAAGTTACCTTAGGTCTGGAGGGTTTTGAGGGTAGCGATTAGTCCATTGAATGGTTCGATCATCGTCATAGTCAGCGGAAATAGGGACGGAAGTAGGTTCCTTAGCCAGAAAATCAAGACCCTCCTTCCAATCTCTGACGTTTCTGGTGTGCTCTGTGTCGTAATAACCAGGCAAACTTGTTTGGTCTCTGGCCACTTTCTTCTTCTCCTCCAAACTCTGCGAAAAAAACCTTCTTGAAGCGTCCTCAACTCTGTTTCTGAGATTCAGAGGAACCCCATGATTGATGGCTTGAAAGAAGCCCCATTCCTTGCATGCTCTGCCTATCTCCTTCACGACGGTTTCAATAGCGGACGGGTCTGAAACGGTGTCGTTTTCAAAGTGTTGATGGATTGGAGAAAGGTCAATCACTGGAATACCTTGAGCTTCGTCGATGATGGAGAGATTAGGCCTCTGTTCTGGGATTTGAATGAAAGCTTCGTCTACCTCTCCCATGGCTTATTCTGCTTCAAGTTAGGGTGTTTGGTTCTGTTCTTTGTGGTTTTTAATATAGTGAGGATCAAATAGCTACGTGGTTCATCAGTTTGATTACGTGGGTCATCTGTTCATGTACTGTCTTTTTTTCTTGTTCTGGACTATTGTCTAGATTTTGGAAGTGGCTACCATTCTTTTCTTCAAAAAAAAAAAGAATGGTCCATTTCTTTATTGAGATCGTCGGATCAAGATCTCAACGGTTCAGATTTAATATATTATTAAAATATTATTTTTAAAATATTATTTTTAAAATAATATTTTGAAAATAATATTTTAATAATATATTAAATCTGAACCGTTGAGATCTTGATCCGACGGTTCCAATAAAAAAAAGAACCATCCTTTTCTTCAATCCTTTTCTTTTGAAGAAAAGGATGGTAGCCACTTCCCTTGATTTTAGCCACTAAATTATCTATTGTGACCGTCAGGAAATGAAGGTAATCTGAACAAATATATATACATATAAAATCATTGGCAAAAAAATATATATATACTAGGGTTATGGAAACCGGATCGAACAGGCAGGTTCGTCCCGGAAACCGGCAAACCGGCCGGTAGACCGGTCTAGTTTCCGGTTTCCAATTTTTTTTTTAAAAAAAAAGATTTATATTTTCTTTAGAATTTCACATCAATAAGCCTAAGATCTTCAATTTTTCACCGGTTTGGTCCCATTTTGGCCCCGGTCTGACCCACTGACCCTTAACTCAATACCCCGACCGGTTCAATACCCGATCCGGATTTTAATACATTGATATATACATATAAAATCAATGGTGGGAAAAAAGTTACATTTTCGTCACCTAACTTTTTTGACTTTTAGTGAATTAGGTTTGACGTAATAATCATAATCATAATAATATATTATGGACCAATCAGAAATGTCATGCACATAGCCTTATCGTCCACGTTTGACTCAATAATAGAGTTTTGCCCAAAAAACAAAAAAGACTCAAATAGAGCTATAAACTGTAGAGAAATTAGAAAAAAAAAAAAAATTGGCAAGTCTCACGTGTGATGTTGGGCATGCCAAATCTCTTTATGTTTAAATCCTTGTTTGAATTAACTTATTTAAAGTGATTTTATATATGTTTTGCAGAAATCTTCCATTAGCAGCTTATGTTCACAGTCCAATCTTGCTCTCTACTGAATATTTTTTCAAGAGAAATAGGTAAAGAAGATTTAAGAACTATTAGTTTTTATTCCAGGAATATGAATCTATTCTCAGGGATTGTTGGATTCAGCAAGATTTTGGTTCACTGGCTTTTAAAGTTCATTCCAAGCTTTCCAAAACTTTGCAAACCTTTACTCAATGGAGCAAATCCCATATTGATAAACCGCCCTTTAAAATTTCAGAAGCAGAACAAATTTTTAATGATATTGCAAAGGAAATCTCTCTTCATGGTGATTTGAATGCCGAAAGCATAGTAACATTTTAAGAGGCAAAACATCAGCTTGAGTTCCTTTATGATTGTGAAGCTAGTTTTTGGGCACAAAGAGCTAAATTAAAAGGGTATGATGAGAGTGAGAGATATACTGCATATTTTCATGCAACAGTAAATAAGAGATCATCCTCAAATTTAATCAAAAGCCTACTCATCACGTCAAATGGTCAATGAACTTCGGATGAGACTGAGTTGTCAAAGATGGCTTTAGCACAATTTCAAGGCATCTACCAAGAACCTCATTAGGCTTCATTGGAGGAAGTTATGGATGATTTCAACCATCTCCCAATTCCGACGCTCACATCAGAAGAAATAAATCATTTGATGTTGCCTCCACCAAGTTATGAGATCAAAGATGTTGTGTTTAGTCTCCCTAAGGATAGTGCACCAGGTATTGATGGTTTTCATGCACATTTCTTTCAGAACATTGGGCATTAGTTGGGCTACACATCATAAGTATGGTTAATCACTTTTGGCAAAGTGAACAATTGCTTAAATCTATGAATAAAACAATTATTATTCTCCTGCCAAAAACTGACATACCACAAGATTTTAGGGACTTCAGACCTATCAGTTTATGTAATGTTGTTTATAAAATCATCTCCAATAAGGTCCTTAGTAATTGCCTGAAAGCATCTCTTTCAAGGACTATCCATGTAAGTCAATGTGCTTTTTTCATACGGACATTAATCTCTGACAATATTTTACTTGTTTGTGACCTCTTTGCTCATATTCACTCATCAAGCGAAGGAAGAAGGACAGTTGCAGCTCTCAAGGTAGACTTTTAATTTCTAAAGCCTTTGATAATTTGTCATGGAACTTCTGTATTGCTATAATGAGAAGTATGAATTTTCCTACTAAGTGGATTAATATGATCAATCAATGCTTATCCACTGTTCAATAACAAGTTCAATTTAATGGAAAATTGACAAATGTCATCTTGCCAAATAGAGGTGTTAGACAGGGAGATTCATTATCTTCTTATCTATACATATTAGTGGCTAACATTCCTTCATGCATGATTTCCTAGTTAAGAATTTTCTGGATTATGGAAAGGTATCAAAATCTGTCAAAATGCACAGCCTGTCTCACTTGCTTTATGTTGATGACTCTTTGTTCTTCTTTAAGAGCAATGCTCTACAACTTTGCTCAATTAAATTAGATCTCAACATATTTGCAAACTGGTCGAACAAATGAAAATCCTTTTTAGTTTTTAGTCCCAATGTGCCTTTTTTTATCAAAAAAACAGTACTATCTAGATTACTGGGGCTCCATTTTGAATCAAGACTAGGGAAGTAGCTAGGAACTTGGATAGATCCTAGCAGAAGTAAAGAAATGATCTATCAATAGGTCCTTTCATCTATTGAAAAATGGACTAGTGCATGGCAAGGGAAGCTCCTTTCTCAAGCATATAGACTAACTTTGATTAAATCTACCCTAATTGCTGTGAATACACATGTGCTCTCTTGTATTAATGTCCCTCAGTACATCTGTGATAAAATAGATTTTTGCTATATGTGTGTTTGGATTAGCTTTTAGAGAATAGTTTCTGAAGAAAAAGTAGAGAATAGATTTTAGAGAATAGATTATGAGAAACCATGATTTTAATAAAATGAGAGTGTTTGGATATTGTAATCAGAATAATTTTTTTCATGGTCAAATTATTAAAAAGGACATTAACTTTTGTGATAATTACATATAAAGAATAAAATTATATTTTATGTATTATTTAAGGGTTAATATCCAAATTTAACAGCCAAGTTTGTTGGGGAACAAGTAGTGACAAGCGGAAGATCAACTTTTCCCGCTTATGGATAAAGGTGGTTTAGGATTAAAACTTTCAAGTTAGTAAACCAGACTCTACTAGAAAAGCATGTAAAATCCATTACTTATCACTCAATTATACAAACTAAGCAAATCTCATAATAATAAACCACATTATGGCGTAAGAGAGGAAACTTAATCCCGAACGTCTATTATAGTAAAAGATTTCCATCTCAACTTTTCAAATGTCAAACATTGATAACAAAAGTTTCTTTTTCAAATTGAAGTTAGCCATGATAGAAAATAATTTAACTAACTCATTTGAAAATACCTATCATGGTTAAAAATGATTAAAATCACTACAAATATCTATACATAATAGAATACAATACAAGTAATTGTTTATAAATTATCACGGATAAATAAAACTTTTCTATAAGTATTGAATGCTTAACCAAGATGGAAAAAGGCACAATCCACTTGACATGATTATTAAAACAAAACCCTCATTTAGAAAGCTATCCTAATTAACATTTGGCCCTTGAGCTTGTCGAAGTTCAGGATTTTGTATTCAATCAAAAGCCCAAAGATAAACTCATTTTTAAATAATATTAATTCTTTCACAAACATTTACAAAATGTTCAAAGCCAACTATCTATCAGTCAAATATTTAAAATTTATCATAGATAATTGAACTCTTCTCATCGTTTCCCAAACTAAATCATCATTAATCAACACATTTGGACCTTGAACTTCTCGAAGTCCAAAATATAATCATTCTACAACAAGCTCAATAACAAACTCAATTATCAAAATGCTTAAATAACAATTCTCTCAGACATCAATTTGAATTACTTATCCATGATAGAAAATAATGAACCTAAACATAATTTCACATCAGAGTAAAATGAGCCCTATAGTGGCAATACAAAACAATTCATCACATAAATAAAAAGGAGGAGGCTTTACAAAAATTATCATAATAATCAAACCTCTGGAGCCTTCCCAATTGACTAGCAGAAGAATTATGACATGATAAATGTTAAATCAACGGGGTGAGACAAAAGCCTCCATATCCAGCTATCCAAATCATTACACATGCTAATATGTGCTCTTGAGGTGCCAAATGAAACAATTTATATAACAAAGTACTAGAGATATAGTTCACAAAATTCCGTGACACAAATTCCATATCGCACATTCCATATCACAAATTTCATAACACAATTCCCAAATTGACTCCCATCAATCCAACTGAACCACCTTATTTCCACTAACTAGACCCGTGGGCTAAGTTACTATCCATGTTCTAGCTACTCAAAAGCTCACTGGTCATGTGTTGAGGACTGGCCAAAATCCACAGAGCACATGCCCAAACCATGGATCTTTTTTCCCTTATTGAACTAGTGGCCAGTCCCTCATTGGACGAGTAGGACAATAGAAATCCAACCATAATACACAATGGAGGCTATACCACGTGGTAGAGCAAACACTCTATCTTATTTCAATCCAATCATTACAATAATTATCAATAAATAGCTCAATGGGAATTTTTCAAGATTTTCACATTCATACAATTCTAATCAAATCATCTTCACGTACATATCTTAATGCTCAGCTCATATATATATATATATATATATATCACAATTAGGTTCCACAAAGCAATTTCTATCAAAATGCTCATCAACATCATGATAACTTTCTCAATCTCAATAAACATTTCAAAGTACTAATTGAAATATCTAATCAATATCAATATGTAACTCATAATCATTAAGCAAAATACTTAGAAATAACATATTGGCACACATAACAAGTGAAAAGTAGTTATCTCTCGCCAAAGCTAAGTTTATCACAAGAATCCAAGCTCCAAGCTAAACCACAAGTCACAGATTGATCAAAATATTCTAGAGGGAACCCAAGCTTTGTCTCCCCCCTCTAACTCTCACTCTTTCTTTCTCTTCGTCATTGCTCTCCCTCACTCTCAGTGTAATGCCCCAAAATGTGGTTAAGGGCTAATGACTTCAAAAATGTATGTAATTATGGTTGAATAAACACTTTTGAACTTATAATCAGTGCCTAAACTCTGCATTTGAGCTTAATTATGTAATAAACCTTAAAATGAACCCTAAGGATAAGGGATGATGCATGATTAAAGAATGGGATGATATAAAGGTGTTTAGTGGTGATTCAGTAAGAATTGCCATAATCAGAGACAAAATGGGGAAAAAAAAAGCTACCGACCAATTGTTTAGTTACCAAATAGGAAACTTATTGGTAACTTAAAAATCAATGGTTAGGATTTAATGAGCAAGAGAATGGAATTGCATGTGTGGGTGCTTATGTGAACTATTGGGAGATGTGCAAGATGTTGACACATGGCAACATGAGAGCCATGGGATCAAAGTCAAATTTTCAATTTTTCCCCTCTCTCCTCTCTCCCTCAAGGTCGGCCAACATGCATGGGGAAGGGAAAATCTGTTTTACATCATCTCATCTTCTCTCTCTCAAAACTCCATTCTCGCTCAAAGCAAGGAGAAAAGAGAAAGTAAAAGGTGAGCTTTTGGCTTGCTTAGTGTCTTCTTTAGCTCAAATGCTCTTTTATAATATTGTTCATAGTGATGAGAGCTTCGTTGCTATGATTTTAGATTTTGAAAGGTGGTGTTTGAGAACTTGAAGAAATTTGAAAGTTGAGAAATCAAAGAACTAGCTTTGGAAAGAGGAAGATGTGAGTATTTGATGCATTTTGATATATCCAATGTGATCATTGGTTAAGTTTTGGGATTTATGAGATTTACCTTGATTTTAGTGTAATTTTAGGATGAATGATTTGGATAGTGTATTGTATTGGAGTTGGTGTCATATTGTGTCTTTGTGTCATTAGAATTGATTTGGAAATCTTGGAAGCCAAATCAGTCATTTAGTGGTTTTGGATTTTAATGTGTTTGGAAGTGTGAAATATGTCATTGTAATGAGAATTTGGTCGTTTTGGTGTTTCTAATGGGTTTCTTATGGAAATTTATGTGGGAAAAAGGTTTGGTTGTTGGTTTTAAGGGTCATTGGACACATTGGTTACAATTTGGAAAATTATGTCATCTGCTGTGTTTTTGGCTTATGATAAGCCTCACTCGAGTGATTTGGGGTCTCACTCCAGTGCAGCATTATGTTTTCTCCTTTCCTTCAAGTTTCAGTTGCACTCCCACGCAAAGAAATCAAAAGTGCATTTTCACACTTACGAGTGATATGGGTCATCACTCAAGTGAACCTAGTCTCACTCGAGTGTAAGAGTATTATATACTATGGACTTGTATCTCGGGTTAGCACTCACAACCAATTTTTCAAGAGTATGTTATAGCGACCGTAAGTGTTGTGCCATCACTCGAGTGCCAGAGCTAGTGCTCGAGTGCACTCGCAATTTTGAGGTCCCCATTGCTCTCGGATAGTCACTTTCTGTGCCTCACTTGGTAGGACTCGAGTGAGTACGAGGCTACCACTCGAGTGTTGTGATCATTTTTTGTTCTGTCGTTGCTCTCTGTCAAATACTCACATGAGTGAGTCGGCCTCACTCTAGTGCAAGTTATCTCATCACTCGAGTGCGTCATCCATCACTCGAGCGCATCAGTTAAAATTAGTGATTTCACTTCCGAAAGGGGGGCGTTTTGGTCAAGTTTTCCTAACCTTCTAGGCATGTGTTTAGGCTTTTAGTGGCCACCTAAAGAGTTCAAATGATAACCAAATTTAAGTGTTATAAAAGTAAGACTTTGGAATAGAGATTAATCCCATCGTCCTTGATTTTGATGTATAGGATTTGATATTTTCCCTATTTGTGAGCAATCTGTGCCCAAGCACTCTTGAAAAGAACAAGGTAGTGTATATGTGATACATTATACGTTTGATTTATCATTATTTATGAATCCTTCACCTGCGGCCCATCGGTGGGTCTGATGGGAGGACCGTGCCTTCGAGGCGGTGGAGATACGGGGAATGTGACTATGTTAAAGCTGTAAGACTATATGTGAAAGCCGAAAGGCTAATTGTGAATCCTTCACCTGTGGCCCATCGGTGGTTCCGGTGGGAGGATCGTGCCTTCGGGGCGGTGGAGATACAGGGGATGAGACTATGTGATTATGTGTATATGTGACAGCTTGTATGCTGTGTTTCATGCTGCTATGCTGCTTAATGATGTCATTGCATGCTTTGTGATTATGTATGGTATGAGTGATTTGTTACTACTGAAATTCTTTTGAATCTCATTCTTTTCATTGACTAACCTTCAAACAGAGCAAGTGGCTCCAAGGGAAAAGAGACGACCAAGGGCGGCTAGAACTTATGTAGGGATATTTGATTTTGGGATGTTGGTTATCGAATTTTTGATTGGAGATCACTGTATATTTCGTAAATATTATTTTGGATACGGTTGTGTAATCCCCTAAATGGGAATTTATAAACCCTTAGTTGATATATGTATATGAAACCCCAGGGTTGTCAGGAATTTTGGTGGTACACTCTGATATGTATGAATGTGATTTAACTGCACAGGGTAATTATATTTGAAATGTGAACAAGAGACCAAGTTAAACCGATTTTGAAAGACATTTGTAAAGACCCTAGCTCAATGATGGGATTAAAAACGAAATTTTATCATCTATCGATCTCTGATTCATCTTAATTACATATTTTCAAATCATAATTATTATTTATAAGGCAGAGGCTTACACTCAGCATTGAACTAAAAATAAAGGACTAGAGAAGTCGACTTCAAATTTTGGGGATGGAGGCACGTTGCTAATACCCCCTCCCTTTCATTTAATGGTCAGCATGTGTTGCCCACCATTAATTACAGGATAAAGGTGTAAATTTAGCAACTAAGATTTACGCTATAAACACCCAACAAAATTATATTTTGTTAGGTGCAAAAGTAATTATAATAATTTAAAAACGAAGCAAAAATATCAACTTCGCTAACTAAAACTGACGTCTATTAAGTAGGGCCCATTTAGTGGCTAAGTGGAAGGATTGACTCTAACGTGGCATGCGTTCTTCTTTTCCCCCTCTCACACTCTCTCCTCATGGATCTGGCTTCCCTTCGCTACGCCTTTTTGTCCACAACGTTCTTTTCTCAAAACTACACCATTCGGGTGTAAAATGATGGCCTAGTCTCCAGTATTTTGAAAGATTTTTCTGAAAGTATCTAGCATCTTAAAAAAAATGTTCAAGTAGCATTTAGTATCTTAAAATAATTTTTGGTGCTTTTAACCCCTTCAAATATTTTTTCAGTTGTACCCAATGTCTTACTAGAATGAATGTAATTTTACTCTTAATGTATTTTTTCAGCTCCAAAAATTACTTTAAAATATTCAAGTAGCATACAGTATCCTAAAATAATTTTTAATGTTTTTAATCCTTTAAAATAATTTTTCAGTTGCATCTAGTGTCTTAAAAGACTAACTACAATTTTCCCTTTAATGTAATTTTCTCAATAGTAACAAGCACCCAAAACATAGGATACTGATTTATTGATTTCCACCCACTCTAAATATATTTTTCTACTAGCGTCCAATATTTTAAAGTAATTTTTGGAGTTTAAAAAAGGGAGAATGACAGAAAAAGGACCTGGAAATTAGAAAATGACATATGGGTGATTTCGCAAATGACAAAGTTGATAATTCCTTATCTCGTTTTGATATTTTCTAGGGATGGAAATAGGTCAGGCCCCTAACAGGGGCCTACGGCCTAGCCTACATAAAGCCCAGCCCAGCCTATTTAGCAAATAGGCCAGGCTCAGGCTCAGGCATATTGCTAGGCCTATTTAGATAAATAGGTCAGGCCTATTTTCATAAGGCCTAACCTACAAGCCTACAGGCCTGGCCTATTTAGCTTTTTTTTAATGTATACTATTACATAAGTATAAGTAATATAATCTAAATAATTTTATAAATTTATCAACTTAACCTTAATTCTAAGTTTCATATCATATCGTCATTACACTCAACTATTACTTTCGCATAAATCATTCACCCTTGCCTTTCTTCTCTTTGATCGCTCGAGATGGCAACACTAACTCACTCACTCTCCTCTAATTTGCACCCTCCACTAAAGCATAATAATTTTTATGAGTTTATTTTAATGTCAAATGAAATATTATAATTAAATAAGAGGAGTTTGTCCCAATTTACGTGGGAAAGGTAAAAGAGGTAGAATCTAGTTTTGTATGTTATTTGTTATGTTTAGTCAATTTTAGAAAATATATCTCATTAGTCAACAGACGATTAATTTTTTTTATTCCTATTTGCTCGGACAATTGTTGTCACTAGACGTTCTTTTCTTTTCCTTACTAAGCCCTAATATTACTATGAGAATGGATATTAGGCTTTTAAGATATAATATAGGATTGTATATAACTGTGAAGGGTTATATATGAATTTGGAGGCATAGGCTTTAAAGGCTATTTAAAAGCCTGTATTATTTAAGTAGGCCTTTAAACAGGCTTCAGGCCTTATCAGGCCTTTTGAAGGCCCAGGCTCAGGCTTAAAAAAAAAGCCTACATACAGGCTCAGGCTTTGAATATCTGTTGCAGGCTCAGGCCTATTTAGACAAAGCTTAGCCTAGCCTAGCCTATTTCCACCCCTAATATTTTCTACTCAACTTTTGATAAAAAAACTCATATGTCATTTCCCAATTTTCAAGTCTTTTATCCGTCATTCTCCCTTAAAAAAATATATTAAAGGTAAAATTACATTCAGTCTGATAAGACACTAAGTACAATTGAAATAAATATTTTAAGAGGTTAAAAACATTAAAAAATCATTTTAAGATACTGTATGCTACTTGAAATATTTTTTGAAATGCTAGATGTTTTTAGATAAAACCTTTAAAATATTGAACACCAATTTTAAAAAAAAAACATCAGCTCATCATTTTACACCTAAGATCACACAAAAAATGGTGTAGTTTTGAGAGAAGGGCGCCGCGGACAGAGGGGCGCAGCGGAGGCAAGCCAGATCCCTCTCCTCATGCTCCTCCGATCCTCCCTCCACCACGGCCTCCTCTCTGCCCCCTCCACTCTTCTCCTCTTGCCTTGTCCGGTCCTCCCTCCCGCCCGGTCTCCTCTCTCGCCACCCCTTTCACTCTTTCTCCTCATGAGACAGCGAAGACATCCCACTAACACCATGGACATTGCTTCAAGGCTGTTCGAGTATCTCCTCTTGGTTCAGCTCTAACGACACACAGGAGCTCGGCGTGGATGAAGGCCACGCTGTGGCCAATCAGATCGGCGACTCCAGTCTCCGGTAAGCCTCGGTGGGGATAGGTTCAGCTTCAAGTTAAGATTTGGTCCGCTTCCATTTCCGTGACTCACGGCTTGCGCGTTACCTGCTTCACGAAAAAACCAGAAGAGAAAAAAAAATAGAGATATGTCAGATCGAAAAACCCAATAGCCAATCCAACTGCACCAAACAAAACATGCGTCTCTTAAGGAGAGAATTGGAAATGACTAGGTGAGCACCTTAGTAGTTAGTATTCTGGGGATGGAAAGAGAATGGAAAAGCTTGAAGAAACGTATCAAGCTCCTGCAACACCAATAAGTGATGTGTTTTGTGGGATGATATGAACATTGGAGGCCATTTTACGAAGTGTAGTCGGTGTGCACTTACGAAGTCCAGGAAGAGGAAATTTAGAGTAAATATTGCAATTACGAAGTGCAGATAAATGTCTTTTCTTCACTCACTGCTTGGGGTAGTCAGTGTTTTAATGAGATGGGGAGACTGTTAAAGTTAAAAAAAATTGTAGGTAAGAGAAAGTAAGGATGTGTTTGGTTCAACGAAAGTTAGGTTAAATGAGGTTTATTTAAATTAAGTTAAGGGTGGTTTAAGAAGAAGTTTGGTATCTTATTTGGTTCAGGAAGTTAAATTAGGAGAATTAATTATAAATGGATAAAAATGTCCTTCTATATATATTTTTTTTCTTTTTTTATAACGTATTTATTAATAATAGTCATTTTAAGACTTATGAGAAAAAATATTCTTTTCATTTTCTTTAATCTTATTTATTGTCTTGAGTCTTAAAATGATAAATGTGAGAAAGAAGTGGATTCAATCAAGTCTTAAATTTTTTTGTCATTTTAAGACTAAAGACAAACATAATAATCAGCAAGTCATAAGTCATAATCATCATCACTTCATCAGTTGCACTAATTAAGTTCATAATATCACTATTCAAGCACGATACTACATTTTTCTTTTCTTTTTTTTTTTTGTATGTTAAACCATAAAAAAAGATAATAGCCTAAATTATTTATACAAGCACTAAATAGCATTCTTTAACCTTTTAACCAAGGTATTAAAACTCGGATCGGGCATTAAACCGGTCAGGGTACTAGGTTAAGGGTTAGTGGGTCAAACCGGGACCAAACCAATGAGAAATTGAAAATTTTAGACTATAGTATGAAATTCTAAAGGAAAAATAAAAAAAAATTTAAAAAAATGTGAACCCGGACCGGACCGGTTTACCGGCCAATTCGCCGGTTTCCGGGCCGGGCCGGTCCAGGTTCTGCAACCTTGCTTTTAACTTCTAGAAAGAGTAGTGCTTACAGAATCAAAAATAGAACAGTCCCAAACATGAGCACTATGACCAAATAAGACAAGGGCAACAGGATCATGGCCAGACAATTCTTCCCTTTTAATAGGAATTGCCCAAACACATGCACTATAATGAAAGTATGGATAATTTAGTTAAGGTTGGATATAAATATACTCTAACCTAGAAAAACTCTCAAATTTGAAGGTTTTATAAAAGGGGGGAGGTTAACACTAAAAGACAAAAACTCCTCCCACCCCTCACCTAACCTCCTTCCGACTAAATACCTATCTTTAATCTTCAACCCTCCCTCAACATAACCTAACTTAATAAAACATCCAACCAAACAAAGCCTAAGAGAGAAGAAAGAGGCATGGATATCTGATAAATAATTAAGAAAAGAGACAAGAAAGAGAAACATGTAAGTTGACACCTGTAAAGTTGTGGGACCCACAACACAAAAAGAAAATGGACATTATATAAGTATATTTGGTTTAGCTTATTTTTCAAGAAAAAACACTTATTACATTAGTCAAAATAAAACTCCCCTCACATACTTCCCTCGTATACCGTAAATCATGATTTATAGTCAACATTATTGTGAAATTTTTTTCCTTCTAAAATAATTAGGGTTAAGATGCAAAAATATCCATGAATTTTTTTAAGAGTGTATCCAACACCATAAATTTTTTTTAGGTGCAAAAATACCTATGAATTTCTTAAAATAGGGCAAAAATATCTACACCGTTAATTGGTACAAATGTCTATTTTGTGGGACTCGTATTATTATTTTTTGAGATGTAAAAATACCCATAAACTTTTTTCAAAAGTGCACCCAACACCATAATTTTTTTTAGATGCAAAAGTGCCCATGAACTTCTCAAAATGGGGCAAAAATGCATACACAGTTAACGGGTACAAACTTCTGTTTTGTGGGACCCACATCATTATTTTTTAATGATTATTTAATTTTTAAAAAAAACTCTCCACCCCCTCTCTCTCTTCCCCCCCCCCTTTGATCTCCCGTTAGACCTTCCCCATTCCAACGATTCACTCTTCATCGCTCTCAATCTCTCCATGGAGTGTCATCTCTTTTCACCTCATGCTTCTTTGCCAACTTAGGCCTAGTCCTCTAAGGAATACTTCTGCTTCTTCATTTAGTCAAGCTAATAGAGTATCAAAAGAAAGAAGCCCCAAAATCACTGACCATAAATCACCTATTAGCATCCCGTCACCTGTCCCCAATATCTTTAAGAGTTTGATTATTTGAATTCAAATGAAAAAAATTGTTGTATAGTGTTATGAGTCCCACATTGAGAAATCTCACAAGTAGAGTGGGGTTTATAAGTTCAAGGGGCTCTCCTTCCTAATAGGCTAATCTTTTGAAATAGACTTTCCCTTAAGCTTTTGATCATCACATTGATGCTTTCATTGAAAGCACACTAGAAGCCTAAAACTTGATGGAGAGTTTGAGAGCGAAGAAGAGTAAAATGTCGACGTGGCGAGGGTCTCACAGGAGATTAGAGGAAGAGGGGTGGGGGAGAAGGGGTTTTAAAATTAAATAATCATTAAAAAACAATAACGTGGGCCCCACAAAACATAAGTTTGTACCAGTTAATGGTGGGTACATTTTTGCCCCATTTTGAGAAATTCATGGATACTTTTACACTAAAAAAAAGTTTATGGTGTTATGTGCACTTTTGAGAAAAGTTGATGGATATTTTTTCACATCAAAAAATAATAATGTAGGTTCCACAAAAAGACGTTCATACCAATTAACGGTGTAGGTATTTTTGCCCCATTTTAAAAAGTTCATGGGTATTCTTACACCAAAAAAAAGTTTATGATATTGGATGCACTTTTAAAAAAAGTTCACAAATATTCTTGCACTATAACCCAAATAATTATGACTATTTTTACACCCAACAAAGCATAATTATGTTGGCTCATAGTGCAATTCTTGGTTACTAAGTGCCTATGAACGCCATCCCAAACAGGCTTTTTAAAAAAAACAATGTGTGTGTTTGGGGGGAGCATTTGTACCCCCCAAACGCTAAATTCCCCCTATAAGCTCAATACCCAAACTAAAAAAAAAAAAATTTTAGTGTGTTTCCCAAGGTGAGCAATCGAACTTAATTCTATCTTAATAGCTTTTGCCATAAGCTCCATTTCTCAGCTTTTACTGATTTAGCTTTTGAGGAGAGTGAAAATGGTTGAAATATTTTTTCAGCTGTGTCCAATGTACTATCAGACTTGTTGCAATTTTACCCTTAATGTATTTTTTTTGCTACAAAAATTAATTTCAACTATTATTTAGTGCTTTTAACCCTTAAAATATTTTTTCAACTTTACCCAATGTGTTATCAGACTGATTGCAATTTTATCTTTAATATACTTTTTCAATTCCAAAAATTATTTTAAACTATTTTTTGGTGTTTTTAATAGCGTAGATGAACAGCCTTCCGCGTCAAATTATGGTAGACGATCTTCCATTCAAATGAATCAGTTGCGTGACTCAATTAGAGACCACATTGTACGAGACATGTGATACAAGTTGTTATGTAATATTTTTGGGACAAATTGTGTTAATTTTAAATTCCAATTTTCCCAACTTTAACTTTTATAAATTTTTTTTTTCAATTTCAAATTTAATTTATTTCTTACTATTCTCTCTAAAATCACTTATGCTTAAGTCAATCCAAACAAGGTTGTAAAAGCTAAATTGACAAACTCCATTTTTTCAATCGCCAATCCAAACATAAATCACATTACACAATCGGGCTTTTACCAAAAACAAAATTACCAAAAGCTAAATGGACAAACTCCATTTTTCCAACCGCTGTTCCAAACACACCCAATCACGGTGGGTTCTAGCTTTTTGAAAACTAAGGTGTTTGAGTTGATGTTTTAGCAACTGAGCTTTTTTTTCAAAAGCAGCTTTTGAGGAGAAGCTCAAAAGTCTAGCTTTTCCCAAAAAAAAAATTATTTCTACCACCGCCAATCCAAATACAAATCATATTTACAATTTAACTTTTATCCTATCTGACTTTTGTAAAAGTCAGATTAAAAAAAAACAACTTCTACCTCCACTAACCCAAATAGGCCATAAATTTGTACTTTTACCCTCGATTATAATACATATTATATTATGTTAAATCCGCAAACGCTCTCCTCTTTTTTTTTTCTATTTGTTTTTCTTTATAAAACTTTTTTTCCTTTTCTCATCTCTTTATTTTTTTAAATTATTATGATTATTATTTCATTTTTATTTCAATTAATTATTATTATTTTATAATTTTTCTTACTCTTATAAATCATATTTTAAATTGCTCCTTTTTATTACTTTAATAATTATCTTATAAGTCCATTTATTATAATAATTCTTTCTTAATTATAATTAAATCCTATGATAAAAATTAGGATGTTACGTAATAATAGTCATGATGTTTTGCATTTTGAGCATTCAACAAAATAAACATTTGATAGGTGCAAATGTGGTCATATACAATTTTTCAAGGAAAAAACTTGAGAACGCCGTTAAGTCTACGTTACGTCTGTCACTTTTCTCTCGGGTGCCACGACACAGTAGCAGGAGTGCTATGGCACTATACTACCATTTTCCTCACCTTTCATAACCAATCTAAATAAAATGCAGATCTTGTTATTTGTTTGTTTACTTGTTGGTATATTTGCACTAAGGTTTTTAAATCAAGATCAGTCACTGAACCAGTCGGGGTATTGGGTCAATGGTCAATGGTCAATGGTCAATAGTCAGACCAGAGTTAAATTGGGACAAAACCAGTGAGAGAGTAAGGATTTCAGATTTATTAATATAAAATCATTTGGAAATTTTAAAAAAATCTATATGTTTTTTAAAAAATACTAAAACGGTTTGGTTCAGGAACCAATCCTGTTCATGAATCAAACCAGTTCCCTTGCCGGTTCTCCAGTTCTAGGACCGGACTGGCCGGTCCAGTCCAGGTTTAATAACAATGATTTGCACTACTAGAAAAAAGACCTTTAAGACCGCCACATGTAGACCTCTATAGGTAGAAACGGTTTAAAAACCATGACCAATGGCATTTTTATAAATATTAATACAAATAGCATTACTTGAGAAAGGAGACCGCATTAAAATTTTTAAATCATCTTGAAGTCAAAATTAAAATTTTCATATATTTAATAGTTATTGAGATTGTATGAATGACGTTAGTTGTATTAATATTTATAAAAATGCACCCGATTATTGTTTTTAAACCATCTCCTCATATAGAGGTCTAGATGCGATAGTCTTAAAGACATTTTTTCTAATAGTGTAAATATACCAACAAACAAACAAACTAATTACAAGATCTATATTTATTTAAACCGGCTATGAAAAGTGAGGAAAATGATAGTATAGTGCCTTGGCACCCGAGAGAAAAGTGACAAACATAACAACATTCTCAATTTTGCTCCCTGAAAAATTGCTTATGACCACGTTTGCACCCATCAAATGTTAATTCTATTGGATGCTCAAAATATAAAACATTATTACTATTTTTGCACCTTCACCCTATATATATATATATATATATATATATTATTCACAAATGCTCTCCTCTCTTTTTTTTTTATTTTTGTTTGTTTTTCTCTATAAAACTTTTTTCCCTTTTCTTTTCTCTTTATTTTTTTTAATGATTCTTTATTATTATTATCATTATCATTATCATTACTACTACTCCTACTACTGTTACTTCTACTACTGCTAATATTGCTACTTCTGCTTCTACCACTACTACTCTTGCTACTGCTGCTCCTCCTGCTCAAGTTGCTTTAAGTGCTCGTTTGGAATAGCTTATTTTTTGGCAATAAGTGCTTATAAATCATGATTCACGGTATACGAGGTAAGTATGTGAGAGGAGTTTTATCTCGGCTTGCGTAATAAGCACTTATATTCAAAAATTAGCCCCGTATGAGACGCTTTAACTAGTAATAGTAGTACTACTATTATTTCAATTCATTTTTATTATTTTATAATTTCCCTTACTCTTATAAATCATATTTTAAATATCCCATTTTATTACTTTAATAATTATCTAATAAGTCCATTATCATAAATAATTATTTCTTAATTATGATTAAATCTTAAAATAAAAATTGGGATGTTACAAAGCAACTTCGGAGAATTCTAACAGCAGGATCAATCACCTCTTCTTGGGCAGACGATGAAGGTTAAGTACATTGATATCAATAGTGATGGAATCATAAAACTTCCATACAATTCTTCCTAGATATGGAAAAGAATATCTAAGTGTACATGCTAATCTTATCATAGATAGGTTACAATGGAAAGTGGGTAATTAATCAAGTTGAAGATCTATTTATGCATGTTTCTTCACCATGGAATCCTGTTAAATGGAATCATTCATTAGTTTTCGATTTATAGCCACAACACATTACGCAGCATATTCTTATCATTCCTCTATCCTTTCTTTATATTTAAGGTAATTTCCAATGGCAGGGCAACAACTCTAGTTCATATAAGGTTAAGGATGGATATCAAATCCTCATACATCAACATCTATGGCATCAATCTATTGATAATTCATTCTTGGAGATACTTTGGTAATTACCAATATTGCCTGAATTCCTTCTCTTGTTATGGAAACTGCTTAATGATGCTCTTCCTACTACTGATATTATGCAAAAACATCATACGCAAATAAATGACACATGTCAATTTGGTGCGATGAATAAGAAACTATGTAGCATATATTTTTCACTTGCTCTGTCTCAAGAGCTACATGGTTTGGATTATTACATATGAGAATTCCCCCATTGAATTATGATGTCTTGATTCAATGGTTTAAAGACACTATACTTCATTTGCCTCAATCACGTGAGTCAAGTCTTTTATGTTATGTCATTTTAACAATTTATACTTTGTGGTTGAATAGAAATGCAGCTCTTCATCATGAGAAACGACCACAACCTGAGATGATAATTCAAGAAGTTAAGGGGTTGTATGTTGTTGTAAGGTTGGCAAATTAGTCTGATGTGTTTAGTGCAGCAAGGAAGTTACCTAAACAAGATGTCATTGTTGGAAAGATATTGTGGTAGATCAATGAAATATTATCTTTCATCACTTTAAAAGGCAGAGAGGGCACTTCTGTGCATGTGATGCTACCAATAGATGGTGGTTGATTTGGGAACATGAGGAAAACTTTGTTGACACAAGTGATTATAAGACGCTATTGTCCTGGACTTCCCTATATGTTAGATTTAGTGATCCTTCATAAGGTAACTCTTAAGCATCTAATGTGAAATAGAGTACCAGAATTCATTGAATTTCTCCAAACAAACTGAATCAATAGAGATCTTTGATAACAGCGAGGGAATTTCAGACAGAATTGAATTCCGTCTAAAATTGCGACGGAAATAAATTCCGTCGGAAATTTCTGTCAGAAACCTATTTTTTATTTTTTAAACTTTAAAAAGCCACGTGGCAACTCTGGCGACCGTCTCCTCATTGCCTGTGGTGGCATCCACCTTGTGGCCGGCACCTAGATCCGCCACGTGTCGCAACCTCTTTATTCTTGGAAATGCAACTCAATTTGCCCCTTCTTTAGTTTGAACCCACAACCTCGTTCATACACGCGTGATGCCTTATCGGATGTACTCGACTACTTTAGCATTCTATTATTACACAATTTTATATATATATATATATATATAAAATCTTTTTTTTCTAATTTCTAAAATTAATTTTTTATTAACATTAATTAATAACTAATAAATAATTATTAACTAATATTTTTTTACTAATATTAATTAATAACTAATAAATTTTATTTTTATAAATACATTTTTATATGACCATTTTGTCCTTACAGGGATCAAAAACTATGATTGGAAATTAAAAATATTTTAGAAATTAGAAAATAATAATTAAAAAATAAATTTAGAATTAAACTAAAAATATTAAATAATAAATTTTATAAAATAAATTTTTAAAATTTTAATCTAATTAAATAATAATAATTTTTAAATTTTTTGACAGAATTCCGTCAGAAATTGCAAGGGACTTTACGACGGAATTGAATTCCATAAAAAATTACAAAGGAATTTCCGACGGAATTCAATTCCGTCACAAATTTCCATCGGAAATTTCATGGCACGGAATATTTTCCGTGGATAATTCCTTGGTAAGTTTTGCTATGGAAAAAATTTCATTGGAAACTTTTCCGATAGAATTCGGCCGGAATTTGCCACGGAAAATTTTTTTGTGGCAAATTCTGTTGGAGATTTCATATTTTTTTATAGTGATGGTAGGAGATTCTGAAGCTTCCTTTTTTAAAAATTTATTTTACAACATGTTCATGTTATTCCATATTCTGTCTATTGTCATTATTTTTATCATTTTATTGGTGTCATTTGCTTTGGTACTGCGTAAATATTTTCTTTTTAAGTAATATCATTTTGTCCTTCATAAAAAAATGATTTTATGTTATACGAACTTATGTAAATCAACACCTTTGAAGCAACATCAATACTAGGATACTCATTTTACTTTTAAGACAATATCTATGAGTAGTCTAGTCGAACACAAATAATTAGTATCAGTATGAAAATAAAAAATACTTCCTCATGACTCATTAATAAGATACAAATAGTTAGAATAACTTTTTTTAGTCTCAATTATTATAAAAATAACTAACTTGTGTTAATCCCTACATTTAATAAAAATTTGCCCGATCAATTTGATCAAACACTCGCCATTTATTTCCATTGTTCAACTTTTTGACAACACGAAGAAAAACCAAAAGCTCTTCCCTCCCTCTCTATCTATCCAAGGAATAGAAGGGCAGAGGCCTTTGGTGTCCCGTCAAGTCAGGAATTATGGCCTTAAAATCAATCATCAACATGCTGTTATCTCATGCCTTTTTCATTCACGCTTTGATACTCTGGTGTCGTAGGCATAGAGGAACACACCAATCCATCCAGAAATTGGTGGTTAAACTCTATTATAGTGACAATATTATAGGGGAGGTTATGCGGAAAAATTGTTGGGTGCTAAGATGATAAAAGGCTTAACACCTCTCATTCTTGTTATTTTTTTCAAAACTATACCCTCAATAACCATTGTTATATGTTGAGTGATTTTATTAATAAGGACATTTTTCAAAACATAAATATTTGACATATTTTTTTAGCGATTTTTGTTAGTCTGTGAAACACTATTTACATAGAAGAGATGATAATAATGAGGAATAGCGAAATTACAAATGGTACATTTGTATGATTTCTCTGTTACTTTAATATCCAACAATAGCCGGTGGAGGTGGTGAACTATATTGGGCCCCGAAGGTTGGGGGCAAGATGACATCATCCCATGCCGGTGGTGGTGGAGACAATACAGGAGTAGGAGGAGGGGGAGGGGGACTAGTTGGTGGTGGGGGAGAGAACACAGGTGGAGGTGGGGAGTGGACTGGGGGCGGAGGAGAGAACACGGGTAGAGGTGGGGGAGACTGGACTGGAGGTGGAGGGGAGTGAACTGGTGGCGGAGGAGATAACACGAGTGGAGGTGGAGATTGAACAGGGGGCGGAGGAGAGAACACCGGTGGTGGTGGTGGTAGAGAGTGAACAGGGGGTGGAGGAGAGAACACAGGTGGTGGTGGAGAGTGGACTGGGGGCGGAGGAGAGAACACGGGTAGAGGTGGGGGAGACTGGACTGGAGGTGGAGGGGAGTGAACTGGTGGCGGGGGAGATTGAACAGGGGGCGGAGGAGAGAACACTGGTGGTGGTGGTGGTGGTAGAGAGTGAACAGGGGGTGGAGGAGAGAACACAGGTGGTGGTGGAGAGTGAACTGGGGGCGGAGGAGAGAACACACGTGGCGGTGGCGAGTGAACCGGGGGAGGTGGAGACTGGACGGGGGGCAGAGGAGAGAACACCGGTTGGGGTGGAGAGTGGACTGGGGGCGGAGGAGAGACCACAGGTGGGGGTGGAGAGTGGACTGGAGGTGGAGGAGAGAACACAGGTGGTGGTGGAGAGTGAACTGGGGGCGGAGGAGAGAACACACGTGGCGGTGGAGAGTGAACCGGGGGCGGTGGAGACTGGACGGGGGGCAGAGGAGAGAACACCGGTTGGAGTGGAGAGTGGACTGGGGGCGGAGGAGAGACCACAGGTGGGGGTGGAGAGTGGACTGGAGGCGGTGGAGAGTGAACCGGTGGCGGAGTAGAGAACACAGGTGGGGGTGGAGACTGGACTGGGGGCGGAGGAGAGAACACCGGTGGGGGTGGAGACTGGACAGGGGGCGGAGGAGAAAACACAGGTGGGGGAGGAGAGTGGACTGGAGGCGGTGGAGAGAACACAGGTGGGGGTGGAGAGTGAACTGGTGGCGGAGGAGAGAACACAGGTGGGGGTGGAGAGTGAACTGGTGGCGGAGGAGAGAACACAGGTGGGGGTGGAGAGTGGACTGGTGGAGGAGGAGAGTGAACTGGTGGCGGAGGAGATTGGACAGTGGGTGGAGAAGAATGAACCGGTGGCTCTACCTTCGGCGTTTTTGGTGTTGATGGGGTATGGTTGTTGCCATCACCGCTTCCACAACTCTTGCTACAATCAACGGGACGAGTCACCACTGGCAAACACTGCTTGCTTGTCTTTTGATTTGATCTCAGAGGCAAACAATTCTTACTATCATAAAAAACAACATTTGCTCTTGAAGAAGGCACACAAGATTGCGCTTCTCCATTAAAGTAATTATCCGAGAATGAAAATTTGGTCAGCCCTGGTAGCTTGCAAATACTGTCCGACACATACCCAGAAATCTTATTATGTGCAATGTCCATTACCTCCACACTCTTCAAACCTGACAAGTTTGGCAATGTCCCAACAAACCCATTATGGCTGGCATCAAAGACCGTCACATTTCCCAACAATCCAATCTCTTGTGGGAAACAACCTCCGAGACCATTCCCTAAGAAAACAATCTCATTCAAGTTCACCATGTTCCCAATTGATTTAGGAATGCAACCTGAGAATTTGTTGTTAGCAAATGTCACAACAGAGGCTGTGGAGTTCCCAAGGGTTTCTGGTATGGTTGAAACAAAACGATTATTGTTCAAGAACAATGCATCAATGTCTTTCTCAAAAAGTCGTGGAGGCAAAGGTCCTTCAAAATCATTAAACCTAAGATCCAAATACTTTATGTCTGGCCATGTAAGGACCACAGAAGGGAAAGCACCAACAAACCTATTGTTGCTTATATCAAACTCATACATCAGAGTGAGATTCTTAAAGCTGTCTGGGACAATCCCACAAAACCTATTAGAGTTTATATGGAACAGAGCCATGTCTGTTAAGAGGCCTAACTCGGGAACAAGACGACCAGCAATATCTGCATGGTTGAGATCAATTCCAGCAACAACAGTTAATTTAGGGTCATCAAGAGCTTCAGCACAGAACACACCATTATAAGAACAAACATCAGAACCAACCCAATTTTCAAGTGTGTTCAATGGATCAGAATATATGGCACTTTTCCATGCCTGAAGAGCAACATAGGCGTTTTTAAGCCTATCATGTTCAAAAGTTAAGTTGGCACCAAATTGAATATTGAAACCTAATGAAAATTCGCTATCCTCTGGGATTGGGATTGATGGAAGCAAATGTGAGAGGGAAGATATGAAGAGGGAGCTAAAGATGAAGCAGCCTAAGGCTTTATTATTTGAGTATGGCTTAGCCATAGTGCCTTAACAGGCCCTAAGCTGCTTAATAGGTAAGCCGAATGAAGAAAACTCAATTTGATCTTATTATATTAAGACCAGACTGATGATGACAATCTTTGAATATAATGGTGGAAATTGAAATTTATTTTTAGCTATTACTAGCTGATTTCTCTGTTAGATACCTCTAATTTTGGCGTGCCTTTAGTTTTCTTTTCATATAAATCCAGGGAGGAGATTGATTATTATGTGTATAATGTCAGAATCTTGGGGAAAACAAGACAACCAAAACCAATGAATTGACTTTGACTTGGTCTTTCTGTAACAATTATTTTGAGCAGGTAAATCCATGTTTGGTATATGACAACTTTCTTATTCCTAAAATGGATGAAAAATGAACGGAAACAAGGCTATATATATATATATATATATATATATCGAGAACTTAAATTATGTAACGTGAAAGCATATATCAAAATGAATTAAATGCTTGAATTTTTTAAGCAGCGCGCGCGCGCCCGTGTGTACTCCTATTTATTTTATATTTGTTTGTCTTCGCTTAATCAAAAATCATGCTAAACCTTTTATTTCGAAGTAAAAAGTTCATTCAAAAAAGGAAAAAATGGGTAGAAAATAACAACACCAATCATCATCTAGATAGTTCCTCTAATCCTTAATATAAGACTCAACTGACTTTTTTAAAGAGATTAAGAAAATTAAAAAATTACTTTAAAATATTTATATTTATCATTTTTCTCCAAACCAATTTATTTAACATATAAACTGATGTATAATCTAATAATATATAACATATGTTATGATTAAGTAATTTATTTAATTTTTTTCATCTCTACAAAAAAATCAATTGTATCTTATATTAAGAGCCGGATGAAGTATAATTTATTTTCTTTTGTCTTATTATTAAGGCATCAATCCTTCATACAAGACATTCTACACAATTGAATGGAATATTTATTAATCATTTTTAAAAATGCCATTTTTTCTTGTCTTCAATACCAAGTTGAGCGTGCCGGGCAATTGTTGGGCCTAACATGAAGTGTCCCATGACTTTCTTGTTAGTAACCGTTGAATGGAGCCAGGTTATTAATGGGTAACCGTTGAATGGAGCCAGGTTATTAATGGGTAACCGTTGAATGGAGCCAGGTTATTAATGGGAGGGGCTCATATCTCACAACGACGTGGGGAACAAAAATTTTAATATTTATTATGAGAAGTGTTCATATTTAATGCTTCTCCAATAAAAAAATATCAGTGTCTAGCAAAAAAATAAATAAATATTATATGAAACCCATATATTTTTTTGGGCCAGGTTGTATGGACCAATATTGCATCTTAATATTAAACTCAATGAAATCAAGCGGTTGTATTCAACTACATACTCTTGCATTTCCTTTTAATGAATTTGAATTAACTTTTGAGAATAATTTTTATAATTTATAAAATAAGTATGTGAAAGTTTTATCTCAACTTACGAAAATTAATTTCTGAAATTATGATTTAAGTGTTTCCCAAATACTCAGATGTATGTCTTTATTTTATTGCACTTACTTTTGGCGATCTTTTAATTTATAAGTGATATAATTAAGGATGGGGTGCAAATTTAACAATGAAACATTTTCCAAAATGCACTACTTTTGTGGGGTTCAAAATAGATATAATCAACCTTTTTTTGTGCCAAAATATAGTAACACGGTTAACTAGACTTAATTTTAGTCCATTTTTAAGTGTTGTGCACAATTGTTCCCGGTGGGTTTTTCTGTAATGAAGTTTCTCCGCTCTGTTATTTGTAGGCAAGGAAAACACAGGAAAAGATGAAGAGCAAATGCATTTTGAATGCCTTATGGGTGTGCTTTTCCTGTGAAGATGGAGTTGGACATGCAAATACTTTCTAGGTATGATAGTGTTCTGTTTTTTGAATTTGTTGCAGCGTGCCTCTGGGAGCAATTAGTTTCTTGTCAATTTTTTTGAAACTGATAGTTGGCAACAACAAGGATACAGTGTCTAGTCGGTCAGTGTAGGCCCCCTCCATCCCTTCTCTGTTTTTGTTTTAGCGGTGTTGGTGAACCTGATCAAGTTTGTTCAGTTGAAATTGTAGTAGCTCCTTCCCATCGCCACTCTATTTTTGATTTAGGGGTGTTTGTGAAGGGTAGGTTACAAACGTAGAGAACGTGGTTCTCCTACGGTGGCAGCCGAGTGTTACCCTCGCGGAGGTTGATCGTCGCCATGCTTTTTGCGGGCCGGTGCTGGTCGGTGCTGCTTAGAACTGGGGCTCTGCTTCCAGGTTGCTCCGACGGACAGAAGGGTAAAGAAAGTAAAATCATTATTATTACTCCTCCGCCCCCCTTAATAGAAATAGAAGATATATTCAGGGAGTTAGTTTTAGTTTTAAATATAAAATATAATTTTTATACTTATCAATTTTTTTTTTAATTAACCCTCCTTCAACAATAATCAAAAAAAGAAAGAAGAAGGAAATTAAGGAAAATGAATAGAGTATTTTAGAAAACACATGTCTTATTAACTAACGCAAGTAACTTTTTTAATAATCTAATTAAATTAGATACATATATCTTATACTAAGGACAAGAGAAAGTATTATCAATTTATAATTATTGATACTAGGTCGGTGGTGACTTGAGTAAATAAAATTATTATTATTATCATTATTTTTCAATTTTAACATGATTTTTCTTTTTTTCCCTTCTATTTTCTTATATAATAAAATATGTTTTCTTTTCTATCCATTATTTTTAAAGTCAACTCTACCACATCACCTTCCCAACTTTGCCACATCAACATTCAAACATTTGCCACATCATCCTTTTTTTTGCCTTCGCCACATCATCTATTATGATCAAACATTTTTCTCCATCCATGTTTATAACGTATGGTTCACGACGTTGTTATATCTGGGGGTGTCCATGTGATCCCGCTCTCGGCAGTCCCGCCCCAGTCCTGGTAAGATGAGGACTAAAAATTTCCAGCCAGATTGGGACCGGGACCGGGACTGAAAGATATCGGGACCGGGATGAGATCCAGTCAAGCCTTTAAGATTCCCGGTCCCGGTTTCTTATGTATGCAATTTTTTTTTGTTAATTTTTCCTACTCAATCACTCTGTCTCATTGTCTCTCAGTCTCTCATGCACAGTCTCACCCTCTCGTCTCTCACTCACGGTCTCACACTCTCACTTGGAACGATGCGCTACTGAGCTAGGTTTCTCCGTTTTGCTCTCGGCCTCTCCCATTCTCAAGCTCGTCTTCTCCGTTCTTGATCTTAGCCTCTCTCATTCCCAGTCCATCTTCTCCGTTCTAGATCTCGGCTTCTCCGTTCTCGCTTTCGGCCTCTCCCATTCTCAGTCTCGGCGTCTCCTTCTCGGTCTGGGCTTCGCCTTCTCCGTCCGCCTCTCCTCTGCCTGAGCTTGCTAGTTTTCACAGCTCAGTGTCCTAGCTCCCGTCGCCCCTCGCCGAGTCGCCATCATCGCTGACAAGTATTATCTAAATCCCCCTCAAATCTCTAATTTATCTTGCTTTTTGAACTATTTGGTGTTGCTTATTGAACTTATCTTGCTTTTATTCTCATATGGTGGTTTTTCCCTGTTTCTTGATGACCTTCATCATTTTAGTAAAATCCGTTCAAGAATCAGCTGATGACCTTCGTCATTTTCTGGTTTTGTTTCTTTGTTCTGTAAGCAACATATTAAATTCTGGTATTGTTTCTATGTTTTGTGTAAATTTGCTATATTACTTTTGTGTAAATGGCATGATCATTGATCAAGATCGCTCCTATTAGGCTTGGTGTGTTCAGACCAGGAATTCTCGGTCTTGGTCCCGGGATAGTCCCGGTTGTCTCGGGACAGGGACTGTCCCGGGACCGGGACCGGACACAAGATCCCAATCCCGACCTCATACTGGGACGAGAATCGGGATTGGGGGATCCCGATCCCAGTCCTGGATTTGAACACCCCTAGTTATATCTGCTATAAAAAAAATTGATTATGCCTACTTTTTAGTTAATTATGTTGGGTGCATATTGCAAAAATACTCCATAATTCATTGTTAAATTTGCATATTCATCCTATAAGTAAGGTGCATTCACCTTTGGCACACCTAAAAACATTGTGACACTTTATAAAAAGGGCAAATAATAAGAAATATTCAATAGTCTCAAATACATAACATGATATCATAAGGTGTGAAAAGTACTAGCCTTGTTTGATTAAAAAAACATAGGGAAAATTAATCCTCTAGTCATCATAGTTCAGTAGCTGCAGTCTGTTTTCATGCAATTCTCCTAGCAATTTAGTGTATGTTTGGAACAACGATTGGTAATTGGGCTTATTGTAATATTCCTTTTGATAAAAATCAAATTGTGTATTGTGATTTATGTTTGGATTGATGGTTGTATAAATGACTTCTACAAAAATAAAACTTGTTTGGATTGGTTTAAGCACGAGTGACTTTTGTGATAATGGTAAAAGAGAATGGATGGAAAAATATTTAAAATATCAAGTAAATATTTAAAAATTACTTTAAAATATTAAGTGCTACTAAAAAATATTTTAGAGTGGGTGGAAATCAATAAATCAGTATTCTAAATTTTGGGTGCTCTTTACTACTACAAAAATACATTAAAAGTAAAATTGTAGTCAGTCTCTTAAGATTGGGTACAACTAAAAAATTATTTTAAAGGATTAAAAGAACCAAAATATATTTTAAAGTAATTTTTGGAGCTGAAAAAGTACATTAAGAGTAAAATTACAATAAGTATGATAAAACACTAGGTACGACCAAAAAAATATTTTAAGGGATAAAAAGCACACAAAAAATATTTTAAGGGGTTAAAAATACCAAAACATATTTTAAAGTAATTTTTGTAGCTGAAAAAGTACATTAACAGTAAAATTGCAATCAGTCTAATAATACACTAGGTACAACTAAAAAAATATTTTAACGGGTTAAAAACACCAAAAAAATATTTTAAAGTAATTTTTGGAGCTGAAAAAATACATTAAGGGTAAAATTGCAATCAATATGACAACAAACTGGGTAGTGGGTACAGCTATAAAAATATTTGAAGGGGTTAAAAACACTCAAAAAATATTTTTTGATACTACATACTACTTAAAAAACATTTTATAAGAAAATCCAATATCATATAACTAATTTTTAGACAATCCAATCTAGCATAAAATGCCATTAACTTTTAATAAAAACTTCATTCTCCAGCTTCTCACAATTGAGCGTTCACCAATTGGGATTTAACAAAAACACAATTGCCTTGTAAGCCTTCAAAAACACCCCAAAAAATTTTTGATAGCTGTTAATCGGGCTTATGACCGCCGATCGCGCCTAAGGGCACTCACCAAACACACACACAGTCCCTGTGTCAACACCCATTTCCATTTCGATAATCAAAGAGTAATAAAGACGGAATTCAATGGACATACAGAAAAGTACAATTATACTGATAAAAATACTCGTTTACAATCCTAACGTCATTCGTTTACAATTCCGATATTGTTCGACGACGGAAACAGAAAATACAACGGAAGTTTTAATATTTACAAATTATCCAAAATATAAAGGCATAGACTAAGGCATAACCACGTTCATACCCTCGCCTCGAGACACGTGCTGCTCACTTTCCGACGTCAATGTCTTTGCCCTTTGGCCCACTGGTACCTGCTGAGGTATTTGTTTAAAAATAGAGTGAGATTCCGAAGAATCCCCGTAGAGACATAATATCGTTCATAGAAAATGCGAAAAGTAAATATGTCATGCGCCAAGATATGCACAAATTAATGAACAACATAAACGCATCATCGTCATGTATACATAAGTAGGGCCTAGCCCCACAATCTACACCGGTTGGACTTCTGCCAACTCCCAGTGTAAGTGCACCTCTAGCACTAACAACCTCTCTCTAGGCAAATCATGTTATTAATAAAGTGCATTTACAAAACAATGGCATTCACACAATCACATAACTTATGGCATAGTGTATGAAGGATAATGTCCCTACCTCAAAGCTTTGATATCCCCTATTTAATAGTGTCTCGAAAAGCGTGCTGTCCCGGCGTCCGACTCGGTTCTAAAATATTAAATGTACCAGAAATAGGTCATAACCTATCCAAGTATCATTTTAGACTATTCCATAGTGTTTATTGTGGTTATATTAGTCTATGGTGAAATTTTACAAAAATGCCCCTGGGAACCCGGCCCCGCCCCGCCGTACCCGGCCCGATGGCACGTTTTCCCAAAATTTTGACTAATGCTATTCTGACTTATTTTCACCCAAGGAATCCATTTCTGGCCTCGAAATTACCAAATTCACTGTCAAATTATGAAAATACCCTTGACAGCCCCTATTTAGTGATTTCAGTGGCGTTTTCGTAAATATGTTTTTTCGGCTTTTACCGAAAAAGTGCTCAACTGTAACCCTACCTATTTTTGCCCACTGAGTCCAATGGAACCATTTATTTCATGAAAATCCAACTCCTACTACCAGATCTGGTCTGGCCGAAATATTGGTCAAAATAAGGGAAAATGGAGTTTTGTGTTTTAGCTTCTAAAACTTGTACTTTTCCACTTCTAATCTTTGATCAACTCACTTAAACACTTCTTAACCATGATTCAAAGAAATTTGGGCAGCATAACCCCTTAGGATTAGCACTTTCCAAATTTACAAACTCAACAAAATAACCAAATCCAATAATAATCATCAACAACAACCACATCTAACATAATCTTAGGATTTGTGAAGTTACCTTCTTGAGTTCTTTTTCTTTCTCTAGAGGTCTTCCTCTCTCTTTCTCTTTGAGCTCAAGATTCGCTTGCTAAACATAGTGTTTCATGGAGAAGAAGAGATTAGAGAGGAGATTATACAAATTGGAAGCCTTAAAACTTGGATTCACAAGGTCTTACATTAAGATTTCTCCTCCTTCTCTCTAGATTCTCCCAAGCTCTCCCTCTCTCTCTATCTTTGTTGCAAGTGATGAAAATGAAGGTAAGAGAAAGATGAAGCCTTGCTTCATAAATATCTCACCTAATTTCTCTTAATTATTTCATCTTAACCCTTGATCTCATCAATGGTTGAGATTGCAACACCTTTCCTTGCACCATACCTCCCTTCATGATGACTTACTTTAGGCCATACTTTGTGATCATGAGTGTACTTGGGTCTTATCTCTTCCACAATTTATGTCATATGATTTAATTAAAAATGAACAAATTTCCTTTTCCTTTTTCCTTCATGCATCAACGAAATAATGAGAGGAAGGGAGGAGAAAAATTTGTTTTGCACAATTTCACCATTCACATCATTGATTTTATGTATACTCCCCCTTAATTTCTCAATTCTTGATTTATTCCACCAAGAATAATCACATTATTCATTTTCCTTTATTTTCCTTGATTAATTGGAAAATAATTAATCTTGGGCTAAATTGGCAAAATTATGATTTTGCTATCTCCTTTGTAATTTAATTCAATTCTTGAATTAATTTGCCCATTTCCTTATGAATATGAATATTTCAAAATTCACAAGATCCAAATTCATGAATATTCACCATTTTATTGAATTATTCAAATAATTACAATATATTTTTGGTGAATAAAATTTGGGGTGTTACACCCTGACTCATCCAGGAAGACAAACGCCGTTCAAAACTTGCTAACACGTAAACTGCAGCTGATGTGGAAGGAGAGAGGTAGGGACAAAGGGAAGAATAAAGTGGGACCCGCAGGAACATGAACAAGACGTTGTCAGAACTCAGAAGCCACACTAGTCCCAATTGGTCATTTCTCATCTTCTTCTCCTTAACACTGTTACTGTTTGGGTTAAAACTCAAACTCTTTGGATGTCTCCCCTATGCGAATCAGCCTGATGAGAAAAGAAATTCTCATCGCCCAAACGACGTCGTTCCATTTAATAAAGCGGTGTCGTTTGGCATCCGCATTCCCTTCACGTGTTCTCATCTCCTCTTCACTCCCGCCTGGATATTTGCTTAGTTGCCCATTCTGTGTTCTCATTTGGTCTTCACTCCCACATCTTCTTCTTCCTTGGCGAGTTTTGCGAGTGTGAATCTGATCAAATCCCACGTCCTCCCATTAATATTTTTTCGCTACCGACAATTCTCACTGGCTTTATCTAAGGTTTGTTTTCCAATTTATCTTTCGTTCAAATCCTGCGTTTTCAGCTCATTGGAATTCCCATCTCTGCTTCCAAATTCTCCACCACTTTGCCTCTAACCTCAATTTCTAGAGAAATTCCCAGAACTACGAGGCTCAGATCATCAATGGCTACTTACTCGACTTTGTCTCAGATCTTGTATAGTTTGGTTCTGCATCCGTTTGTGTTGTAAATTGGGTTATTGGAGATTCTCAGAAATTGTTTTTGTTGTTTATGTTGTTATTAGAGTAGGAGTGGGTATTTGGGGCTAACATTATTGGGGATTTCTTGGCATATTTGTTGTAAGATTAGTAGAGATTTTTTTTTTTAATGTTCAGTTGATTGACCCAATAGATAAGATAGTGGATAGAGATTTATCACTTATTCAAGAATTGGGACTAAAGCTTGTATATGCCATGAACACTCATATACATGCTGATCATGCTAATTTTTGATTTTCCACATTTCATCTTTCTATATGATCTGCTATTGGATTTTTTCCCCTAGAGTTTATCAAATTTGAAATTTCTTGTGATTAACTTTTTGTAATTACTCGGTGGTTAAATTTTCAACCACTCATTCTGTATAGAGAAAAGTTCCAGATGTAAAATCTATCATTTCAAGTGCAAGTGGTTTAACAGCTGATCTGTATGTATAGCATGGCGATAAAGTCAGTTTTGGTGACCTCTTTCTCGAGGTAATATTTATGGCTTCTTGTTTTGTTTTGTTTTGTGTTCGACTGTTTGCCATAGGTTCTTTCAATAAAATTGTAGTTGGTAGATCTTTTTTGGAACTAGCCATGATGATATTGACTATTTTTTATAAAGCTGCTCTGTGTTTCATAAACTTATTGAAGAATTTCACTGAAGCATCTAGAAACTGGATTGAAGTTTTCCCCTTTCATATATTGTGTTGAATGATCAATCTTCAGCAAACAACAATATGTGTTGCTCAATTTTTTGTGGTGTAAATGTATGTATTTGTTAAGAGAAGTATTCTATAGACTGGAAATTATTACAAATCATTTTCCCTTGATGTTGATTATGTTAAAATAGACATGTTTTCCCATATAGAGCATGAAGAATGAGTTACATGTTGGCGCACTTGAATTGATCATCCTAGGTACTTTTTGTCGAGAATCAAACTCAAGTTTTAACTCCTTGTCTCTCTTCTCTGAAACAACTTTGTCAAAAGTGATAAAGAATTCATTGATGTCTAAATTTGGTGTTGTACATTTTTTCACATCAGCATTCACACTTTCGCTAAGCTGTGTACTTCTTATGCCTAGTGTGCAAGCATTCTTTACATAGCACCAAGCCCATTTGTCCTTGATATTATACATGGATGTCAACCATGGATTATTGTGGACATCATAAGAGATTAAATTGGCCTATGCTTCTTCAAACTTTTCTTCGTCATAAATTTTAGACATACACTTACAAAAGTCGGTCAAAAAATGTGACCCATCTTTCATCAAATTTCCAAGGTGTTTAATGCCATTTTGCTTTAAATGCCAAGTGCACAAATAATGCTTTGTACCAGGAAGAACTTCACTCAAAGCTCTTGCCATAGCTTGATCTTGATCTGTAAACACAGTTTTAGGCTTCTTTTGCATGTGAGCTTCCAAGAAAGTTTCTAATAGGCACGTGAAAGATACAATAGTCTCATCATACAATAATGCTGCTCCAAAAATGACTGCACTTCTATGATGATTAGATCCAGAAAATATTGCAAGAGGTCGATGATCACTGTTGGTACAATATGTCGTGTCTAGAGATACAACCTCACCGAAAAGTGCATAATCTATCAGCATTCTAGCATCCGCCCAAAACACATTAGTGATATGTTCTTCTGTGTCCACCTGATATTTATGGAAGAATGCAGGATTTGCTGCAACTTGCTTATGGAAATATTCGAACATACATCTTACTTCTCCATTCTTCATACTTTTTTGCCTTTTAGATTGGAGATAGTTTTGCATGTCTACTCGAGTGTATCCAAGAATTGCTTTACCCCCAGCATATGTACTCATTAAATCAAAAGTGGCCTTCTGTTGTAATCCATATTTTCTTGCCAAGTCAATTCTATAGGCATCAACTTCTGATAAGTTTCTTTGAGAAGCCAACGAATGTATTGTTTCTTGTGTGTGAAGAGGATGATTATGCTCTTCATCAAATATAGTGATTTTGTACTTTTGATCAACAACGGATACTACTATTCTTGCTGGACACTTGGTCCTTGTCTCTGCCCGGAATTTGGAAGAATATGTCTCTTGTTTACTTTTTGTTCGCAGACCCTCCTTAGAACATACATATCTATATGTAATAAGTGAACCATCCTTTCTACTTTTTGTACCATTATATTTTCTCGGCCCAAAACCAATTCTTTTAGCATAATCTTTCCAAAAACTCCATGCTTCTTCCCAGCTTCCAAACTCCCTCCCTATTTCGGGTTTCAATTCATCCTCCATTGCAAAGTCCCAACACATAATAAAACCATTATATTCTAACAAATATCATATCTTTATTTCAAAAAACATCAAAGCTAAAATTATAATCTCATTTTAATATTTAACTCTATATATATATATATTCACAAAAGTAAAACAAGGAGTGTGTGTGTGTGTGTGTGTGTGTGTAAGGGACCAGACCTCTTTGTTGGAGAATCATTCAGGCCTTCGAAGATTATCTTAGCCATTGAAGCTTTTGTCAATCATATTATGAAGGCCATGAATGTTTTAGAAATTGATGTCCACTTGTTTAATCTTATTTAGTTGTAAACATTTTCCATATAGTTTTATATATTGCTAATTATTTCCATGTAGCTTATATATTTTCAGTTGAATGAAATTCCCTTTTCACTTTTAAAAAAAAGATTAGAGGAAGCAAACCAATGTCTTCAACGTCAAAAATAAAAATAAGTACAAAACATGTCAAGAGCTACAAGGGAGAATGAAAGCATTATACTTCAGTCGGAAAAAAAATAGCTACCTTACAAAAAAAGAGGGGACAATGGTTATGCAAGAGACAATATTTAAGAGAGAAAAATACCCATTTCTTCCTTCTTCCTCTAATTGCACTATTCTGTCATCTCTTCCTATTTCTTCCATTTGGGTTTTTGTTGATCCAGTTGTTCCTTCTTCTTCTTGCCTACCTTGCAACAAACCTTGTCTTCTTTCTTCCACCTCATTCTCAAGCTAGCCTCTTTCTTCCTCCTCCTCCATTGCAGCAGAATCCATCTCTTGTGGGTTTTGGCTTGAGATTGGCGGGAACTTTGGAAGAGTTGAGCAAATATCCAGGTGGGAGTGAAGAGGAGATGAGAACATGTGAAGGGAATGCGGACGCCAGACGACACCGCTTTATTAAATGGAACGACGTTGTTTGGGCGATGAGAATTTCTTTTCTCATCAGGTTGATTCGCATGGAATGCGGACGCAGTCCCAATTGGTCATTTCTCGTCTTCTTCTCCTTAACACTGTTATTACTGTTTGGGTTAAAACTCAAACTCTTTTGATGTCTCCCCTACCACCACTAGCATCACCAAGGCTTATCCTTAACTCCTTCCTCACATCACAACTTCCCCATTCCCATAGAAATATAACTAAAAATTGATCAAGTCTTAAACCTTATTTCGGCGTAAATGTTTTAGATCAACAGAGTTTCTCTCCGATCTTACATCTGCCCCCAAGATTTTTGGTGAACAAAGCATTCATGTCAAACAGCACAATCAAATTACATCATGAATTAAGACTTTCACAAAGCAATAATCTTATGCAGGGAATCGCCACTAACCAGGGACAAAGAACAAGGACTTGAAATTGTTGGCCACAAAAAATAAAGTGCCCCCTACGACGGTGTGGGACTCATGGCATCAATCCCAACATTGCCCTATCAAATTGAGAAAGTGAGGCATGCTCCATCACAGTTTTCCACCTCCAAGAAGAGTTTCCTGGTCCATCATCGCTTGGAAAGTGGAAACACTGAAAATCTGAGCTTCATATGCAAATAGATCAAAGAAAATCATGGCCACCACTATAAGGGGCTTCTGACATCATTTTTTCTTAAATGAACGAAACCAGGAAAGAAAATAGTAGGCTGCTGACTCAGTCTATTCATAAATCCATTGATGCTGCAGTTTACATGTCAGCAAGTTTTTAGCGGCGTTTGCATCCCAAGATGAGTTTTTAAGAGAGATAAAATACAAGGATTGATTGTGTGTTTGAATTAGCTTTTGAGAATAGCTTTTACGCTTTATGAGGTAAATATATTATAGGAGTTTTGTTTCGACTTGCGAAAAACAGCTTCTGAAACCACGGTTTGGGTGTTTCTCAAACACTCATTGAGTTATATGAAAACAAACTATAAGCGCTGAGTTAAAAATGAGTGCAAACTATGTGGATTAGAGGAGTAATTTTCCCAAAAAAGTACCAGCCTTCTTCCAAAGCATGCACCAACAATCTATTTGTTAGAAAATAGTTTAGTCCATCCTTGATGGATTAGACCCAAGCACAATAGGATTGGGGTCAAAGTATAAATAATATAAAAGCTTCGGTTGATATATGTAATATATCCTAAATTATTATGAGTCATATCATTTGATTGATAGAATATGACTCTACAAGTGGTATTGTTTCACCGATACAATATATCTCTCAATCGAAAGGATATTTTGTCTCTCCAATGGAAGGATACATCAGTAGAGAAGAAGGGGTGTGTAGAGCACTATAAATAGACATAGGGGATTCAGTTGTTATATACTTGAAATGATATATAGAAACTCTGTCAAATTGACTCCTCAATCTCTCTACTATATTTCTCTCTTCTTCCTATCGTGGTGTATTTGTTGTGCGTCGTAATTGTTTCTGAAACTGTGATTCAATTAGCGTGGGTACAAAAGATTAGTGGTTGCACTCCAGGTACGCCCAATAATACTTACATGGTATCAGAGCCTGGTTAGCTTGTATGAGATTATGATCTCCATATTATGATAATATGATGTGCATATTATTATTTTCAAAGATCTATAAGATATTATCTGTTGAGACTTGTTGTTATTTCTTCTTGGGATTAACATGATAATATATATATATATATTGCTTCTGATATGTGTCTTTGTTTTTCTATTTCATGAGTTTGAAAGAAAGTATGTGTCCATGAATAAAGGTGTATATATATACACACATGATTTTGAGAGTATAATATATATATATATATATGGTTATGATTGCAATTTGTTTCCTTTGTTTTGTCATTGTTTTTCTGGGTTTTATTATTATTGGAATATGATTCTAGACATATAATGAGTATAATAGAAGCCTAGAACCCTAAACTTGAAGAACTTAGAGAGAAAGCATGAAAACCGAAACCGAGAGAATTTGTTTTTAGCATTGGGTCATTTTGAAATTAAATAATTAGGATTTAAAATTAATCCCATTGCATAGATCCTGAAAAAACAATTGAAAACAACACCAAGAACGCCCAAAACGAATGTCGAATGGAGGAGATATGGAGGAGAGAAGTTTTGGGTCCGACAAACTTGACCCTTCCCTCCTTCTGGGTCGGGTCTGACTTGGTGGGAGGTTAAAGATGACCTCCCACCCCAAAACGACGTTGTTTCGGTGTTTTATGAAAAAAAAAAGAGTTTTTTTTCTGAAAAAAAAAGGATTTTTGTTTGTTCTATTTCAGGCCCAATATGTGAGACCTAAACGAAAAATTCTGAAGCCCAAAACAAAAAAACATTTTTTTGCAGAAAAGCCACGTGGCGTATGAGGCCATGTGGCATCTTCGTTTGACACGTGGTGGACATATTCCGACAGTGCTCGGCGCTTAGAGGATAGTAAACCGGCGTGTGTTTCCAGATTATTGCCGGAAGGTGGCGTGTGGTGTCCACGCACCACTGTGAGCGTGTGTCTTTTCTATTTTTTTATTTTTCAATTTTTCTAACTTATCTCGGCGCGTGGGGGCGCATGCCTGGTCTGAATGAGACCCGGTTTGTTCCTAAAAATCCCTAAATTTATGATCTTTAATATGATATGCTATATGAATATTTTAGACGTCAATTAATATATATTTATGATATCCTAAGTGCGTTTATTAATGTTTTAAACCATTTCGAAAGTTCTAAAATTCATTTGTTGATTTCAATATTTTTCTATTATATTTAAATGTGTTATAAACATGTTTTCATATATTATAGAGATAATATTATATTATTTATATTATAATGAAGCATGATTTAGTTGATTATTCATTATATTATTATATTTTTTTGACAAGTGGGAGCTTTTAGGGGTAGTTAGTCCTAAAAGTTAGAGTTGTAAAAGTACTTATATATAATTTTTGACAGAATTTTTAGTGATGTTGCTAATTTTTATGTGATGGGAGATACAAGTGTATACTCTTGATCATGAATTTAGTAGTATTACTATTTTTCTGGTTAAGAATAATATTAGTACATGACATTTTATACTGTGTTGTGCTATATATATATATATATATATTATCGATGATATGTTCAATAGTTTGATTCCCTTAGAGAGACATATTGAATGTGGAATAGATTTGTCACAGAATTGAAAATGGAAACTAAGAATATCATCACTTAGTTAAATAAAGGGGACAAATTAAATGGTGACAATTGGGATATTTGGCACTGAAAAGTGCAATATATTTTGGAGGAACAAGAGGCAATGGAACCTCTAACAACAGTTGTAGCACAACCTACTGCTGGGAATACATTCACCTTTAAGCTTAGATGATTAACTATTAAGTTTAATACATATAAGTTTAGGCCAAATACTTCCATGAAACAACATATGAGAGAGATGGCAAATATGATTAGAGAATTGAAGGAAGCTGGGCATACTGTGTCTAATGAATAACAAGTTCAGGCAGTGATAAGATCATTACCATCTAGTTGGGAGCCCATGAAGATTAATTTAACCCATAATGAAAGCATCAAAAATTTTAATGATGTCGCTAAACACTTGGAACTAGAGGACAAGCGCTTGGAGGTATACAAGTCCTCTAGCCATCCTATTACACATACGGTGCAAGTTCTTCTAATACAAAACCCGATTTCAAGAAGGGGAATAAATTTCAAAAGAATGGAAAGAAGGACAAGACTAAATTTGTAAAAGGCAAAAAGGAATTCAAGAATAAAGGAAAAAAAGGCGGGAAGAAGAAGAAAAATGACTTAAAGAATGTCAAATATTTTGCTTGACAAAAGATGGGTCATTTCGCACAGGATTGCACCAAGCAAAACGAAAGTGAAAATGTACCAGTGAATTATGTAAATTCACAAATTTCCTATGTTTCTAGCACTGTTTTTATAACAGAGAATATCTGTTCTTCTTGGATTTTGGACTCAGGTTCAACAGACCACATGACGAGGGATTGAGGATCCTATGTAGAATACCATTGGTTGCCTAACAGATATAGGTGGCTTTATGTAGGCAACAATGTAAAGATTGAAGTTAAAGGTATTGGAACTTGCAAATTAACTTTGCGTAATGGAAAGGCTTTGATCCTCATGAAGTGCTTCATGCTCCTGACATCCGACGGAATTTAGTTTCTGTAAAATGTCTTCTAAATTATGGGTTTAATGTAAATTTTCATGATAAAGTTGCAGACATATTTTATAATTTTGTATTTTATGGTTTAGCTTTCCTTTCAAAGAAGTTCTTTGTAATGGATATTATTGATGATTATAATATACATGATTGCTTTGCTACTTCCTCTGATTCAACTATTGATATGGTTGTTTGGCATGCTAGACTGGGGCATATTAATAAAAATAAAATTATTAAACTAGCAAAAGAAGGTTTGATAGGATCCATATCCAATAAGGAAATATCCTTGTGTGAAAGTTGTCTAATAGGTAAGGCAACTAGAAAACCTTTTGGTAAGGAAACCAGATCAGAATAACCATTGCAATTAATTCATTCTGATATTTACGGTCCTATAAGTATGAGGGTAAGGCATGGAGCTTGGTATTTTATCACTTTTATGGATGACTATTCACAATATGGTTATGTCTATTTGATCTCACATAAATCTGAGGCTCTTGAGTACTTTAAACGATACGTAAATGAAGTTGAAAATCAAATGGACAATAAAGTTAAAGTGTTACGTACTAATCGAGGATGTGAATATTTGTCTGATCAATTTAAAGATCTCTGTGAAGAAAAAGGGATAATTAGGCAGCTAACTATCTCTGGTACTCTACAACTGAACGGAGTTGCTGAAAGAAGAAATAGAATGCTTCTAGACATAGTTAGGTCAATGATGGCACAGGAAAATCTACCAATTTCTTATTGGGGTGATGCTTTAATGACTGCTACCTTTATACTTAATCGTGTGCCCTTAACATCAGTTACTTCAACACCTTATGAGTTATGGACAAAACGCAAGCCGGATCTTAGTGTACTTCGACCATGGGGGTCAGCTGCATACATTCATGATAATTCTCATAAGTATGGCAAGTTAGGTCCTAGAGGAAAGAAATGTATCTTTATAAGGTACTCTAAACAATCCAAAGGATACGTTTTCATAAGTGAAAATGAAGATGGAACAGTGACTGAAATTGAATTTAGAGATGCTAAATTTCTAGAAAATGAATTCCCTAATAGGGGAGACATTTATCGCATTGTACCTCTTTATAAGACACAGGAACAAACAAGTATAGAACATGTTGGTATGCCTGAATCATCCCAAAATGTCGATCTAAGTAGGAGCTTAGAAAGGTCAACGCAAAGACCTAGACAAAAAAAAAGACAAAGACAAGACGCTCCTACAAGAAAGAGTAACAGGGAAAGTATACCTAAAATACGCTTCCAAATAGAAAGTAAAGCACTTATTGTTACTCCTAATGGGGATGATGAACCACGTTCGGTACAAGAAGCCTTATCGAGTCTTGCTAAAGATGAATGAAAAAATGCAATGGAAGAAGAAATGAACTCAATGAGAAAGAATAAAGATTGGAAATTGGTTAATCTACAGAAAGGGAGAAAAGCCATTGGGAACAAGTGGGTTCTCCAAATTAAAAGAAAAGTGGATGGGTCAATTGATAAGTATAAGGTACGATTAGTTGTTAAGGGGTACACATAGCAAGAAGGTATAGATTATGAAGATACCTTCTCACCTGTCATAAGATTTAATTCTATAAAAATCATTCTAGCAATAGTAAACAGTTTAGACTTGGAATTACATCAAATTGATGTTAAAACCGCATTTCTAAATGGTGACCTGGATGAGGAAATCTAAATGGAACAACCTTTAGGTTTCATTGAATAAGGAAAAGAGGACAAAGTTTGTAAACTTAAAAGGTCTATTTATGGACTGAAGCAATCATCCAGACAGTGGTATTTGAGGTTTCATAAAGCAATAACCTCTTATGATTTTCAAATGATTGAAGAGGACTACTGTGTTTAAATCAAATGGTTTGAGGGTAATTTTGTTATATTATCCTTATATGTAGATGATATACTATTGACTAGAAATAATCTAAATTCGATGAAAGCCATTATTTAATAGCTATAACCGAATTCAAATTATATTTTCTTACTGAATAATGGCGCCATATATTGGAGTAGCAAAAGGCAGACATGTATTGCTTTACATTCTATGGAAGCCGAGTTCATAGCATGCATTGCAACAGCACAAGAGGCTTTATGGTTGAAGAGGTTTATTGAATATCTTGGATTTGGCAATGAGAGTACCAATCTAATATTAGTGCATTGTGATAACACTGCAGCCATAGCCTATACTAAAGATCCCAAGTATCATAGTAAGACCAAGCATATAAACATTAAGTACAATTTTGTAAGAGATTATATAGCATAGAAAATTATAGATGTACAATATATTTTGACCAAGAGCATGGTTGCTGATCCTTTGACCAAACCAATTGCTAAGGAAACATTTGAAAAACATGCAAGGACACTTGGTGTACGCAAAATGTAAAATTGCAAACTTTATGTATTACATTTATGATTAATTGGGTACTTATCATTATTAGTATAAAAATCTGTGTGAAAGTATATAATGTTTAGTATGTCGTACAAGCTTGTGAGGTTGTCTCTTTCACACAAGCAACCTCCTTTGATACTCAGGAAGGGTGTGCAAAGATGAAATAATTGTGTTTACCAGTAAAGCAGCTAAAGTGCTGACATGGTAAAGAAGAAACACAAACTATGTTGCCTTGACAATAGTGTAGCGTGTCAAGATGAGATCCATAAATATAAATATAAGTATGGATCGAATCATGGACATCCACATCCATTATGCCTGTAGCCAAATAACAATTTCTTCAACATTGATGTTTGAAGAATTTGGGTTTAGATGCTGGGAGTGTCTAGACTCAAGTCTGTACAGTGTTAACAACAGAATGCAAAACGACGTGCGCTCTTATGGTGTAAGAGTAACACTGTAGCATGCGATTCATATCACATGTGCTAAAGAACCACAAACGGGAAGCAAGTAAGAAGATCCCTGCTTAATTGTTTGTGAGTCCCAGGAATTTTCTAATTCTTCCAATGATATCCTTTAACTTTGATAATATCATGGAGGTGTGCTTCACCGTCTACTACTTTAGCATGTCCTATGATCATGTTAGATGCAATCTATGGTATTATGTTAAGAAAGTGGCTGATGTATATTGAAATGATATTTGGGCAAAAGGAAGATTACTTAAAATATACACAAATATACTAGTGTCTGAGACATATGCTTCATGGTATTATTTTTGATAATTTCATAAGTGTAGATACTATGCAAACCAGAAAGGCAATCTGAGTTTTATACTGACTCAAAAGGGATTATATTAGGCATGTGAAAGTGTATATAAGTGAATCTAGAATATTTAAGGCACAATATTAAAATCAAGCTACACAATGAAGGTTGTCTTGTGCTGGTCTCTATAAAAGAGATTTCTAGTACATATGCCTATATGCAAATGCCATGCCTACGCGGTCACGACAAAGCACCTAATATGAAAGAAGAAAGAAAAAGAGACATATCTAATCCACCAAGTGTGAGTGGGAGATGTTGAAAAATAGCCTAGTCCACCCTTGGTGGATTAGGCCTAAGCCTAATAGGATTTGGGTCAAAGTATAAATAATATAAAAGTTTCGGTGGATATATGTAATATTTCCTAAATTATTATGTGTCATATCATTTGACCGATAAAATATGACTCTACAAGTGGTATTGTTTCACTGATACAATATGTCTCTCAATTGAAAGGATATTTTGTCCCTCCGATGGAAGGATACATCAATAGAAAGGAAAGGGTGCGTAGAGCACTATAAATAGACATAACGGATTCAGTTGTTATATACTTGAAATGATATATAGAAACTCTGTCAAACTGACTCCTCAATCTCTCTACTATATGTCTCTCTTCTTCTTCCTATCATGATGTATTTTCTATGCGTCGTAATCACTTCCGAAACTGTGATCCGATTAGTTTGGGTACAAAAGATTAACGGTCGCACTCGAGGTACGCCCAATAATTCTTGCACTTTCTAACTCAAACTTGAATTCAAGGGTAAGGCCCATTTTAGTCTTAATGCCAAAAATATTTACACATTCGCACATGCCTCTACCCTCAAGGACGATCCAAGGGGGTCAAAATAAATGTACAAGTATTATAAAAACAAACATTTAAATATGCTTGGATGTTTGCGTAGATAATAATTTTGATCTAACATATATAATTACAATATTTTTTACTATCAATGTTTTTTATATATATTTAGAAGGGTTAATAAGGGGTATTTTGGCCACGAAAGTTTTCGCAAAGGACCATTGGGCACCTAGAAGCTTTTGTCTAAGTAATGTAGCCCCAGAAGTTTTAATTTCGTAGAAATGTCGCCCTTTTTGGACGGAGTCCTAACTCTCATCTGACGTGTAGGATTTTTTTTGCCACAAAGTACTTCATGTTGGAATCCATATAAGATGTAGAGTAACCATTAACCATTAAGTTAACCATCACCATCTATTTAGGTAAGCCACATTTATTGTATCCTATTAAAGTCAACCAAAACCTCTAATATACAAGTAAGAGGTAGTGAGTGGTAGGGACTCGAGTAGCAAAGAGAAAGCATGGAGGATTCACATGGTTCATCGTTGACAGTAAACAAGTATAGGGCATTATATCTCAGAGGGAGGAGTTGAGATATTGTAAATGATGGTCTGGCAAAGTATAGTCACTGTGGCGTCATAGCACCTCTTCGAACAGCATAGACAGAGATTAACCCATGGAGGATATTCTACGGGTGCCAAAATTATGTTCAGGTATGCATTTATGTTAGTTTTCACATAATGATTGGTGTGTATTTATTATGATAGGGTTTGGTTATATCTACAGGGAGGGGATGTGGTTAATTTTAGTGGCTTGATGAAGAAATAGGGACGAGATTGGTAGAAGTAATCAACAAGCTTCTTGGCCACGTTCAAATATTGCTGCTGAAAAATGGAAGAAAAAAAGAGAGGAGGTGATGAGTTAGCTGCTAAAATTGATTTTCAGATTGCTGCCATACATGAGCAAGTGAAGAAGAGCGAACACAAAATGAGGATGGCAATGGGAGCATTGGTGGTGACTTAGGTGTTCTTTTTGTTTAAGCAAATTTTCAGATAAATGTTGTAGAATTTGTGGGATGTTGTTGTGTTAAGTGGTTAATTTTTGTGACAAGTGGGAAGGAGACTGAGAGTTTTGTAACAATGTATGACTTTGTGTCTTTTGTAACAATGTATGACTTTATATAAGCATTTGGGATGTTGTTAAGTTTGTATGTGTTTAGGTTAGAATGAAATGAAATGGCCAATATGGTTGATTAATTTCTGACTAAACTTTCTCATTAAAGTAGCTCCTCAAAATATATTCTGATAATTGATTCCAAACATAACATAAATAACGTGCATTGTATTAACAAAAATTAACAAAAGATAGTCAAATAGTGCCCGTATTGGCATCCATAATTGTCAATAAAAGATGCCAACATATTGGCATTCATAACAAAAACAGACCCTAGGAATGTTATTAAAAGATTGTTGGCATTAGTTTGACCAAAAGATGCCAACATATTGGCATACATATCATGAAGACAAAGTACTTGCTAATTGGAGTAACAAAAGACATAACTAGATTAGTCCTATATTCGTCCCCTTTTTGCTGTGGCCTTCGTTCTACTTGTTAAGGCAATAAATGTTTTGTCCTTGTGTGCAAGAAGCCTAGAGGTAGTGATTACGGTATGTCTATTCCATATTAACCCTGATGAAGAGAAAGGTAGATCATATGGTGCTAATGGCATGGCTTCATCACCTTTGTACTTAATTTTTTGAGTCCCAGGTTGATATGCAGGCACTTGGATGTTGGCTGCCCTTATTTGGCTGTGATTTGGAATTGGGAATCGAGTCTCAACATCATCAAATTGCTATATATATTCTTCTGATATACCCTCAGATATGACAACCTCAGAATTCGGCCCATGCTACAAGATAACAATGAAGAATTAGTTTGCATAATGTGTTTGTTGTTAGTGTACTAATGAATAGAAATACATAATGTGGTTACATTGTAAACTGTCTTACCATTGTTTTCATCAACCTGTACTCCTATTCCAATCTATGTTCTTGGCTTGTAGTGTAATATCCCAATTTGTGATTAAAGGCTAATGACAATGGTATTGATTGTAATTTGTGTAATTAAATGTTTTTAGAGAAATGAGATGTGAATTGAGTATAAATGTGTGTGGTGTTTAAGATCAAGGGTTGAGATGTTGACATGTGGCAATGTTATGGACCATGGGATAAGGCATAAGAGACAAAAACCACCTTTTTCTCTCTCTTCTCTCTCCTATGCGTTTTTTAGCATGGGCAAGGGGGAAAAGTGGTACATCATCATAATCCTTTCTTCATCCCTTCCATCCCTCATTTTCTCTCTCTTCCTTCCCCATTTTCGCTGAACTCAAGCTTGGAAAGAGAAAGGGAAAGCTTTGATTTTGGGTGAGTAAAGGTCCTCCTTTGCTCAAATCCTTTTCTCTAATGTTGTGCATCTCATTGAGAGCTTCATTATGGTGATTTCAGAATTTGGAAAGGTGGTGGTTTGTGTGTTGGAGCGAAATGAAAAGTTGAGAATCAAGAAACCAGTCTTGGAAAGAGGAAGAGGCAAGAATTTGGAACCTTTTGACATATTTATTGTGGTCATTGGTTTAGCTTTGAGGATTTTGAATTTTTGCCCTGAGTTTGGCTTAATTTTGAAATATGTGAATTGGTTAGTGTTTAGTGTGAAAGTGGTGTCATAGTGTGTCTTTGAGTATTTGAAATTGATTTGGAATGTTGGTTTGGATTGGTTTGCAATATGGTGGTTTGATTGAGTTCTTGGTAAGACATGTGGTGGTCATTGTGTAACATGTCAATGGAGGTTGAATTGGGTTGTTTTGATGATTTCAATGGATTCCTTGTGCAAATTTATGTGGGAATGGTATTTGATATGAATTTGGGAACCATTGGAAGCATTGGTGCAAAATTGAAATGTTGTCTAATGAAAGTCTATTCTGGGCAGTCAAGTTGTGTGAACGTTTTGACTAGGCAAATGATGTTAGAAAATTATTAAACTTTCCAGTCTAAATTTCATATTCCAAGCTTCAAAATAGACATATAATTTGTGCCATTTCGTTTTGGGAACTGGGAGATATGACTGTCCAAAGTTTGAGGTCGAAAATGGACTCTGTTTTGGGGTAGTGATGATATTTGTGTGATTCTGTATTTTTGTGGTAATTTCCAGTAATGGCCAATATTTTTCCTAGGAAGAGAACTTCAATAGATTTCATTTGGCTTTGGGATCACCTCATTTCGATTTTTCTAGAATTATTTATGATTTTTCAAAATTGTCTTGGCTGCAACAGAAAAATCTGGGCTGCAGCGAAAAAGTTTCTGTGTTCGTTTTGGCCGCAGCCAGAAATTCTTGACTGCAGCCAAAACCCTTCTGTGCGCGTTTTGGCCGCAGCCAGAAATTCTTGGCCGCAGCCAAAAACCTTCTGTGCATGTTTTGGCTGCAGCCAGAGGATTCTTGGCTGCAGTCAACCCCCTATTTTCAGCATTTTGTGATTTTGCAAAGTAATTTCCAACCTAATACTTACCAATCCTTTTAGGTTCTCTTTGAGCTTGTTATAACCATTTAAGGGACTCATATGGAACCTATTTTAAGTGTTTGGAAGTAAGAATTGGGGGTAGGAAATTAATCCTCCATTCTTGATTTTTTTTGTTTATATGCTTTGACATTTGTCGTACCCGTGAGCCCACTGTGCCAAAGGACGTCAGGAAAGCACAAGGTAGTGACTCTTTCTTTATACCTTATGTGATACATTGTATGTGTGCTAAATCATTGATTTGTGATGGATTCGTATGCTGCAAGATTTGTGAAATTGTGAATGCACCGCTATACCAATAGTCCCTGAGTCGCTAACAACGGTTCAGGTAAGGGCTGTGTGCCTTCCCGGCGGTAAAAGGGGATGAGGTTAGGGTGTGATATTTGTGAATTTATGGGCCGTAAGGCTATTTGTGGGCCGAAAGGCAATATGTGAGCCGTAAGGCTATTCGTATGCACTGCCATACCAACAATCCCTGAGTCGCTAACAACGGTTCATGTTAGGACGGTGTGCCTTCCCGATGGTAAAAGGGGATGAGGGTGGAGTGTGATTTATGTTGTTGTTGATTATGTGGTGATTTGTTTACATGCTATGTGATTACGTGTGGTATAAATGATTTGTTACTACTGAGATTCTTTAGAATCTCACTCTTTCCAAATGACTAACATTTCAGACAGGGCGAGTGGCTCCAAGGATAAGTGGCCAACCAGGAGCAGTTAGGGCTTATAGGGACATTTATTTTAGTCTATGTTAGTTATCTGTTTTGGTTGGGATTACTGTATGTATATAGTGAATTCTTTTGGACATTAATCCCCATTTGGGAAACATTAAACCCATTTTATATATATGAACCCCGGGGTTGCCGGGATTTTAGTTACGTTGTGGGAATGGTGTTTCATGTGAAAATGGGAACCATTGGAAGCAATTGTGAAAAACTGAAAATCTGTCCATTGAAGGTCTGTGCTAGGCAGTCTTTTTGTGTGGGCGTTTTGAATAAACTAATGATGTCAGAAAATTATGAAACGTTCCAGTTTTAAAGTTCACTTCCCAAGCTTCAAAATGGACATATAATTGGTATCATTTCATTTTGTGCACTATGAGTTATGGTTGTCCAAAGTTTGGGCTGGAAATTGAACTCTGTTGTGGGACAATGGTGAGTTTTGTGTAATTCTGTGCTTTTGTGGTGATTTCCAGTAATGGCCAATATTTTTCCTAGAAAGAGGACTTAAATAGCTTTTATTTGGCTTTAGAATCACCTTATTTCGATTTTTCTTGAATTAGTTATGATTTTTGGAAGTTCAGCCAAGAAACAGAATTTTCTTGGCCGCGGCCAGAAGATGTTGGGCCGCGGCCCAAATGTTTCTGACCTCTTTTTGGCCACGACCAATGAATTTGTGGGCCGCGGCCAACCCCCAAAAATTAGTGTTTTGCACTTTTGAAAGGTGGTTTTTAGTATAGCCTTTCCCAACCCTTTAGGCATATGTTTAGACCTAAAATAGTCACCTAAAGAGTTCAAATGATAATCAACTTAAAGTATTATAGAGATAAGAACTTGGGAAAGAGATTGATGGGTTGTCCCTAACTTGGTTTACAGGATTTGATATTTGCCGTCCTCGTGAGCCCGCTGTGCCAAGAAACGTCGGGAAAGGATCAGGTAGTGACTCTCTCTCTTATACTTTGTGTAATGCACCGTATATGTGTTGTATCACTGTGTTATGATGATTTCTGATGATGCTGCGGTTACAGCTGGTGATAGCTTTCGTTTACAGTGCAAGCTGTCGTTATTGTGATTACAGCAAGAGCTGTCGTATTATATATACAGCCGTGAGTGCTGTCGTTTGTGGTGAAAACCATGTATCTTTGGGATTGTTGCTACTGTTGATGTTTGTGATTTATGTACATGCTTTGTGTTTATGCATTGTGTGAGTGGTTTGTTACTACTGGGATTCTCTCGAATCTCATTCTTTCCTATGACTAACATTTCAGCCAGGGCGTGTGGCTCAAAAGAGAAGAGGCCAACCCGGAGCAATTAGGACTTTTAGGGGTATATTTGACCTTGGAAATGTTGGTTATTTATTTTGAACTTGGGATTACTATATATTTTGAAATAGGAATATTATATTCGATTTTGGTTGTGTAATCCCCTAGTGGATACTTATAAACCCTCAAGTTATATATGTATAGAACCCGGGAGTTGCCGGGGATACAGTTATACACTCTGATATGATTGAATGTATATTAACTGCACATGTAATTACATTCGAATATTGAAATTGAGACCAGGATAGGAAAAAGATTTTGAAAGATTTTGTGAAAATTTTACTGTAAGACAGGAAGTTTAAAACGAGGTTAAAGCATCCAATGGTCTCTAATCTGATTTAAATATGTGTTATCGAATTATAATTACGTGTTTAAAGTCAGGGGGTTACATATAGTGAATTCTTTTAGACATGTAATCCCCATTTGGGAAACATTAAACCCATTTTATATATATGAACCCCGGGGTTTCCGGGATTTTAGTTACGTACGCTGATATTTGTGAATGTGATATATCTGCACAGGTAATTGTATTCGAAAGTGGATGTGAGACCAGATGAAATTATGTTTCTGAACTATTTTTTTTTTACACCCTATCTTGAAGATAAGGGATTTTAAATGTTGTTTTGTCTTATTGATATCTATTTCACTTAAATTTTGTAATCCGGATATAATTACCGTGAGGGGGTTACATGTAGATTACTCCAGCTCGACGTGGTCTTAGTTTTGACCTTGTATTCTGTTGAGTATTGGAGTGAGATTGCTGGGTAGTCATTTTGACTTTGCTGGGTTAGAGGGTTTGAGTCTTGGTTACCACTTTGAGACAATGCCCTATAGAAATGCCCTTCTTCCTCGTGGTTTTTTGTTGGTTGCAGTTTGACTATTAGTCTCAGCTAAGGCTTTAGGGCCCGTTTGGTTCAATTACAGACCCCTCTGGTAATGCAATGGACTGCAATGCAATGGGATGCAATGCAATAATGATTACCATCATCATGTTTGGTTGCTTAATAATAAGATGTTGAGAAATTTTTTTTATATTTAAATTGAATTATAAAAGGTCCAAAATACCCCTTAAACATAAAAAAAACCTCCATCACCAATCATCTCCTTCCTCACCCCAATAATCTATCTCCCCCAAATACCTATGATGCCGTGGTTATTGGTGGTACCTTTGATCGGCTGCATGACGGCCACTGCCATTTCCTCAAGGTTTCACACTCCCCTTCGCTCTTTCGTTCCCTTTCCCTATCTCTCTTGCTCCATTAATATGCCTTATTTCTTGAAAAATTGAAACTTAAATGCAGGCGGCGTCTGAGTTAGCGAGGCGGCGGATTATGATCGGAATCTGCGATAGTCCTATGCTGGCGAAGAAGCTAGTAAGCTTCCTATCTTGGCGTTTGTCTGGTCTATTCCCTCTCATTCGTTTCTTACTCCTCATCAAATTCCATCCTTTACTCCTGTATAAACGGCACTTAAACTTGTTTGGAATATTTAGTTTCTTTATTTTCCAGCAATGTTGAGTTAGTAGACAAGATGCAAATGTGAATTTCATTAGTCTTTGGTTTCTCCTTCTACTGTCAGAAATTAGAAATCATGCCAGTAAACATCTTATAGTTCTGTTCGTAGAAAACTAGAATGTTTATGGTTTTCCTAGATGTTGTAAGCCAATACAGGGCATCTAAAAGCATATTATTATTGTCTGTATAAACTAATATTTTATTTTAACTACTCTCTTCCCCCTTCCACGCGAACCTGCTTTCTTTATGCATGTAAACCTGATTTTTTATTGCTGCATAAAATATTTTCATTCTACGTGCATTCTTTTATTAGACATTGGATCCTATTAACTATCTGGAGCTATTGGATGCCCCACCAAGCAAACTTTGCTGTGCAGAGAATATAGATGTTGGAGTTACTAACTGATACATACACATAAATGGACAAAGATGTGCAAATTGTTCTTATTTTCAAAGTGTTTGATTCCTCTGTTAGTAGATCCTTATCAAATTTGGTTATCCAATCAAAATGCAAAATGAACTTGTAGGAATGGTTTCACCAGTAGGAAATTTTTGAAGTGCAAGAATGTATTTCTTTTCAATCTTTATTGTTTGGCTGAAATCTTAAATTGTTTTGTCTGATTTATATTATTATTTATTCATTAATTTATTTTTGTCATTGCCAACCTAATATCTGCCTCCGTAGTCTATCACTTTGGTCCATCCATAGCCTTTTGTTTTGTTACTTATGGTTAGAATCTGTTTTACAGACACCCCCTTCTAGTTGGTCTTTTGCGTGGATAAATAACAATGTTCTGTTGATTCATATTGGTACCATGATTCAGGGGGGTACTTTTTACCTATTCTATGAAACAAAGAATTCAATCACTTTGCAAGGAGATATTAGAGTCGCAAAAAGTACTGATAAAGGAGTTACATAGCAACAATTAGGCATTGGCTTGAATAAGGACTAGCCTCTTTCTTATCCATACGTCTTTGAATATCTTGGCCAGGTAGAAGCTGAATTTCTTACTCATAAAGGCACTGAGAATGGTTTTCTTTTTTGGCATGATTTGCTAGCTTGGTAATTGGGACAATAAATTTTAATTGCTTCTTTATTTCATAAATTCACTAACTTAGCATCTGAAAGGCTTTGGATATAACTACTCTTTGGATCTGGTCAATACAGTATTTGTTGGGTTTTGTATGCGTTTAGTTAATGAGTTGTTCTAAATGAGGCAAGGCTTGCGCTGATGCATTTGTCGTGGCTATTCCTAGACCTTAGCGAGGGATTTGCTTCTTCTTTTGGATTCCATTGGAAAGCAACTTTCTTTCCTTATTTTCCTTTCCTTTTCTTAATATATCAAAACCATCTGGTATTTAGCACTAAATCGTAAATGCATTTGTGATATTTTCTCATATTCATTGCTTCTTTTTTTGAAATGTCAATATGCAGCTTTAATTCTTTATGATGTCCTAAAACTTGTTTATATTGTTCTTAGATTAGATCAACAATTTCATATGTGCGCGTTTTGCTCTTACTTTAATATGAAATTTTTTATCTGTCTTTGTCCTGGGTAGATATGTCATGTTTCCAAGGATTATTTTTTTGTCCTGAGGCAGCTTCTTTGTTGCTTCACAACTTCTGCATATATCATATAAGTCCTCCAGGGCATGAGGTCTGTAAGTTGATTGATTTGAGCGTATTATTTATTGCATTCTTGATTGGATACTATTATTTATGTTAATGCCTCCTCTGGAACTTCCACAACAGTTATTGGAGTTGGGAGTTGCAGTAATTTGTCCTGATCAGTGCCTTGTGTTGATGACTTAGCTGATCAAATGTTGAGATTCTCAATTATTTTGGGTAAGTAAAAGGGCTGCTGACAACATATCTTGATGCAAATAGTGTTTCCCTGTATTTAACTATTTATTAATTCTAATTATTACTAATTTATGAATGTTGTGAACTATTTCCTTTTAATATATTTGCTCTTTGATAATTTGTTGCAGATGAAGTACGGGTGAGGATTACAAATGTGGTCTCAAGTTCCTTTATCTTTAATACTTTCTTTACTTTGCTTGATACGCCGTTGGAGTTGCAAATGTGGTCTCAAGTTCCTCATCATGAATGGTGATCAGGCTTCAAGCTGAAACAAGAGAGATTGGAAAGGATAGGTCCTATAGTCATTTAGCGGTTCAGATGATAAAACAAGTACTGACTATTACTTTGATTCCTACTCTCACTTTGGTAATTTCTTATTCGAAAATCTTCCTGTACCATGGATCTTATGTTCTGATAATGAAACTAGTATAAGCTGGTTAGTAACGGTAATCTGGTCATAGTAGTTGAAGATTTTATTCTACTGAAGAACTGAAAAATATGCAAACTGCTCGTACTTAAATTTTGTTTATGAAATTTCAAGCTCTCTTGTGTACCTTACTTTAATCGGTGTACATATTTTTTCATTCTTATTTTCTTCTTCTGTTTTCAAGAATACACGAAGTAAGTCTATCAACTTGGATGCACGTTGGCGTCAACTGTTCTTTTTTAATCCATTTTTTGTTTTTTTCCTATTGGAGTTTATCTATATGGGTATAAAGAACATAGTACTGTTAATTTTTCCCTTGTATGTCTTTTATTATATTTTACAACTACCAAAGGCGAGTTTCTGAGATCTGATGGAAGTTATTTTTCTCTCTCTCTCTTTTTTCCTGGGTGCTGCTCTTGCGATTTTGATTTTGTCTTGGTTGCAAAAATTAGGTTGCGTAAGGAAGAATGTAGTAAAGAATTATAGAGGTTTTGCCCCTTATACTCATTATTAATAGAACATTGAGCATTGAATATTAACTTTAAAAAATCTCTAAATAGTCATTCATTGCAAAATACCCTTGCAAAATAGAATCCAAACTTGCAACCACCAAGTTCATATCCTTGCAAAATAGAATCCAAACAATAAAAAAAAGCAACTTTAAGTTAAATAGTTAAACTAGCTCATTAATGAGACGACGAATCCAATGAGCCTTGTGTTTGTTTAGAATGAGTTGGAACCCATTCATTAAGTTCGGAGACGTAGCAATTTTTAGATGAGCCATGTCAATCTCATTAAGTGTCAACCCCTCTACTTTCAGTAGTTCAGGATATAGTTCTTGAGCAACTTGCTTATTAGAAGAATATTGACAAGCCTCAATAATAGATTTGCACATATTCTCAAAGACTTGGACCAAAGTTTTAGAAGATTCTTTCATTGCTTCTGACAAAATTTCTACAGCATCACGACTTGATCTACGCTGCTTCCTAGATGTTGACTGCACTTCACTTTGACCTATCTCAACATATTGTTCAATAACTGGGTCAGCTTGGTCATTTTCAGTCGCCTTTTCATTTTCTTTTGCCTCTTGTTCAGCCTCATGTTATGCTTGGGCAGGTCTTAAGGCGCTATTTCCAGTGGCACGATCCTTACCCCATATAAATGTCATCTTTTCAAAGTTTGGCAACTTCCTGTTGCGGAATTTACCTGCTTTACTATTCACCTGAAAGCACAAAAATTATGAAATAACAACAACATGAATGGATTTGTATATTTACAATGAATGACATACCTTCACATATTGTTCCCATACCGCATCCTCAGCTACGACACACTTATTTAACGGGTCCCAGCCAAAACCAGAAGTATTGGTGCCATAAATCAAGTTATGGACAATTTGCCATTGTTGCTTCAATGTCCTCAATCTAGACCATATATTAGGATGAGCTTTGATTTTAGTCCCTGGAAGTTTTTCTTGCATCATTTCCTCTAATTTGCCAACATAGCCTCCACCAAATCCCGTGTCAGCAACAAACTTGCCTTCCACCTTCAATTGAACCAAACAATCAACAAGAACATCATCCTCAGAACTAGTCCATTGATGCTTGTTTCCCTTTGAAGCATTGTCCTGCTCTTGGTTGTCCATTCTAAAACAACCACATAAAAACAAATTTAAAATAAGGTATCATGTCAAACACATATACTTAGACCGTGCAACAACTTTCAATCACATTCAAACAAATTTGAATCATCTCTAAAAGAGCCAAATTCATCATAACATTGCAACATATAAAATTCAATTACATATACTGTGAAAGTTTTAAATCATAAGTCTAAGTACTAAAAATATAAAAGCGACAAATATCCAAAGCATAAGGACTAATACAAGTCTCAAATACATCACAAATGGCTTATCTATTTCCCCTACGAGCTCTAAATGCATTGAACATTTCATTAGCTAAATTCTCTCGAAATGCACTCCACTTATCTGAGGGCTCTATAGTTAGAATGGGATTGAATTCCATAGGGATGTTTGGTTCATCTTGTGCATCATATTCAGCCTCCAATGGATCATTCAAGTTGTCCCGCATTATGAGATTATGGAGCAAGCAACAGGCAATAATATAACGATTTTGCACGGGAATGGGATAAAATGATGGACTCCTCAATATTGCCCATCTCAATTTCAACATCCCAAAGCATCTTTCAATTATATTTCGTGCCGATGAGTATCGCATGTTAAAACACTCTTGGGGATTTTGAGGATGTCGACCTTCTCGCCACTCACTTAGATGATACCGTTGACCTCTATATGGGGCAAGGAACCCTTTACAATTGTAGCCAGCATCATCCAAATAAAAATTGCCTACACGCAATTAATTATTGTCAGAAACCAAGGCCTACAACTCCAAATCAATAGTAGACTCAAAATAGTAAATAAATCATTGTGGTATGTGTACCTTGGGGCACCTTGAACCCATTAGGTCCTCCAATAGCATCCCGTAACACTCTTCCATCTGCTGCCGAGCCTTCCCAACTCGGATATACGAATATAAATTGGCCATCTGGGGAGCACACACCAAGTACATTAGTGGTTACATCTCCTTTTCTATTTCGGTACCTAGCCTTTATGGAAAGTGGCACTTGAACCCTTATGTGTGTTCCATCCAATGCGTCTAAGCAACCCTGCATCCAAAAGTCATCATAAGTTACCATGTATTACCTCCTAAGCTAATTTAAAAGCACAAGAATCATTAGTACCTTAAACCATCTCCACCTCTCGTCGTTTGAATCTTCAGGAATTGGCTCAGGAGTTTTGAAAAGCTCTCCTTGGATGAGCATCATGGCTCTTAGCACTATGGTGAAATAACGACTAATGGTCTCCCCAGACCGACCAAACTCAAATTGGATTACCCTATTTTTCATATGATGAGCAAGTATATGCAAGAACATAGCTACTTGCTCATCCACTAACATGTGTTTAGTTGGTTTTAGGCCACCTATTGTATCTAGCATGCCACAAAGTTTATCAAATGTTGACCTATACATCCTAATTTGGTTGTAACAAGTATTGTCACTGCCATAAATCAACTCCTTAAGATGCTTTCTCTTAGTATGAAAATCAAGAGTGTAGGAACGGTCTTGTATGATCCTACTGTTCAAAATAGTTACGGCGCATATCATATTCATCAACATTGTTTGAAAAGCATGGATAAGCATTAACCATCCAAGCATTAGATGGAGAACTATTGCCTTACGAACTTTATCCATGTCTTTTGGCTTCTGATAACCATCCACATGTTTAAATAAAAAGAAAGATGGAGGTTGCAATCAATCAAACAAAATATATAAAACAACAATGGTAAAACACATGTGAACATGAATATAATTAAACATATAAATCCAATTTTGTTTTTTAGTTTCTTCTCAATCTACCCCTCCAAATCATTCAATTTATCATTCATAATGAAAAAAAACAAAGAATTTAACTAAAATGATATGTTATAGATCATGCTCGCATGGATTTAATATTAATTACTGAAAAGATTTAAAATAAATAAATAAATCAGCTCAATCAGAAACTGTACACAGTTTGAATTTCCAATCACACTCCTATTCTCGAGATTTAAAGCTTGGAATCAAGTTTCAGATTTGTTTAATAAATTTCATTATATCAATTCCAGCAATATCGTCACGTTGCAGCACCAGGGTGGACTCAGAAACTTTACACTGCCTTACGCTTGCAGATTCAACAATGAGGCCTTCTGGTCTGATTTTTATATGAAACATTGAAAAGATTTTGTCCATAAATAATGATTTAAAAATCTCATTCCACTCAGACAAGTCTCGAAGACAAAGCACTATCTCTACAGTATATAACTCTTGCAGATAGAAAGCAACAAAAATGATAGTATATTAGTGTTAATCTTTAACCCCACTATCAAGCAAACTCAATGCACTCCCTACAATCAAGGGGGGATTCTTGTATGATCAAGATTTCACGTTTAGCCTAAGAGTTATCCTAGCAAATCAGTTCGTTTAATGACTAGTTTCCCTACTAACATATGCTCAAATTTAACATTTTAATACGAGGCCAAAAGAGGCCTAATTTCTTCAATGAAGACTAATAATATTACCCCTGAAGATCTTTTTTACCACCTCACCTAAATAACTAGCAGCAAATTTAATCCTGAACCCATCATTTTAGTAAATCTTTATACTATCTCTACAGTATATAACTCTTGCAGATAGAAAGCAACAAAAATGACAGTATATTAGAGTTAATCTTTAAATTCCGTGGTGCCCTGCTCTGAAAGGGATTCATGCAAATTCTCCCAGATATTTGTCTGCAAATTCAAGACTCTGAGTTTGGAATAAACTCTGGACAAATAGCCAACAATCTCAGATTTCTACATCCGGTATATTGAATCACAACAGTAACCTAGTGATTAAATCATCTAATCCCATAAGAAGAAGAAGACGATGAAATTTTGGCAAACAATTTCTACACAGCAATTGATGATCACCCGAAACTTACCTCGCTGGCCACAGTAAAGCAGGGGTCTCTGTTTCTGCAGTCCTTCGCCGTGGAGTGCGTCGCTCTCAACTTCCCTATTGCTTTCGATGTTCTGCGCTCACGTTAGGGCTTTTGCTTTTGAAAGGCAAATAAATTGAATACAAATTTTGATGTTTTGTCTATTGAGGGTATATATTGTATTTTTATTATATTAGTAGGGTCAAAATTGAGATTTCATCAATGATTACAAGCCTGCAATGAGTTTTCATAGGGGTCCCCCTATGAATGGAGATTACCATAAAATATGCAATCTATTTTACAATTGTAATCTACATTACCATTAATAAGCCCAACCAAACAGGCCACCAATGGTAATGCAATCAAGATTACCATCGCATGTGTGCAATGCAATCTAACCAAACGGGCCCTTAGTCCTTTTTTGTAATGGACGTTTCTGCAATAAGAGAAATAAATGAAATTAATTAGTTAGGTACTATAATAATTACATAAATGAAGAGAAATAGTTTATGAATCTCACATCTGGACAAGTTGCTCAATTGTGACCCTCCTTTTGACATATGCTGCATTTTGAACTTGAACTGATTTTGCTTACTTTGTTAGATAGTGGAGAAGGCAACTCAAAATCAACTTCATCACTTGGAGCCACATTTTTCATTAAAATTTCCTCTTCATTTATCAAAATTTTTCTGAGACTCATCCCACTTAATCATCAACTTCACCTAATTCCATCTACCATTCTAGTGATAGTTAAGCATCCATATTCATCAATCCATGCATTCAGGCTTTCACTTCAATTGATATAAATCATCCATGACAAGCACCTACTACTGAAATAAGCTCTTGCCCATGACTGTACAAGGAAATAAACAACTGCCCTTGCTACCTCCTTGCTAAGACCATCCAGTGCTTCTATATTGTCAATGAATTTCACCTCAAGGGTACTCCAAGAACAAGCAAAGAACTTCTTCAATTGATTGCCTTGCCACTTCTTGCTCCAATTGGCATATATGTGTATAGCACATAGCCTATGCTCTGCTTTAGGCAAAACCTTAGACATTACAACATGCCATCCCTACAAAACAAAATAAACATTAGTAAAAGTAACAACCTAAGTCTAATTTACAAAATTAAGAAAAAAAACTATTTGACCTTTTGCATGTATGATGTCATATCCGAATTTTTATTTCTCCTATTAGGATGTAATTTATTAAATAATTTGAAGTGTAGAGTAGATCAAACACATTATTTGAGATATATAATCATAAAATAAAGAAAATAGTAGAATATGATTAAATATTGTGAGTAGTATATCTACTATTAACGAGCAAAATTTAATGAGATTATTTTTTTTTGGTAGATGCAAATTTTCGTATAATTAATGGAGTATAATGAAAAAAATTTTGACTGGATTAAATTTCATGAGACTAATCCCAAATTGTATTTTAGAAAACAATGTAAGAAAATTTGATAAGGTTTGGTGAGATTAAATAAAATTATTTAACATAGTTTTTCATCTAAGAGATTTTAATTATTTATATATTAGAAAGGTTTTATTGGGATTGGGATAAAATATACAAATAGTTAATTATTTGGACTCTTGGAAAATTTTGACAAATTGGTATTAAGGAAAAAGGGTTTAGAGATTTCTTAAGGCCAAAATATGAACTTAAAAGTAATTATAAAAAATAGAATAAAAAGAAAAGGATAATAAAAAAAGGGGATGGAAAAAAAAGAATAGATTAATAATAGAAAAAAAAAGTGGGGCCCGTTCGCCCTTAATATAATTGGACCTAGCTTCCCTCCGCTGTAGGTTTATCTGCTGCCCTCCTTTTCTTAAAAACTACACCATTTTGGTGTAGTTTGGAGAAAAGGAGGGGACTAAAATTTTTTTCCCCCCTAAAGAAATGGTATATAGTATTTTTAAAGTATTTTTCTAGATGTATCTAGTATCTTAAAATATTTTTTAAGTATCATGCAATATCCTAAAATAATTGTTAATGCTTCTAACATCTTTAAAATATTTTTTCAGTTGTACCCAATGTGTTAGCAGATTGATTATAATTTTACCCTTAATGTATTTTTTTCAGCTCTAAAAATTACTTTAAAATATTTTTTCAGTAACTTGGCTCTGATACCAGCTACTCCCACGTAATGATCGAAAAAACTAAAGAGACAGAAAGGGAGAGAAGTAAAGACCGATCGGAATCGTTAAATTATTAGATGCAGAATGATAATATATGCATAAAAGAGATGAAGATTTATAAAACTGATATATTATTGAAAATTAAAACGATACAAACATAAAGAAGAATTACAGAGAAAAAAAGAAAACACACAAAGGTTTATCAACCTTAGAGGAGGAGGGGAGAGAGAATTAAGTCGTCAACACAACTCGAGATGCCTAATAACAGAAATGAAATGCCCTTTTATAGGCGTTCAAACCGGTTACTATGCACTTTAGTAAAATTACTTTAACTAGAGTAGAAAACATATTACTCAGGTAAAAGTGCTTTTGCTTTTGCTTTTACCTAAAGTAAAAGGAAATTACATTATTTTGTGATTTTGTCTGCTAAAGTAAAAACAAAGGTACAACTTTTACAAAAGCAGGGAATCTTTTGAGTCAGCAAGTCTTGAACTCTTATGCCGACAGTTTTGCTTCAGAATCAATCTTCGCCGAGGCTAATGATTTCATCATCCGAATCATGTCCGAAATATTGGGCCGGATCTTCAGCTTCTGATTCATCTGAAGATTGGGCTGACGGACTGGACTTTGGTTCTTGGGTTTGGAGAAGCCCAAGGATTTCATGGAGCTGTTCAGTCAAGGCCTGTTTGTCAGTTGCCGAGGCCAAACATGCTGAAATTTTTGCCTTCTGGTTAAGGAACACGACTGATTCGTGGTCTCCTGCCATTAGGAATTTTGGATTTCGCTTGAACCACTTCTTGAGGTTTGTTTATGATACATTATTAATGTGAGGAAACTTCACCCACCACTTGACAGAAGAGGTCCTTTGGAGTATTGGAAAAAATTTTTGGAACCTTGAAGGGCCATATTTGTAGTTCCACTTGAATACCCAAGCTAAACCAAATTTTGAAAAATAATAAAGATCTGCTGGGAAAGGATCTTCACTAAGATTGATTCGACTTTTAAAATAGTCAAATCCAATTTTCGCTGTAGTTGGTAAAATTTCTTGGATATGACCAAAATAGTCCCACCATTGGTTGAACCACAGTGGAAATTGGTATTTTATTTCCAAGTCATACGAGAACATAAAAAGCCAGGTATGACTAAAAGTTGGGTTTTGGTACCAGAAGGTACACCACCATGCATCCAAGTAATCCCAATATGTGAAACCAATTGGATTCATGTTTTCTATTGAAAATCTTTTTCTTTTGTTGAGGTCTTGACCCCAATTTTTTGGTGATAAAAACTTCTTTATTCTAAAGGTAGAATAACCATGAATGTTTTTATCATCAGGATGTTGTTTATCTAGAAAATGCCTTATTTCTGTAGATTGAGTATCTACAATAATAAACTCATAAAATTTTTGTTTTTTCCAAAAATTTTGGAGTAAGATGGAATCCTTTTGGATAAATTTTGGCTGCCAAAGCAGCAAGAATTTTGTCACAGAAGCCTGGTTCTGTGTGGAAAAGGTTTAAGACCTTTTCAGGTTTTAACGCAAAAGTGGTTTGTGTTGGCTGGGAATAAATGGCTAATTCTTTTGAGGTTGAACCAGCCTTTGAAACAGTTTGGGAGGTTTTTTGGATTGCCAAAGCAAGGGACTCTGGATCCAGGGTAAATAGGGTTAAGGCTTTGGGATGTTCCATTTCGGTAACATCAGCCCATGTTTTGGTTGGTAATTTGGCCAAATTTTGATTAGCCTGTAAGGCTAAAAGAGTTTCAATTGGGAATCCATAATGAGAAGGGTCCATTATGGTTCGAGTAGTTTTTAGGATGGATTTTTGAGTGGGTTTGGTCCCTGAAGGGGAATCCTTTTGGTGGATCGAAGATCCTTGGGTTAATGACCCTTTTGACATTTTGATTGCAGCTTTGAGTTGGGCTGCTTCTTCTTTTGCGATCCTTTCTGGATCTTCTTTTATTTGGGCTTTGGCCCTTTGCTTCTTTTTCTTTTCTCTGTCACTCATTGGGGTCACCTTATTTCGCCTGCAAGAACTCTCTAGTTAGAAAGTCTGGTAGGGAATTTGAAGCACCTTTGATAAATTCAATTTCAAAATCAACGACACTTAAAATTGCTTGCCATCAGGAAAAAATTTGTTTTGATGCAAGATTCTTAACATCTTTTTGCAAAACATCTTTTACAGCTTTGCAATCAACTCTGATAAGAAATTTTTGGTTTAGTAAATCACTTTGAAACTTGTTTATGCACAAAAAATTGCTAAAATTTCCTTTTTAATTGTGGAATAGTTCTGTTAAGCCCTATTCCAATGTTTTGAAGTAAATGCAATGCAATGCTCTTTACCATCAATTCTTTGTTTGAGGATGCCACCATAACTTATGTCTGAGGCATCTGTTTCAACAATTTTGAATGCTTGTGGATTTGGAAGATACAAGCATGGAAGATTTTTAACCAAGGACTTGATTTTAATAATCACATTAGTGTGATCATTAGTCCAAGGAGGAGGAATTTTTGAGAGACGCTCATGGAGAGGCTTAATGATATTGTTTAGGTTAGGAATGAAATCACCTACGTAATTCAGACAACCTAAGAATCTTTGGAGTTGGGTTTTGTCCAGAATTTGGTCTGGAAATTTATCAGCAAACTGAATTGCTCTATCAATTGGAACAATAGTTCCTTGGTATATATGATGACCAAGAAACCTAATTTTTGTCTGGAAGAGATTGATTTTAGTTTTTGAAACTGCTAAGCCATTGAACCTAGCAACATTTACAAAGATTTTGACATGTTTAAAGTGTTGATCTATTGATTCTGAAAACACTAAAACATCATGAATGTAGACAATAATAAATTTTGTAAAAGGATTGAAAATTTCATTCATAACCTTTTAGAATTCCGAGGGTGCATTTTTCAACCCGAAAGGCATAACATTCCATTCATATTGCCCAAATGGGACTGTGAATGCAATCTTATACCTATCCTTTTTTGAGATTTGGATTTGCCAAAAACCAGATTTCATGTCAAATTTTGAAAAGATTTTGGCCTGATGAAGGCGATTTAGGAGATCTTTTTTGTTAGGTATTGGATACCTAATCTATTAGAAAGCTTGGTTGAGGGGTTTGTAATTGATTACAAGCCTTGGGGTTCCTCTTTCAATCTCAGAATTTTTATTTACATAGAAGGCCGCACAAGACCAAGGACTCTGACTTTTTCTGATTAAACCTTTTTCAAGTAAGTCAGAAATTTCTTTTTGACAATGTTCCAAGAGTTCTTGGTTCATTTGAATTGGGCGAGCTTTTGTTGGAATTGCTCTTTCATTGAAATCCTTTTCATAAGGCAAATCAATTATATGTTTCTTTCTTTCCCAAAAAGCATTTGGAAAATCAGAACAAATTGTGTATTGAATATTTTTCAAAACATTTTGAATTTTTTGTTTTAGAAAAGGTTTCTCCAATTGATTTTCTATTGTTTTGTAAGAAACTTCTTCTTTTAAAAAATTGATTTGATTTTCCTTATACTCAATTTGATTTATAAATTTTGTATAAGGTGGATCAACAAATTCAAAGAAAATCCTTTTGCCCAAAACATCAGTTTCAATTCCTTCATCATGTGTTAAAAATGGTTTTAATCTACTGATGAAAGGAGACCCAAGAATTACATCTTGAGATAAAACTTTTGCTAGTATAAAAAGTTCCTCTATTTTGACACCATTATGTTCAACTACTGCATTTGAAAGCTTATAGTTGACATCTAATGGAGATTTGTTTGGTCCACAAAGGTTTTCTGTGGTTTTTTCAAAGAATTTTGTTGGAATTAGACCTTCTCTGATACAGCTTAGGGCTGCACCTATATCCCACAAAGCTATTGTTTCTAATACAAAGGTATTAGCAACAATAATTTTGACTGGCACATGCCATTTTTGGATTAAAACTCTTGATATAAGATTCAAGAAATTCTCATAGGGTTTTTCATCATCTTGTGATGAGATTTTAACTTCTTCGACTTTCTTTTCTTTATCAAGACTTTCTTCCTGAATTTGATTTAAAATAAGAGAATGGAATTCCTGAGTATTCTTCAGGTTTCTTATCTCTTCTTTTAAATTGTTTATTTCATTCTGAAGGTCAGAGATTGAAACAGGTTTTGGATTAGACTGAAATCTTTTGATTATTTCAAAAAAATCATATCTTGTTTGCAAATTCTTTTGCAAATATTTTTGGTTTGGTTTTGAAGAAGAAGAAGAAGCAGTGCTTTCTCTTAGCTTATTGAAAAACTTAACCTTTTCTTCATTAGTCGGAAGAGAGTTAATAATTTCAAAAACCAAATCTTCTTCAATGACATTTATTTGTAAACTGTCTATCTTGGAACCAATTACGACTGATTCCTTGATTGAGTCATCAAGTACAGGATTTCCTGGACTCTCAGCAAACTTATCAAGACAGTTTATTTGAAAATCATTTTCTTCGGATGAAGATGAAATATCATCAAGTTGAAGTTTATTAACTTCTCCTTCTGAAGATGATACCTCATATTCTTCTCCAGAAGAGGTTTCTTCAATCAAAAGATTATTTAATTGTTGAAGAACTGGTTCTTCAAGTTGTAAGGCATTAATTCTTTTATTAAGCCTACAATATCTTGCCATATGGCATTCTTTACCACATCGAAAACAAACAATTTTTCCTTTGGGAATATCCATAGGAGGTTTTTATTTGAATTCATTTTTTAAATTGCTGGGTTTTTTTGTTTTTAGTTTCTTCCAAGGTTTTCGATATTTTTTGTTATATCTTTTAGCCTTGTATTCCTTGTCTTCATGCTTGTGTTTGGGTTTTTTAGACCCTTTACAGGCAGGAAAACCAAATTGTTCACAGAAGGTTCCTAAATCCTTCCTATTTGATGCTTTTTCTTTGGCAAGTTGATGTTGGATTTTATCTTCTTGACAAATTTTTAAAGCAGTTTTTTGAACAATTGCAATTAACTGTCCATATGTTAAGTTTTCGTAATGGATTTGACCATCACCAGTTTGGTTTCTGATTTTTTCTCTGATCTTATCTCCTAGAGATCTAGGAAGACCAGCAAGGAATTTTTCTTTCCAGATAGGATAATTTCTATCTTCTCTAGCCATAACTCTCAAAAGGAACTTGTCTCTATACAATCTGAAATTGGATAGAGTTTTACATTTCAAATTTGATAGAAGATCTGCCAATTTATCCCTCCATAGTGCTGGATCACCAACAAAGTGAGCTATAATGTTAACTATAAGACAGTTAACAGCATCAGACATTGGTTCACCAATACTATCTCTAAGAATTATACCATCTTGAGTGGTTTTTATGGCTTGTAAAATTTGATTTTTTTTGTTCATTTGTGATATGGAAATCCCACCAACCTCTGAATTGCCCAGTAAAGCCAGAGATCAATATATGAATAACGTCTTCCTCTTGACAATTATTATATATTGCATAAGCATTACTGACCATAGTCATTTGCTGGCATATTTCCAAAATATTTGTTTCAGATTGTCCATCTATGTTCCAAACATAGATGTTGTTTGCATTAAATTGCCGAAGAGCAGAATCCCTTTCTTCAAGCATTATATCTGGAGGAGTGGCTCTCGGATAATACAATTTTGTTGGATTTTTCCAACTTTCTTGTTTTATTTCATGAATTTTTGGACAACCTTCACTTTCACTTGTTTGACTGTCTTTCACAACATTTATTGTTAGTTTTGAAACAGTAGTTTTAGCTTTAGGAGAAGGTGTATCCTGAACAGTTATCTTTTTTAATTCTTCTTCAATTCTCGCTTGAAAATTTCCTTTTCTTACACTAGTTGCAACATTTGCAGGGATAGTGTATGGTTTGAAAATCGGCTGTGTACTGGTGGAGCTTGGTAAGATTGTCTTACTGGCTTCACTAGTAACAGGGTTTTTTAAAATATGTTCTCCAAGAGTTTGAAGATAGGAATTTGTATAATTATTTTGTTCAATGATGTTTTTAATATCACTCAAACTTATCTCAGGTTTTGGATCCTTAATTTTGAAAGGAGAAGCCATAACAGTAACTTCACCAATTTTTGTACCAGGAACCTGGTAAGATTGTTTTGGGGGAAGCTCAGATTCAATTTTCTCTTCATTTTTCAAAATCCAAGAAGCATGAACTCCCTCAAATGGTTTGAAAGGATAATCCTTTATATTCTCATCTTTCACAAAAGCTTCAAACCAGAGAAAGAAAGGAATATGAAGTTTATACCTTTCAAGCATTTTGTAAAACTTTTCTTGAATTGGTTTTCGCAATTCTTCAGTTTTATATTTTTGGAAAAACCATTTTCGTCTTTCAGAGTTTGCATTAGAATATAAATCTTTTCTCAAGAGTTCCTTATCTAATTCAAATTGTTGCTCAATCACATTCATGTCAGAGTATGTTGGAGATTGGCAAGTTTGGGTTTCTTCTTCAGTGTTTTGGTCTAAATTTTGGTAGATAGGTTTGACAACGCTGGCTGACTCACTAAGACCTTGCATTACTGAATGTGAAACAATTTGATCTTTGACAAAGGAACTACAAGAATGCCTAGAAGGTTGTTCTAGGGCAGTCTTAAAGCTTTCTGCAATTGATGGAGTTCTAGAAGCACAAGAGAAAGATCTTCTAGATCTATCAAATGTAATTCTAACATCTCTATTGATATTTTGAATAATATTATAGGAATTATTCGCAGGTTTTAGTATGACAGGGGCAATTTTAGTCATTTCCCAATCATCTGGAAGAGTGATGTCTTCCCATTTTATTGGTTTTGGAACATTAACATTTGCTCTAGTAGCATCGGTTAGAAATAGACATGTTTCTTTTCCTTGAGGAAACATTTTTACATTTGAAGTTGACGAATTCATAACTTTATACTAGACCTTGTAAACCAAGGCTACAGGTGAAACTCCAGGTTTCATTTGGAATCCGTTCAATTTCAAACTTAATTTTAAACATTCAATAACAGGATCATCATGCAATGAAGCTGTTAAATTTGGGAAGCAGTTGAAGTAGATTGGTCCTTCATTTAGACCTGCTTCAACCATTCCAAAAATTGATCTCGAAAAGATTTCATGTCTACCATCTCTAACACATACTAATGTTGAGACATCAAGACCAGCTTTTATTAAGGGGATGACAGCCACTTGGACACACCCAATGTGTAAAAATTTGAATTTCTTTTGGTGTTTGTGAATTGAACTTTCTGATAAAATACACATATCAGTTGGTTCTTATTTTAGAGGAATAGTTTCTTCAACTGTTCTAATTATATAATCAGAAGCTTTGAAAAACTTTTTATCCTCAAGTTTGTATAAATCATTTTGGTTAATGACTGGAATAGTCCAATCACTAAATTTTTGGTTAATATCTTCAAAATGGATTTCATTGTTGAAAATATTATTTTGGAGGGAAGATTTCCCAAAAATTTTGTTGGTCATGAGACCAGATTGTTGCACAAAAGAAAAAGGAGCAGAAGAAGATGAAGAAGAGCGAGAGGAACGAGAAAAGTTGGAGCGAAAGGAGCTAGATTTGAATAGGAAAGCCATAATTAACTTTACTGCTGATACCATTACCTTCCAGTTGGTAGAGTTGTGCTAGATAAGATAAAGCATATGGGCTACTTATGGAGTTATTATAAATATTTCTTTGTATGTTCTTATAAAGATAAAAATCTGCAAATATTATTATCACTTAGCCAATGCCTTAAACATTGAACCCTAATATCATATGAGCATTCGAACAATAGGAATCTGGACTTATCTGCCCTATCCGTCGAGACTTACTGCCATAGCCCTAAGTAGAACGGATGAAGTTCATATGTTATCATTGATCAATTATTTTGCATGCTATCAGATAATAATAATATTAAGCAGAGACTTAGCTTTATATTAACATGTTTCTGATGTGGAAGATCAACCGAAGTTGTGACCACAGAGCATACTTATCCAGAAATATTCATAAGAACTTTATAATTTTTCCAGAACTTCAAAGCATCTAATACATCCCTACTTCCCCTTCTAACTCTGATACCAGCTAATATTTTAAAGTAGGTGGAAATCAATAAACAAGTATCCTAAGTTTTGGGTGCTTGTTACTACTAAGAAAAATACATTAACGGTAAAACTTTAGTCAGTCCCTAAGACACTGGGTACAATTGAAAAAATATTTTAAAAGGTCAAAAACACCAAAAATATTTTAAAAGTAGTTTTTGGAGCTACAAAAATACATTAGAAGTAAAATTGCAATCAGTCTGCTAACACACTGGGTACAATTGAAAAAATATTTTAAGGAGTTAAAAGTACTAAAAATTATTTTAGAATATGTATTATACTTAAAAAATATTTTAAGATACTAAATATATAAAAAAAATACTTCAAAATACTAGATACCATTTTTCTAGAAGAAAAAAATTCAGCCCCCTCCTTTTCTCAAAACTACACCAAAATGGTGTAGTTTTTAAGAAAAGGAGCGCAGCGGATGGGACCTGATAGCGAAGAGAAGCCAGGTCCAATATAATTCCCCTAAACCCTCTGTTATTTCCCTGTTGCTTCGCCTTTCGTTTCTCTGGGCGGCGCTCCAATGCTCATTAACAGATGATTAGGATACCTTTGAGCTTCATTTGTTCCTCATGAAATCATCAAACTACAATACTTATTTTTTAAAAAAATTTCTACTCAATAAGAGTTATCTATTAGTACAAGTTTTATTGGGAGTAAAGCAAACTAGATTGTTAGGGCTTGAAGCAAGATTGAATTTTCAACAAATAGGAGCCATGAGATTGTAGAGATAAGTAAATACTTACATTTCATTGATTTACTTTGTTGAATAAGATTACAATCTTACACTTTAGATTTGTAGTGATTAAACGTTAAGTGAGAGAATATGGATTTTAATTTTTAGAGTAAATTATTGGTTGAAATTTTGATAATTGACTATGGGTGACTTATAAATACTTATTGAAAGTTGATTTTGTGGTTACATTATAAGTCTGAATGGTTTTTCTATTTATGGAGGAATTAGTGCGAATTTTTGAGGTATTTTTGGAATGAGCAGTCTTGACACTATTTGGCTAAGGAATCATTTCAGTTACAAACTATAGGCGATAAGGATCTTGTGTTTAAATTTTCATAGTGATTGGATTTGATTTGAGTTACTGTTAAATACTCGAAATTCTTACCTAGAAAAAGGGATTTTGGAATTACAGTGAAATTGAAATTTATAGATTTTCTTGTAGCTTTTAAAAGTGATTTGAGATTAAATAAAAGGTTATGAAATGAGTGGAATTCATTTGTGAAGTTTGAATTGAAAATTCCCAAAACAAAAGAATGAATGATTTAGTTAAGTAAAAATAATTATGGACCTGAACATTTGATATTAGAATTGTGAAATTATAATTTGAGCATTTGGAGGTTAATTAATGATTTTAGTGAGTGTAGTTAATGATTTTAGTGAGTATAATAAAGTGGAGGAATAAAGAGAATATAATTAGGATTGTAAACATATGAATGGTAAAGGTATTATGAATTTTCTAAGGAACAAGTATAGCGAAGGTTGGGAATCAAGTTACTATTTGTTAATTGTTGTGTTAATTATCATCTTATTAATGAATATTCATGTAATATCCCAAAATGTAATTAAGGGTTAATGACTTCAAAAGTGAATGTAATTATTTTTTAATAAACACTTTTAGAGAATACAATGTGAATTGTGAAATGAATGTGTTGTGATCAGTGCCAAAACCCTGCATTTAAGCTTAATTGTGTGATAAAGCTTAAAATGAACTCTAAGGGTAGGGGAGGGCGCATGAATGAAGAATGATATGATATAAATGTACTTAGTAGTGATTCAAGTGGAATTGCCATAATCAGGGGCAAAATGGGAAAAAGGAAAGTTATCGACCAATTGGTCAGTTACCGAAGAGGAAACTCATTGGTAATTTGAAGATCAATAGTTAAGATTCATTGTTAAGAGGGTGGAATCTGTGCTTTTAAGTTAATGTGTGGCCATGTAAGAAGACATAAGATCTTGACAAGTGGTATTTTATAGACTATGGGATCAAGGTCAAATTGTCAAATCATTTTCCCTCTCTCTTCCCTCTCAAGGTCGGCTAGGGAGTATGGACCAAGGGAAAAAAATCTGCATCTTCATCATCATCATCATCTCATATCTCTCTCTCTCTCTTCAATTCCATTTTCGCTTAGCTTAAGGAAGAAAGAGAAAGAAGAAAACTCAAGGTTAGTACTCTATATGACCTTGAATGCTCAATTCATCTTTATTAATCTTGTTCATGGTGATGAGAGCTTTATTGCTATGGTTTTATATTTTTGAAAGAAGGTGTTTGAGTACTTGAAGAAATTTGAAAGTTGAGGAATCAAAGAATTAGCTTTGGAAAGAAAAAGATGTGAGTCTTTAATGCATTTTGATATATCCATTGTAATTGTTGGTTAAGTTTTGAGATTTGTGAATTTTACCCTGATTTTCATGTGATTTTGAAATGGATGAATTGGATAGTATATGGTGGTGAAATTAGTGTCATGTTATGTTATTGAAGCAATAGAATTTATTTGGAACCTTGGACTGAAAATTGATGCATTTGGGTAATGTGTGGTAATACGATGACCAAAACAAAAACTTGTTTGTTAGAATGGGATTTTGGATGTTTTGAAGTTTCCATTGGGTTCCTTGTGCAAAGTTATGGGGGAGTGGTATTAGATAAGAATTTTGGGACCATTGGAAGCATATTGGTTAAGGTTTGGAAAATTCTGTCATTTGCTGTGTTTTGGCTTCTGATAAGCCTCACTCGAGTGATCTGGGGTTTCACTCAAGTGCAGCATCATGTTTTCTCTTTTCCTTCAAGTTTTAGTTGCACTCCTACCCAAAGAAAGCAGAAGTGCATTGTCTCACTTGCAAGTGATATGGGTCCTCACTCGAGTGTGCATGTATTTTGCACTATGAGGTCGTATCTCGGGTTGTCACTTGCAGTCTATTTTCCAAGAGTGTGTCTTAGTACCTGCAAGTGTTGTGCCATCACTCGAGTGCCTGAGCTAGTGCTCGAGTGCACTTTTCACTTTAGAGTTTTCCGTGCTCTCGGGTAGTCACTTTCTGGACCACACTCTGTAGGACTCAGGTGAGTATGAGGCTATCACTCGAGTATTGAGTTCAAGACTCGAGTGCTGTGATCATTTCCTATCTCAGTTGTTGCTCTCAGTTAAGCACTCACATGAGTGAGCCGTCCTCACTCGAGTGCAAGTTGTCTCATCACTCGAGTACGTCATCTATCACTAGAGTGCATGAGTTAAAATCAGTGTTTTCACTTTCGAGATGGGGGTTTTCGTCAAGTTTTTCCCAACCCTTTAGGCATGTATTTAGGCTTCTAGTAGCCATCTAAAGAGTTTAAATGATAACAAACTTTAAGTGTTATGAAAGTAAGAATTTGGAATAGAGATTAATCCATTGTCCTTGATTTTGGTGTATAAGATTTGATATTTGTCCTGCTCATGAGCAATCTGTGCCGAAGCATGCTCGGAAAGAACAAGGTAGTGACGCATTCTCTTATACTATATGTGATACATTGTATATTTGATTTATCATTGTTTGTGAGTCCTTCACCTGCGGCCCATCAGTGTTCCGGTGGGAGGAACATACCTGCGGGGTGGTGGAGATACGGGGGATGTGAATATGTGGAATCCGTATGTCTATATGTAAAAGCCGAAAGGTTATTTGTGAATCATTCACCTGCGGCCCATCGGTAGTTCTGGTGGGAGGACCGTGCCTTCAGGGCGATGGAGATACAGGGGATGTGACTATGTGTATATGTGACAGCTTGTATGCTGTATTTCCTGCTACTATGTTGCTTGATAATGTGATTGCATGCTTTGTGATTATGTATGGTATGAGTGATTTATTACTACTGGGATTCTCTTGAATCTCATTCTTTGTATTGACTAACCTTCAGACAGGACAAGTAGTTCAAAAGGGAAGGAGACGACCAAGGGTGGCTAGGACTTTCATAAGAATGTAACCTTGGTTGTTGGTTATCAGATTTTGAATGGGATTACTATATATATATTTGGGATGTGAATTTTGGCATGATTTTGTGTAATCCCCTATAAGGGAAAACTGTAAACCCTTAGTATATATGAAACCCGGGGTTTGCCGGGATTTTTGTTGTACACTCTGATATGTATGAATGTGATTTAACTAAACAGGGTAGTTATATTCGAAATGTGAATAGGAGACCGGATTATATCAATTTCGAAGGAAATTTATAAAATCCTTATCCCAAGGATGTGATTAAAAATGAAATTTTATCATCCGTTGGTCTCTAATTCACCTTAATTACGTATTTTTAAATCATAATTACTGTTTATAAGGTAGGGGGTTACAATTCACATATATTATGTAGACTTTCTTGAGTTGTCAAGCATGGGGCTTTACAAGAATCATGGTATTCTTTTTAGCTTCAGTGAGAGGTAACCACTTTCCAATTTACCTTGTATGCTTGTTGAGTAATTATAAGTGTATGTTGGTATTTTCAGTTGCTATAAATATATGCTATAGTATTTTATATGTGAAAAAAGTACAATGACAATATGAATTATGTTTTTAGTAAACTTGTTAATTAAGTGGGTATAAATGATTTATTGAAATGTTGATAAAGCATAGCATTGAGTAATGATTATGATAATAACTTGTTGACACTAGATTTTGTGATGTTGAACTATTGAACACCATATTAAGTTGTGTTGGGTTGTATGGAGTTGTGAAAGTGGGAGGTTTTATGCTTTTATACATGTGGTATAGCTGTTACTTGACGCCTAGTGGCTGGCTTTAACTTTCTCAAGGCCCGTAGTATCACCCTTCCTTGGCCAAGTTAAGGGTCAGCTCAAAGGACTTGTGACTTCTTTCCATATTCTAAAGAAAGGGAACCCATGGTTTGATGTGAGTTCTGTAGCTTTTAGCCAGGCTATACCTCACTGTTGGAGAGCTTGGTGCAGTCTTGTCATAGAGATAAATCTTGATATATGTCGTAGCTCATAGGTTTTGTCAGCGGTTATAAGGATAGTTGTGGGAGTCCCATGCATGCTTAATTACTCCTTAAGCTATTATTGATTATGAAAAACTATTTATATTTTGTTATATAAATTGATGTTTAGCTCGCTTAACTATCTTGTAATCATTTCTTACATGCTTGTTAAATTGAAATTGTAGTAATTGGGTTCATCTGACTCACCTCACTGCTTTTAACATTTTTCAGACAAGGTTCATGATGTGATATCTTCCGGAAAGGTTTGGAGGTTTAGGTTTGCATTGTGCAATTGTAAATCTCCTCTTTCGGTAATTATGTGTTGACTTTGTATATTGTCAACTACATTCATACTCTGATATAATTTATGAAATTGTTTTAAGATTTGCATGATTGTTTTATTATTTTGTACTATGATAGAGTGTAAATAAAGGAGGCCTGAGGCCATACGTTTCAAACTATTATTTTGATCATTGATCCACTTTTGTAAAACTTTTGAGAGTTATGATTTTACATGAAAATGAAATTATTCAAGAAAATCATGAATTGTGAGTGATTGGATTATAGTTGCTCAAAATGATAAAAAACCTATTGGTAAATTGTGTTCTCGGGCTTCAAGTGCCCAATGCCAAGTAATCACATTGTTGACTGATGTGATTTTGAGTCAGATTTAAAATATTTATCAATCATTATAGACTAATATCTTTCTTTTACTACTATTGTCATTCTTTAACTATTTGAGTCAAATATTTTCTACTATAGCATATCTTTGTAATTAGTTTTTATTTTCTTTTTACCATAGTAGTATTTGATGAATCAATCAAATGTTTTGAAATAGTTAAATATATGGTACTTTTGGAGATTGTTACATCTGACATAATTGTCACATGTTCTCCAATGTCCAAATCCAAAGGCCTCTTCGACCATCTAAATAACCAAGTTCAATTTATAGTATTTTCCTTTTGAGTAACCCCAAAAGCTACGGGATGCAAGGAATTATCAGCAAGACTGGTTGCCGTTAGCATAAACCCTCTCGCATTTCCCTTAAGGAATGTTCCATCAACACCTATTATCTTTTTGCAACCAGCCTTCCACCTAGTCTAAAAGAAGAGAAATTAAACCCAATCTCATATAACTAAATACAATTTTAAATAACCAAAAATGAACAAAATTTAAAGCCAAACCACTGTAACCTTACCTTCATTAGCCACACGATCTGCCCCAATTTTCCTATTTTATTCATCTATTGGTGCCCTAATAACTAAGATCAAAGCACAAATGCTTTCATGCCTACCCCGTAGATGCTTCTTCATTTCTTCTTCCTCTTTTAGTCTAGCCTCATACTCATTTATGAAACCATCAGCACTTGATTTCACAAATCAAACACTGATAAACTAAGGGCTCAATAGAAATTTTGTAGAATCAATTAAAAATAGAGTTAAGGTGCAAATTTGTCTCGAAAGGTTTTTCTGAGGAGTAATGTTGCTTTGAAAGTCTTTTTAGATTCAATGTTGCCCCGAAAGTATTAAAATGGAGCAATGTTGCTATTTACCATTAAAAATTTTACAATCAACGTTAATTTTTTAACGGTCAACGGTAGTTTTTTAACGGTATGGGGCAAGATTGTACTGTTTTGAAACTTTTCGGGTGACATTGAACCTGAAAAAAATTTCGGGGCAACATTGCTCCTTAATGCATACTTTCGGGCAAATTTGCAACTTAACACTTAAAAAACCTCAATTTTTCTGTAAAAATGGTGGAGATTCGATTCCATACCTACTTCTCAAGGATGAATTTCTGCTTTCTCCACTATTCCATAGTCACAATTGATTTAGGCCCCATTTGGTACGCTGGAATTGGAGGAGGTGGAAATGGAATTGGACCTCAATTTCATGAGAAGGTTTGTTTGGTACAATGGAATTGGCTCCCAATTCCAATTCCATGTGGAAGCCAAATAAGTCAATTCCACCAAATTGAATTCCATCCCAAGAGCCAAGATTTGTAATTCCACCTCCAAATTTCCATCAATTACCCTCCTCAGATCTGGCCCCATTTCCTCCAGTTCAGCTTCATTTCTCCAGATCTGCGACTCCATTCACCATCTGCAGAACATCCTCTCACGCTAACACTACCACCGGTGGAGCTGCCGTCGCCGCTGCAAGAGAACTGTAAGTCGATCTCTCTTCTAGCAGCGAAAGCTCCAGCCTCGCCACCACTGCTACCTCTAAAGCGGTATTGGCACCTTCGTCGTTGAACCGTGAGTTGCTAACCAATCAGGCTACGAACCCTTTGGCGTCTGGATTGATGGAGCAAGGAGGGGACTATGATATTTTCTGAAAGATATGAAGCTTTTACAAACCTGATCACCGCAACAAGTGAAGCATTATCGTTTGGATTTGGGAATATGTTCAAAAAGCTTTAATCTATGATTTTTTTTATTTTTTAATTATAAGGACATTTTGGTCTTTTTACCTAAAAATTAATACTCATTTCCATGACATATCAAACATACTTTTAAACCTCATTTCCATTTCCATATCCATATCTATTTTCATTAAAATCAATTCCACTATACCAAACGGGCCCTTAGTGTGCCTCACTTTTCCTTGCCCTAGCACGAGGCTCACCGTCTTCCATTCACCTCACTTTGATCCTTTTTCATGATTAAGGCTTTGGAGCTTCGTGATTTTGCCCCTTTAATCTGATGCGTGATTTTCCCCATTTTATTGGATCTGGTTTTCCTCCTTTGTAAAGGAGGGTTCGCTACAGTATCTAGGCCGTTGGATCAGATCTCAACGGTCCAGATTTAATATATTATAAAAATACTATTATTATAATATAATAATAATAATAATAATATTTTTATAATATATTAAATCTAGACCGTTGAGATCTGATCCAACGGTCCAGATGCTGCAACGGACCCTTCTTTTCTTCTTTGTAAAGGAGGAAAGTTGGATCCCATTTTATTATTCATTTACATGTCATTTGCCACGTTTTCAATTCTTGCCCAATCCCCTGACACGTCTTTCACCACCGTGACAGTTATAACTCAAAATTCCAACTTGATGGTCAATGTTAAGACTCTATCCAAAAAAAACGTTCATAGCGAAAATGCCTTTTAACTGTATTTAGAATTAGTATTCAACAAATATTTATTATAATCAATATATATATATATATATATATATGATATAAGAAGTCTGGATTCCCTCTTTATGTAGTGCATGTGATGCACATGACATTGTTAAAAGATCTATACTCCAGAAATTCTTTTCTAATTTCTTAAAAAATAAAATTCTTGTACGTGAGATAAAATTATAAATGTTCATTTAATGTTATTCTTAATATGATAATAATTGACCGGCGTGAATTTAAGTTTCAATCGAAGATTCAGGTGAAAAAGACAGGTTTCAGTAGAAGATTGATTTCGCCTCCGCCTCCGGCATTCTATGTCCCCCAAATCGATTGATTTTACTCTTAGTAACAGAACAAATTAAATTAAAATGGTTTAATTTTAGACATATAAGCGGTGTGGATAGAATATCCTATTAATAAAAATAATTCTATTAAGAGTTAATTTTATCTGAAAGTTTTCACTAGTAATTTTGTCTCGAAAATTTTTTAAAAGACAAATTTATCTTGAAAGTTTCAAAAAGAAACAATTTTACTTTAATTATTATCTCAGTTAATTTTAACTGTTAGTTAATCAAATATATTGAGTTGATAATTTAAATATCATCTATATCATTTTTATTAATGTATAAATTTAACCTTAAATTTAATTTTAAAAAAAATGAAATAGATGATATATGGATTTTGGGAGTAAAATATTAACAAAAATGAAATAGATAATATATAAACTATTAGTTTATTATATTTAATTAACTAACAGTAATAATTAATTAGGATAAAAACGAGACACAAACGTCATGAACAGAATTGCCTCACCCTAACTTTAAAACTAAATTAGGAAAAACATGACTGTGATACATTTTTGACGATAAATATATTCAAGTATCGAAGGTTGAACGGGGATGGAATTGTAGCAGAACGAAGGAGCGTACGTGGAAGCAATTAGCGAGGCTTTGATAACTTTTTGTGTTCTCCAATATTTCAGAGGGCATCTTTTTCCACTAATTAAAGACCAAAGGGACAAACAACATCATTGGAAAAGGCTAGACAAACCAAATACCAGTTGTTTTTTTCCTGGGAATGTAAAAATTGTTTTTGGAAAGCCCCAGTTTGAGGAAAATCGAACCGGACCTGGACGCAACGCGATTAGCTTCGTTTTTCCCGATTTGGAGTTCCAATGTTTTGGCCTCGTGTTTGAATTTAAAGCTGGGGATTCGCTATCGTAGGTGAATCACACCGGAAAATTGGGAGCTTTTCGAACAATGAAGCCCATGAATACTATATATGATCTGATTGAAGAGGCCAAGGTCCGAACGGTTTGGTGGGTCCTTTCTATATTCGCCATTACCTATTTCTTAACTCGTAAGTGATTCGAATTTGGTTTGGTTGGGATTATGTTAACTTTTTTGTGAATTTCGTGTTAAATCTGATGTTTCCAGAATGAATGGCGAATGAATTTGCATCTGCGTACCTTCATATGCCCTGGGTTTTGCTTTGAAAATTATTTTTTGCTATCGTTATGGCAAAAGCTTTAGCTTTAGCTTGGCCGTCTGTAGCCATATTTTGCTTGCTTCATTACCATGCTGCTTTAGCTCAGTGGATTGCTTATAGTTCACATATATAAGCCGAGCAATAATAATTATGATTTACAACAGCTAAAGTGTTATAAGTGCAAATGCTATGATTGCTTGATTTTGATTCCTTGGCTTAACCCCACTCTGCAGCTCATTTCTTGGTGGCTTGTGCTTTCCTATTTGGCGGCTATATCTCCTAATTAATGATTGTACTTCAGTTTGTTTCTTCATTCTGTTCATAGGCATGACTTCCAATTTAGTATTCATATCTTTATTAATAAAAGAAAGAAGAATACATTAACATTGGCATTCAAGTCAACCCATTTTCTCTATTGTCATTCTTTATGGCATGTCACAGATACAAGCAAGTCAATGTGGATGAATGTACCCATCTCAGTTCTACTTGTTTCTGCACTGCGCATTCTTTTGAATAAGGTGGAGTTCCATTGGAAGGTTAAAACACCTAGGTCACAGACATACTTATCTCATTTGGAGAAGAAACAATTATCTCTGAATGATCCACGCCTCTCTACTCCACCTCCCCCTGCAAAATGGAAGAGGAAAATTGATTCTCCAGTTGTGGAGGCTGCGGCCAGTGATTTCATTGGCAAAATATTGAAGGATTTTATCATAGATTTGTGGTACTCAGATGTTACTCCAGATCAAGAGTTTCCTCAGCACATTCATGCAATTATAATGGATGTTCTTGGTGAAATATCAGGAAGGCTTAAGGAGATAAACCTTGTTGACTTGCTGACAAGGTATCAGATCCCCCCCCCCCTCAAAGAAAGATAGGATTAGGAATATGGCGAGTTCTTGGTTAGGATTCTAAATGTGATTTTGAATTTAGTACTATTAATAATTACTGATTGATCATGTGACAGGGATATAATTGATCTAGTAGGTGATCACCTAGATCTTTTCAGAAGAAATCAAGCTGTTATAGGTGTTGATGTTATGTTAACCTTATCTTCTGAGGAGAGGAATGAACGATTGAAGTTCCATCTGTTGAATTCTAAGGAGCTTCATCCTGCACTTGTATCTCCTGAGAGTGAGTACAAGGTGTGAGTGGAGTGTTCTGACATCTTCCTATTTTTGCTTTTGGGCATTATGGTTTGTATCTTGTCCAACGGTTTCACCTTCCTGTAGGTTCTTCAGAGACTAATGGGCGGGATAATTGCTATAGTACTCAGACAACGAGAAGTTCAATGTCCAGTGATTCGATCTATAGCTAGGGAACTATTAACTTGTTTGGTTATGCAACCTATCATGGATTTGGCAAGCCCTGGGTATGTTCTTGATTATACAATTTAGTTTACTATTTTTAAGTTTTTCTATTAAGCAGGAACAGATTATTGGTTTTGAGTTGTTTTTACTCTGTTGCACAGTTTGCAGAACTAATATTTCACATGATACTTCCCTAAATTCCTATTTTGGGGTTGTGGGGGAGGTTTCCAGATTGGTTTTTGTGTAATTCAAATTTAGAGATTCTGATCACTATGACTTTCTGCTATGGATTTGGTCTGTTAAGGCTATGTTTTTATTTTGAACTATGATATGTAAGGTAACATCTGATTGCAAAATTAACCCCCCAAAAAAAAAAGCTTAAAACATATCGTTATATGGATATAATTGGATAATTTACAAACACTCTTTAGACTCCATTTGCCTTATGAGTTTTGATGTCTGAAATAAACTTGGCATGTAACACATAAGTTTGAGTTTTGCAGAACGCTTCTGACTATATTTTTTCACAATTCATTCAAATTTCTTTTCATAAATGTATGATTATTTATTTCTATAAATTATCAGGTATATTAATGAACTGATCGAAACCCTAGTTCTTACCATTAATGATGAGGGCACATTTGGGGTGGCCAGTGATCAATCTTCTAACGCAGCTAGTCATCATCATGGGCATTCTGCTGTTGCTGGGATTGGTCATGATGAAAATACTGCCTTGAAAAAGGCTGCATATTTAAATCGAGGGGATGATAAGACATTGACAAAACTGCCTTATCAGCAAGATCCTTTGCAGGTCAGACATGCTGGTTGGGCACGGGGGTTAGATGCTGCAACTCACAGAAGAACTGAAGTTCTTATGCCTGATAATCTTGATAACATGTGGACAAAAGGAAGGAACTACAAAAAGAAAGAGATAAAAAAAATGAAAGTAGGCTCTCAGGATCTTCCTGCAAAGAGTCCTGTTACAGACAGTGTGGAGCCTGATAGAAATTTGACTCTGGAAAAGTCAGCAAGTAATCCTTTGAAGCATTCAGTTCCAGAAGTGAAGTCTTCACTGCCGCCAATGAGCACCTTGAGTTCAGATCCCCTGGTGAATTTTGGGACCACAAATGAGTCAATGTCGTCTCAGAACCCTGCCATGTGGTTATTATCTGGGGGAGAGCATCAAGCTTATGAAGTGAAAGATACTGAGGCTGTTGCTAATAAAAGTCGGTTCAAGAGATCCAACAGTACTTCTGACTTGACAATTCAACCACAGAAAGGGGGACAGCCCATAATTTCAGAGTTCAACACCCCTGATTTTGAGTGGCGTGGTGAAGGATTTCGGGGGAAGAGTGCTTCTGACATGATTGTCAGGAAAGAGGGGCAAGTATTTCCCAAGCTCCGGTGTCGGGTATGTTTCTAGGCTGGATAATCTTGAGATATACTATTCTGGAAAGTAATGTGAACCAGATTCTTCATAATAGACACCATCTTAAAGCAGAATGAATTGTCACCGTGGGTATCTACTTTTAGTGCGGTTGTATATCTGAGTAGAGGGTGAATAGGAGGAGAGAAATAATGATAAAGATTATTTTATTAACGAGGTCTTTCTTGTTGTGATCAACCTCCTTATATCTATTAATAAAGTTCGTAGGAATATATAAAATGCAGAACATTATCGTAAAACTGGATGTGTTACACATATTACAAGGGCATAAGACCTACGCATTACTGACGGCCTAAAACTAATGAATTGTTTATCCTTGCCTACTTGTACTTTGCAGGTTAAGGGGGCACATTTTGAGCAAATTGGGTCCAAATCTTTTGCTGTTTATGTAATTGCAGTGACAGACGCACAAAACAGAACTTGGTTGGTGATGAGAAGGTTTGTTTCTTACATAGCTTTTATTATAATTATGATTGTAATTGGAGCCCGCACTTTATATTTAAATTTTTAATATTACAGGTAAGTTCAGTATAACTGGGTTAATAAAGTAAGGTGGGGTGCTCAATTCTATCTATAAAATAAACTGACCAGATTTCTGAAGTACAATAGTTGTCAAATGGTTCTCTACCCCCAACTTTTGAGCTTAAACTATCCTTTAAAACATGTTGAGTTTGGAAATTGTTCCATTCCAACTTCTTTGTTATGACTGTTTCTTTCTCTTGGTTATATACAGATACAGGAATTTTGAGCGATTGCATCGGCATCTAAAAGATATTCCCAATTACACGCTACATTTGCCTCCAAAAAGGTTTCTTTCCTCGAGTACAGAGGATGCATTTGTCTATCAGCGTTGCATTCAGCTTGATAAATACCTTCAGGTATTTGTAGTCATTCTCTACATGACTACAAACTCTTCAAAGGCATGAATTAATTTCTTTTGTGCTTGAACTAGCTCTTTCTTGACCTCTATATGCTGTCATGCTTCAGGATCTCCTGTCAATAGCTAATGTTGCTGAACAACATGAAGTATGGGATTTTTTAAGTGTTTCCTCAAAGGTGTGCATCTGTATTTTTCTCTTATTATAACTTCATATGACCTTTATATAATTTATCTTGGTCCTTTCTGGAAATATAATGATAATCTAACAAAAGTATTGCTGTCTTTACCCCCCCTGAAGAACTACTCGTTTGGGAAATCTTCTTCAATGATGAAGACTCTGGCAGGTATGTAACTCTGACCTTAGTTTTTCACACTTGCGGTTTAGGAGCTCAGCTGGTAACTTTTCTATTTGTATTGATGGACAAGTTAGCATTCTGTTCCCACTTATTAATCTGCTATGGAAAAAGAGCGGTCTAATGCATAAGACTCCCACCAGATGGAGTCTAGGGAGGGATACTTACTAATCTGCTATCTAGTTAAAAAATTGTATTGGCAGTTTTATTCTCTAACTTTAAATTCTCCCAACCCTTGTTTTCTGTTGTTCTAAATGCACCATTAAAAATTGAGGAAAAGCGAGAAATAATTGTCTGGGAATTTTTACAATTGGCATTCATGTATTCCTTCCTCTTTTATTTGAAGGTTCCAGCCCATAACACAGAAAGTTTTCTGTCATTTTTGGAGGGTAGTGAGAAAAATAATATAGGAAGTCAGCATATTGTGTTGTTTAGGCTAACAGAACCTTTCAGTTGATATTTGAGCTGGCCTCTTTTATGCGTTTAATGGTTGAAACTGGAGGCTTCTATCTGGCTGCTGAAATTGTTTGTTTGTTTGTTTAAAATTCCTACTATTTACAATTGATAGCAACTGTTTTTTAATAAAAAAATTAGTAATCTATTGATCTAATGACAGACAAAAGCCGGAAATAGACAACAAGAAATGGAAATAACTTGGGCTGAATAATACTTTCTGAACAACTAAAACAGATTACTAGGGAACTCAAGCCAAACCCATGACCCTTTTACACCCAGATACAAAAATTACAAATAAACTAACGCAGCTTCTGATTACTAACACAGGACAACAAGGAGAAAAAGATTCAAAACTCAAATCAGATACCACAAACTCAACAGGAAATACATAATAACAATACACAACAGATCTGCCAAACTTTCTAGGGGTTGACACTCTCCACCAAGCTAAAAGCTCACTTCCAAGTTCTTCTCTGCTCTCTCCACCTTCCCTGCTCTTCTTTTTTATACTTCCGACTGACATCCATCTATTCATCACGGCGTCCATATTTTGCTCCTCCATATACAGCTTTATCTAACTTCTAACCCCTATGTTTTCCTTTGGACCAATAGATCCCCCCAATTTTTGTCTTTCGCCACTCCCCTATGTCCCTCTCTGTATGTTCTAGTAGCAGTAGCAGGTTGGGTCTTATCAAATCTCAAGTGAGTTATGTTGAAAAAATAATTTCTTTTTGTTTCTTTCTTTCTGTTTGTTTTGGAGTTAAATCCCAAATCTCAATATGCAAACATTTCTAGATGCACAACTCTTTACTTGGTTTTTTAACTCCAGATTAATATTTGAATTTTTAACATCAACAGTCAATGTGGATGATGCGGTGGATGATATTGTACGCCAATTTAAAGGAGTTTCAGATGGTTTAATGAAAAAAGTCGTTGGTTCGACATCTCCGATCAATGAAAGTCCTTCAACGTCTATCTCATGGAATTTGTCTTGGAATTCATATGAAATTGATAAAAGTATTCCTAGGCAAAATATGGCAGACTCTGTTTTAAGCTCTGATACTGAGGAAGGCGAGAAAAATGCTGATATTGGCCATGAGGGTGTTGATAGAGAAGTGGTACAATTTCATGAGTCGCATTCTGACAATGAATTGGGCTCAAAGGGTTATCCACCTCGGGCAATAAACCAAGCTGGAGAGTCTGGTAAATTGGATCAAGACAGAAAATATGGTTTGGTGGTTGATGCCAGGTTTGGCAAGGACGTACCAGCAAATTTCACCATGATTCCTAATAATTTGGAGGATCCAGTAGCTGTGCCCCCTGAGGTCTGTGTTGTCAGCTGAGTATATTTTTCCTGTTTTTTACATTACCTTTGTTGATTGGGATGCTTGATACTGTTGTGCTTTTTAATATTTTATAATTTGTTTAGCAACTATTTATTGTCAAGAGACTAGGTTGCGAACTAGGATGCTGCTTAACAGGTAAATAGAATTGATAACGGATCTCCTCCCAATCAAGGAAGTTGAGTTATTATCATGCAGACCTGTTCAGGTGTTCAAAACCCTGTTTCTAATTATTGTTATGAAAATTTTTGGAAATTGCTTGAAAACTAATAACCATGAGCTGAACTGTGGTAAAAGCATGTTTTGTGGTGTGTTATGGCCTCCTTTTGTCGTACTTTCCCTTCTTAGTGAAAGAATAATGATATATGGCCAGGACTGAAGTTTTACATGAGACTTCTCAGCCTTTTGTCGTACTTTCCCTTCTTAGTGAAAGAATAATGATATATGGCCAGGACTGAAGTTTTACATGAGACTTTTCAGGAAGGACGCCGCAAGATCTTTTCTATATTTCTATTTTGTTTAGAAGATACTCTTAAACATTTATATCTGTTTTTTTTTCAGTGGACCCCACCAAATGTGAGTGTGCCTATTCTGAATTTGGTCGACAATATTTTTCAGCTTAAGAAAAGAGGCTGGCTACGGTATGTTACTCTATTGAAACCCAGTAAATTTCATGTTAGTAACTGCAAAAAATATTGTCTGATTCCAATATGCTTCTAAATCTGCTGGTGTTCTCATTTTGCATGTTTTTAAAATTTGTAAGTTATTCTGATGTATTCTTCGATTTTGTGTGCTGCTGTTAGAGATAAGACTTATTCCTAGATGTTCACCTACCATCTTAAGATTTTAGGGTGATCGGTTCCTGACATGATGCATAAATTTTTGTAGTTAAGTCTTCTATATGATATTTGATCTCCCTATTCTAAAGATCAAGCAATATTTTTACACAAGGGAATGGTTGATTTTCTTTTACTTTACCATTAATAGATTTCAATGTGTTTTCTACTATGTCTATAATATGCTGGAAATGAATTTTAGTGAATACAATGTTAGGTCTCACGGTTCTCTTTATTTGTTTGACTCTCTAGCATACGAGTTTCTGACATTAACTAATTCATGTTCATGCAGAAGACAGGTCTTTTGGATATCGAAACAGATATTACAGTTGGTGATGGAAGATGCAATTGATGATTGGCTGTTGAGGCAGATTAATTTGCTCAGGCAGGAGGAAACTATTGCCCAAGGAATTCGGTGGATTCAAGATGTAAGGACTGGATCAAATTCTGAACCTCATCTTGAGTACTGACATAGTTTGCCAACTAAATGATTGAATATCATGTGATGGCCCTGACTTATATTCCTGTCAAATAGCCTAAAAGTATGAACGACCTTATTTTTTGTTTGATTTGTGTCTGCATCATGTTTAATTTTAGTTTGGTTCTAAAATGCATATCTTGGGTAGCTGTATATGAGTAGGTATTTCGATTCGAAAACTTTTTGTCCAAGCCGAACATCTAATAGGTTAGGAGCCTCAAAACAAATCATGTCCTATCCCTTAAAAATCCTGGCATTCTATCCACACCAATGCATGTCAAAAAGGACTGCTTAAATTGTGTTAATGCTATAAAGCTTTTCTTCAGGTCTCACTTGTAAATAACTAGATTGTGGGGCTTGTGATTTGCACAGTCTGAGTCGAGTTGCGATGTCACATTGTTCATGAGTCATAAATAGTGCAGCTTCCTATAAATTTTATATGGTGTCAATTCAAATGCTTCATGTTGTCTACTGATATGCTTTCAGTTGCTCTGGCCTGGTGGTACATTTTTTACTAGAGTGAGGGCTCCTCAGATGTCAACTGATGATGACGACATGCATATAAAACCTTTTCAAACAATGAGTGGGTTTAGTGGAAGCAAGATCACTAACTTTGAGTCAGGCTCCTTTGAGGAAGAACTTGAGGCTGCTCGTAGAGCTAGTGCTGTCAAGAAACTGCTCTTTGGTTAGCTCTCTCTCAAATCTAACCCATATTCATTTGATATCAACTTTTGATGAATATTCTTGCACTTTTAAACTTATATTTATCTTCTTCTCGTCACATTCCTTCTTTCTTCTAAGATTAGTATTTACTTCAATGTAAACTGCACAACTCCCTCCGAGACTTCTCAACGTCTATATCTTTTTTATCCCGGTCATTATATCTTAATTTGCTTTCCAATCTTCTCAGATGGAGCTCCAACTACCTTGGTCGGCTTAATCGGGCAAAAGCAGTACAGGCGTTGTGCCAGAGATATATACTATTTCACTCAGGTTAAACATCTCTTTCCCACTGTGTCATCCGCTTGATGTGGATTTGTTTTTTATTTTTTGGCCTTGCATTTGTATGGTTATAATCTTCAACTCAAGAAATTTTGCGTCTAAACTAACATTTACATCATTTGTCTGCATTTTAGTCTACTATTTGCATGAAGCAACTTGCGTATGCGATCCTCGAACTTGTACTCATATCAATATTCCCGGAGATGCGGAATCTAGTCCTGAGTGTTCACGAGAATATGAATGTTCACCAACCAGTATAGTCCTCTTAGAGTGGCCTGCACATGTTCTAGGGGAGATCATTGGACTTGGGAAGCCCAAGTTTTTGTTTTCAGGTGACAGAGGTTTTTCTTCGTGGCTTTGCCTGTTTGGTTTCTCTTTTATAAGGTGAAAGGACCAATGTTTAATGGGTTGTCTTCTTTACTCTCAGTCACTGTACAAAGGTTTAGATTTAGGATCATGTACAGGAACACCTCTCTTTCCTCTTTGGCTCTTTTTTATTATTATTTTTTGGTTGATTCATTTTGCACTCTCTATGCATAACTATGCCAGAGGGTTTTTGTATTGACGCTGACTCTAGAATTTAATCTAGTGAATATTCTTTATTCGTTGGACATTGGGACCTGTCTCGTGGAACTTCAATTTTCAATCTTGTCACCGTGTTTTTATACGGTGTGTTTTCAATCTTATCATTGGTTGGCGTACATTTATCCTTCCCTAATGGTAACATTGTGCACTGGGCGGCCCTATCTAATAAATTGGATGATCATAATTCATAACAGAATAGATTGTGACTCGTAAATTATTCGAGATGCATGTTTTGATTCCATAACTTGTTATCAACAATTTATCAGAATCCACATACAGAGATGCTCGCTGTAATGTTGAAAGAAGATAGTATAAAAAAAAGAAAGAAAGAAGATGCCACCGAAGGTTGTTGTCAAGAGTAGGACTTGTTTCCTTGAGAGACATAAGTTAAAATCGATAGATATTGAGTATATTGGTATTTACTTTGAACCCCATGGTACATTTTCAGGATAATGATGTCCTGTCAATGACAGAAAGTTCACCTCGTTTAATCATGAACTTTTAGTTTGGGGGATGGATCCAATAAAACAGAGATGATACATCATTTTAATAAAACAAAATATGAAGTCAATATGTATGTATATCACGTGTGTATAGTTATAAGTTTTGTTTTAAAGTATTTAATACCATCTTCAGTCTTTAATATAAGTAGTACGAAGTATAATTAGCATCGCTATTATTAGAGTGACTAAAGATAATGTATCTAGAGAAAGAAATAGAAAGGAAGTGCGGCTTTAACTTAGTCCAAGTCTTTCATGTGGCTTTCCCTTAAATGTATAGCTTCTTAAATTTAAATTTAAAATATCTAAAATTTGTATGATTCGTTAGTCGTATGTATGTACAAGAATCCTCCAAGTACTTGAAAGAATAAAAAGAAAAAAGACAGGAGGGGTAGGTTTCATACATGTGAAACTCACGTGAGCAGAAGTAAAATTTACTCTCCTCTTTTTCTTTACTTCAAAGGAAGTAAAAGAAGACAAACATTTTTTTGGAAAAGTATCTCTCATTATCAGCAATTTTTTTTTTCTGGGAAATGGGAATGGCCATCTTCCTGGGTACAAGATTGAATAGTAAAAGATATATAATTTGTTTCTCAGTTCATGAACAAGTCTGGACAAAAAGAGAATGAGAAAAATCAAGCTTATGAAGTGGCAATGATGGAATCAGGAAGATCAGAGAAGAGAGAAGGGAGAGAATAGGGCCTAAGATCTCTGACTTGATACCAAGAATTGAGGACATTGAGGTTCTTGTCTGTCCCAGTGAATGCCAATTGAATCCCAATGTTGCAGCCACCTCCTCCATTGTTTTGACACTCTGAAACTGCCACTGCACAGTCTTGGTTGTTTAGGCACACACTTTGCCCAGAACACCCTTCACACCCAAAACTCTTCCATATCAGACTCTCAAGTGTTCCCTCTTTAAACTCCATAATCTGCTCAATCCATCACATTTTAGGATGATACACATGAATTGTATAGGATACTTAAATCATTTATTCATAAAACATTGTTGGGTTAAGTTGCACATGGCATCATAAAGTATTTTCCCAACAACACTTAGTATCCTAAAGTAATTTTTGATACATCCAACACCCTAAAGTATTTTTTAAGTAACACTCAACATTCTAAAGTAATTTTTTGTGTATTCAATACCTTAAAGTGTTTTTCCACGAACGTCCAATATCCTAAAATTATGGTGCTCATTGCTATTGGAAAAATACTTTAAAGATAAAACTGTACTAAAAATTTACTTTAGAATACTGGTTGCCATTGGAAAAATATTTTAGTATGTTGAATACGCAAAAAATTACTTTAGAATAATAATTCAGGGTGCTGAATGAAACTTTACCCAACTTTGTTAACATGCCATGGCTGAACTATGAATTTGGACAGTAAAACAGTTTGAAAAAAAAAAAAACATAATTCTGTGCCCATAAGTTGGAAGCAAGTCAAATGATGATGTTACCACTTACCAGAGTGAAACTAGTAATGGTGTGAGAATTGTCTGAAAACATAATTGGAGAAGATATTGCTGCATACTGGTGTCCAGCAAATGCTACCATGAATCCACCAGATTTTGCCTGATCAATAATATCATGCTCTTGATATTAACTTCTAAACATGGAGATTAAATATTATCTCTCTACTTTTCTCTGACCTTCTAAACCACAAACATTATAACCTAATAACATCTCTACTCTTCATGTATATACATGTAAAGACATATATGAATCTGATCAGTGCATCTTAATGAAGAGTTCAATAGGAAACTTGAAGAATCACAGTCATATATATACATATATATATATATAGCTCAACTGGTTCTTTGGTCATCATGATTCAAACCAAACCCTTTAAGCTTAATGAGTCACACCAACATGCAATCAAATCACCTGTAGTTAAGTTGTTTAGACTTGGCTTTAAAACATATAAATGAGATACACATATATAAAACCATTGCTTACCGGGTCAAAAGAACTTCCATTGATGGTGAGAAAAGAGATCTGATCAACCTGTGGCCGGAATACAGCAAGTTGAGCCGCGGTGCCGGAGAGGTTGAGACGGCTATCACACGGCGAGAGCTGAGGACCTTGATTCAAAAAGAAGGAATCCTTGTTGGACAATGCAATACCAAAGCTAAAACCATCACCTCTCTCAACTTTAGCATCAGAACATGGGCTAAAAATGTCATTTCCATCTGCAGCTTCTGCACCAAACATGATCATCAGTATCACAATGAACATCTTCAATATGCCAAAGCCTTCTTCTTCTTTCGTTGTTCTCAATCTCATCATCATCATATTCTTCAAGAGGTTGTTTTCTGTACAGAAAACTAGGGGAAGAAAAATTAGAGATATGACAAATATGAAGAAGAGGACAAGCTTAGTGGTGATAAAAACAGAGTGTGAAGACGAATTGAATATTTCATTATAAGACTGAAAAGTTCAAATTATATTAGCTTCAAAGGTGAAAAACAGGAATCTTAGAGTGTTATCCATCTCTGATTTTTTTCCTAAAGAAGAATTCTCAACCAACGTATCGCTTTTCTGGACTTCAAGTAATTCTTGTAATCATTGGCCAAAAAAGTACACATTTGGTTTATCTACGTAGCAAGTACTATCGTAAGATGTGATAATAGTAAGGTTTTTTTATCAGTATGCTTTATACGGTAAAAAATTTTTTTACCAAAATGCTGCATTTTTAAGGCATTTACCAATATGCTACATTCAAAAATGTTCACCAGAAGCACGAGTTATAATCTGTATATAAATTATTTACGTCAAGAACGATTTTCATTTTATGTCAAAAGAGAGGTATAAAATTTTAATAAAAAAGTAAAATCGTTCACCCACCTCACTTTTTGATATCAATGGTAGGGAGGGTGCAAGAGAAGTAGGAGGGAGAAAACGAAATAAATGGACGCGGGACTGCGGGTATCCCTCTTTTTTTTAAACAAATCTTTAGCTCTCTCATTTTTTTTCTACCCTTCCCTCTCTCACAACTCTCAAATGAATTTTTTTCCCCTTTTGGATGTTTTCATCTATAGGTATATTTATCTAAAAAATAAATTTCAAGCCAATTTTATTTTCATTTTTTAAATTTTATATGTTTACTTTTAAATTTGATTTAAAATTTTATAATTGATTTTTAAAGCTTAAATTTTTATTTTATTTTTAATTAAATTATTTTAATTAGATGGGTATCCTTAATAATTTGATACTGACTCCAATCCTAAATAGAAGGATGGATTTCCACAAAATTAGGATTACTTTTCTAACTTCCTAGATCCTACCAATCAGCAAACATCAAACCAAATACACGAATAAAAAAATAGGAGCAATAGACTCAATTAATTAAAAAATAAAATCAGAAAGGGAAACAAAAAACAAAAACGCATGTGATAGAGAGATAGGAAGAGAGAAGGAGATAATGGACTTATTAGGTTTTGTTTTTAATAACATTTTTTTTTTAAGGAAACAAAATTGTTTGAAAAAATATTTTCAATAAGTTGGTTTTAAAAACTAAAAAATAAAAGTATTTTTTAGTTGCTTTCTTTTTTTTTCTTTTTTCTTTTATTTTTTGAAGCCGTAGTATAATCACTATTGACACTACATTAACCGTGACAACTACCACCAATTAGCTTCAAAAATAGATTTTTTAAAATAACTTTTCAAACAAACTTTTTTGTTTTTTATTTTTGAAACTCATTTCTAAAAACAGTTTCATAAAATTGTTTTTGAAAAAATAAACAGAGAATAGAATTCAGTAAGTTGAAAAAAGAAGAGAGAATATATAATACAATGTTAGTATCCCTGACCAACGCCACTAGGTGTAGTGGTCACTGAAGTGCTCTTAAACACTTCCTCCCCCCTGTTGGGTTCAAACCCGGTCATGTAATAAAAAAATGTCAATATCCCTATATTTTATTTTCTCTCTCCCTTTCACATAAAAAAGCGGAGAACAAAATATTGGATCGAACCGGTCGGTTCAACCAGTTGGACCGTAAACTGGTTAGTGGTCTATTGATTCAACTAGTTGGACCGTGAACAAGTTAGTGGTCCGGTTTGGTTTACCCGTTGCACCGTGAACTGGTTTGGACCGGGTTGAACCAATTAAAACTGGTGGTTCAACCAATTGGACTGGTTTCATTATTTTTATTCTTCTTCCTATTATCTCGCGCTATTTTTTAAGAAAAAATGAAAGGTGGAAGATCAAGACGAAGAGAAAAGTAGGTAAATAAATAGAAAATCTAAAAAAAAGATGATGATGAAAAATTATTTAAAATTATATAATAATTAGAGGAAAGGAGATATCATTACATAAGTATAGGCATCATAACTAGTACTAATAGATTTTAAGCATTTTTTTCTAAAGATTTTCATTTTTATCTATAAAATTTTAAAAATAGATTAATATATACATTTCCACTAATAAATTATAATATTTTAATATAACATGTTTGATCATCGGTTAGACCCCAATTGACCCATTAACTCTTAAACATGTACCATAATCGGTTAATTGCCCGGTCCAATTTTTTATTCCTTATCAAAAAGTCAGGTCAGTAAAATCGTTCACCTAGAAAACCCGATTTCAGTTTTTAATTAAAAAATTTATATTCTTCTCCTGCGCATAGTGAAACTCCGCCTTAGCTGTAACCGAAAAAAAAAAAAATCCGCCCTAGCATAAACAATTTGTATACAAATCATAACTCGTTTTGCCCATGACCAATTTTATTTATAACAAAAAATTTAGATAAGTTAGGTCCTAGACTCCTTAAAGTTAGAGCATTCCTTAAGACTCAAAGAACACAAAGGTACTTACATATTACTCCCTCCGGTCTTAATTATAGGACAACATTTAAGAGTTGATCTATATCCTAATTATAGGATAAAGTTGTAATTTTTATCAATTTCTTTCCAAAATAACCTATATTGATACTTTCTCAATAATAATTTAATAAAAGTAGATTGTAAGTTATTGAGGGAGATTAACGATGCTGAATTGTATGAGAGCTTGGAGAAGTCGTGTGTGAAGCAAAAGAGGTACAAGAAAAAAAAATAAAGAATCAACGTAATTAGATGCCATTTTAAATAAGGATATTTTAGGAAAATAAATATGATTAACTAATTTAACCACTATCTTTAATTTCTCTAAAATTAGGTAAATATGTCCTATAATTAGAATTAGAGGGAATACTAAATACTTGTGAAAATGTTGCATTTTAGTACATTTTCTTAATGTACGCAGCATATTGATAAAAAAACCCAGCAGTAAACCCAACATTCACTATCATGTCATGATCCGGAACGGCCTACCACCAATCACTATTACATGCTAGCTAGAGTGCCAAATATTAAGAGTTTGATGGAGAGTTCATTTTGATCTTATATATAAGATCTCATTCTACTTTATTTTTTAAATTTATAATTTTACCTCAAATTATTTATATTGATTACACATATTAAGAAGGTTTTTGTCAAGGGATAGCTCAAATGTATATAATTAAAGATGGTATTTTATGAAAACTATCACATATTTGTTATAAATAAATAATTTAACCAATTTTTTTAATATTCACAAATTAATTATCTAGCTCTTATGTTAAAGATTGGAAGTAATAATTTTTTTGTACAAAAGAAAAAACTTTCTTCGGTCCTTACTGTAGGACCTAATGTCATAAATATAACACTTATTTCACATTTTTATCCATTTTTTTCCCTAAGCAACTCTATTGATATTTTATTAACAATAATCAAGTGGGAGAGGGAGGAAGAGTGTTAAGAAAGATTATTAGGGTATTTTAGGAGAAAAAACATATTATATTAACTAACTTAATTATCATCTTTAATTAATATACACAAATTAGTTAATTATATCTTATATTAAGTATTAGAGTAGCAGGTGACTTATAAATAGTATTAGGATAAGATAGAAACAAGTATAATTTATCTTAAACTATGTGTTTTATTTGTTTGTAAGTTCTTTTAAACACTCCTTTGGTTCTTAGGTGACTTACTTATCTATTTCAAAGAGATTAAGGAAGTTAAATAAATTACTTAATTATAACACATGCAACATGATCTTTCCAAAATACTTTTGTGTATAACATTATATTACATAGAAAATGACAAAAAAAAAACCATTTAAATGACAAAAAAAATCAAAATGTCTACTAAATTAGCAAAATGGCAAATAGATAATCTAATAAGAATTTGATATTTGGGTTAAGGTGCAAATTTACTAATGAAGATTTGTCCGAGGAGCGTCTGGCACAAATATCTTTTAGAATGGGTAAAAATACCAATGAACAATTAAAAAGGAGCATCCACCATAAAAATCGTTAAATCCGTACTAATGCCATTAGATGTTTTCTTCTCTTATAATTTAACGCCGTTAGTACGGATTAACGGTTTTTGTTGTGGATGCCCCTTTTTAATTATTCATTGGTATTTTTACCTCTTCTAAAAGATATTTGTGACAGACGCTCATCGGACAAAATTTCGTTGGTAAATTTGCACCTTAATCCTTGATATTTTGAAGTCTAGGTATTGACAACTCAAGTATAGGCAATGACAAATTAAAAATAACAATTAGTAACTTGGGTATGTGTGGTGACAACTTGTGGAGCTCAAGTTGTCAATCTATATACCTAAGTTGCTAATTCCTATACTTAAGTTATCAACAACCAAACTTCAAAATCTTATGTTTTTACTAGAGCATCTATTTATCTTTTTGCTAATTTAATACACATTTTAGGATTTTTTAGTTCAAATAGTTTTTTTGGTCATTTTTCCTAATAACAATTTATAAGTTAAACAATTATAAAGAAAAATAATAAATATAAGAGATAAAATAAAATAGATCAAACATCTATGATCAAAATCTATTCTCAAACTATATCTTACATTGCGGACAAAAAAAAAAGCTATTTCTTACATTAAGTGTAAATATCTATTTTATTAGTAATTGTACTACTACCAAGTCAACAGTCTCACATTTGTGAAACTGCATGAGCCAGCGTTTAAAAGACAAATGTATAATGCACAAAGCTAGTGGTTTATGACGCATTCGTGCAATATATGGACCAATATTCTAGTTTTACTTATATAATTTTCTGTTTTTAATATAAAATCTTGTTGGTAATATAAATTATATTATAAACAGATTTTATATTAAATATTGAAGGTAGTACATCCTTTGATCCTAAATATAAGATATAGTTGATATTCTTTAGAGAAATTAAAGAAGTTAAATAAGTTACTTAATCATATCATATGCTATGTATCCTTAGATTATATATTAGCTTATTAGTTAAACTAACTAATTTAGAGGAAAAATAAAAATAAAAATACTCTAAAATAATTTAATTAGTTTCCTTAATCCCTCTAAAAAAATTAATTTTAATTTATATTTAAGATAAGAAGGAGTAAATTCCAACCAGCTAGTTGCCAAGGTGTGGGTTGGAACAACCTGCAAGTCTGCAAGGGTTGATCCGGATTTTCAACTCTGTTCTCAACATTGAGTGACTACAAAACTTTCATGGGATTCTCTTGCTGCAGACAGAAGAATATATTTTTATTGACTGAGCTAACAAAATTGTTAACTGCTAAAGACAAATGAAAAAGTTTGTCTTGTCATTTCTGACAACTTGTTCCTTCTTGGTTTTGCACTCAATGAGCGAGTCTAAAAAAAATTGTTAATACTCCTTTTAATTTTAAGTATCAAACATGGTTGATTTTTTTTTGGGAGAATTATATTCAGGTCTTAAGGAAGATGAGAAATGAAAAAATGGTCCCTATAGATTGTAAAATGAAAAAATGGTCCCATAGAGTTGTCAATACAGGCTCATAGAGTTGTCAATACATGCTCATAGAGTTGTTAACGAATTGTCAATACAGGCTCATGGAGTTATTAATGGGACTATTTTTTCATTTTGCAATATATAGGGACCATTTCTTCATTTTTTTTCTTCCATGGGACCTAAGTATAATTCTCCCTTTTTTTAAAGAAATTAAGTAAATTATTTAATCATATATTATATTATATATCAGTTTATAAATTAGATTAAATAGTTTTAAAAAAAAAGATAAATATAAATATTTTAGAATAATTTAATTACTTTTTTTAACATCTCTAAAATAAAATCAACTCCATTTTATATTTAGAATCTATAAAGTAATAAATATAATATGATTCATTATATTCCCATTGTCATTTAAATTTACTAACGATCATGATACTCCATATCATATATAGAAAATATGCCATTTAACTAAATTGGAGATTGGCCTATGAGACATGGAATAGATTTCATCTTTATCTCTTTTTTGATTTGGGTGGTCCAAAAAATGTTACCTCGTATTGACAAGTGTCAAAAACTGTTTGGTTTTTGTTTAGGAAAAGAAATAAAAAAGAGGTGACCCAGCAGAGTGGAATAAAGTCGTAAGGGATCTTGCTTTTGATAATTTTGGATCTTTACATTCATTTCGGCTAATTAATTAATTGGTTGGATACTCCCTTCTATTCCTTACTTTCTCTATTTAATTAATATTATGATAAGGACGTAAATTTTATAAATAAATATAAATTTTTAAAATTATTTTCATCCAACTTTTAAAAATTAATCTATATAGCTTACATACGTATTATATGTTTTTTTTTTGTTAAAACATATTTAGTATATGTTAATTATTTATATTTGTATATATAACCATTTAATAATAATATGGTAAGTACATACAGTATATAATAAAAATTACATTTATTTATATTAAAAAAAGGAAAAAAAATACAAATTAAACTTCAAAATTTCAAATCAACCTTGTTAATAATAAGAGTATAGGTATTGACTATAAAAGTATAGTAATTTATAATTCACTTTAATAAAAAATCACTTATATGAAATTTTAAAATTTAAATGATGTTTTCTTATCTTTTTTTAAATTATATTATATTTTGATGAAAATTTGGTGAAAAGTTCGGATTTAAAAATTTTATTAATTATAAGGATTTGATGTTTTTTTATACCATAAAATACCTGCAATAAAATGTAAATATTTTTTCAATAAAATTTTTAAATATTGACTTTTCATCTGTTTTTCTAATATTTTTAATTAACTTCAACAATTTAATCATCAAATATCCTAAAATAAAAAGGAATCGAAATTCTGACATGGGCAAGGAAGTGACGGGAAGGGGTGAGTTTCCGAGTCACAGACTCGCCGGACTCGTGTGCATTTTTATTAGGTCAAGTTGGGGTTTTTTTAAGGTTTAGAAATCGCTGTTTGACTCAAAAGCAGAGTGAATTATGAGTGAAAGGATTGAGAAGAAGCAGATCTGAAAGTTAATGAATTAAGGAAATCTGCAAACTAAGAGGCCCGTGAGGTTTCTTGTCAAATCTAGAATAAGGGAATATATCAAATGCTTTGAGCCTGGTTTTTCTGGCTTCTCAAACAGTCAGAAAAATGCCGCGTCCTTGTTTTCACAAGCTTATTCTTCCATCCACCGTCCAAGCCGGCCAACTGGTACCTAAATCTCCCTCCTTTCGCTCTTTCTAGCTTCTTCTATGGAGTTCCGTCATTTGTTTTCTTCGCAAGTTTTATAATTGGTGCTTGGACCGGCCATATTCTTCTTTTCATAAGAAATTTGAGTGAGAGTGAAAAAAAATCCGCAACATAGTGTGTCTTGGTTTTGATTCTTCTTCGGCAACTTAAGATTTTTATCCCCTTTAACCGCCAATTCCTTTGGCGCTTGTTTTGCCTTATAGGGTATGGTGGGTTATTCTGGATGTTTAAGGATTGTCAATCTATATAGTGGAGCTCCATCACTGAAATCGTTGGTTTCTGATATGAGGGGTTTATTTCATGCATTTGGGCGTTTCTTACCGCAAGGTAGACTGCTTTAGTGGAAGTAATATAAAATGATTATTTTTATAGGGCTAAGTTTTTATGATTTTACAACTTAATGCCATCTTGAGCTGAATACTAACGCTAGACTTAAGTGGATTGGTTAGTTCAAAATCATTTCTATGTCAATAGTGCTTTTAAATGTATGCTTTTGAGTTTTCGCCGGCATCATGTTTCTGATTGAAAATCTCCTAGGAAAACTTCTGATTCATTATTTCCTTGAAATAGAGGTATATTGAAAAAAGCTCGACAGTCTAGGCTATTGAGCTACTGAAAAGCTTGGAATTTCTCTGGGCAAAAAATAAGGATTTGACTTTAATAGAAGGAAACTTAATCCTCAGTATGAGGAACCTGAGTTCTTCACGGTGCACTTCAATTGAGGCAGGAAGCATTTTGAATAATTCTAAGATATTGATGTAAGAAACTCATGAAAAGTATCTACCAATGAGGTTAGTCTAGAATTCCATCCCTTCCTAGTGGCGTTTGAGTTTAATCAGTTACAGAAGTTCAAGTGGTCTAGTGGTGTTTGAAATGAGCTGTTATTCTAAAGATTGGCTCAAAAGCTTTCCTTCTAAAAGTTCATTAGGGGATTAGGCGGAAACTGGGGGAAAATATGAAATCCTACAGTCTTCAGGTGACTTTTGGATGATTGAGTCCTTTCTTCTTTGCAACTTTGGCTTCTTAATTACATGTTGACTGCCGTGAAGAAATCAAATCTTTTTGCTGTCTTTTTGTTTATTGCAATCAAGGAATTTATAGAACGGGATATCATGAGATATGATATGTCTAAACAGTTATTTACTGATAAAACCTAATGGTGTTGTACAACCTATCATGTAACTGACTTCACGTACTGGAAGAGTGCTTATTGTTTTTATTGTTCTTGTTGTTGTATTGTTTATTGTTACCATTTTGATGTTTCTCAAAAGTTGATTGGCAGCTATGCATCTCCCTTTTTTCTCCTACGCTCACTTTTCTGACTAGTAGTAGTAACTGGGAAGCTCAATGATTGGCTGCAGTCTCAACGTCATTCCTTGTTGATTTGGTCCTTTTAAGTGAATAGCTTATTTTTGGGTTTTCCCATGATTAATGCAAAGATAATCAATGTTTAAGTTTTAGACACTTTCCACAATCATGTTTACTTTATATAGCACCTGCATTTTTTTCCTCTCTGATATCTTCTTTTTTGGTGGGTGAGGGCTGTGTGGCTTTTTGATGTGAAGGATGGCATGACTAGCTTGATGCTCTAATGAATTCTGTAGTTAATTTTAATTTTATAAGTGGTAGAAAGCTCAACCTGTAATCTTGCATTGTGAGTATTTGCTAATAATTAAGACCTAACTTGTGAACTGCAGAGGGTTCCAGATTATTTTTTGAGGAAGTTTGGGGGGGAGCTCTCTACAATTGCCACCCTCAGTGTTCCTGATGGCAGTGTCTGGCGTATTTGTATAAAGAAGGCAGACAACAAATTTTGGCTCCATGATGGTTGGAAGGAGTTCGTTCAACGTTACTCCATTGGTGTCGGATGCTTTTTGGTGTTCAGATATGAAGGGAATTCATCTTTCAATGTTCATATTTTCAATTTGGCTGCTTCTGAGATAAACTATCAATTAGCCAATCGAAATAGTGATGAACGGCCTTACTTTTCCAACCAACATATTTTTGATGAAATGGAAGATGAAGATTCCCTTGAGTTCTTTGATTCAACACCTTCACATCTAACCCCTGGTGCATTTAATAACAAGGTTTTTGCTGGATCTGCAAATCAATTGACACCTGGCAAGAATTATACTCCTTCACCATTGCAGAATTTGTTTAATGGGTCTAAACTTAATAGCATAAACTGGGGAGACACTATTTCTTCAAAGGATGCCAATTCACAAAACAATCAATTGACAAGAGACAAAGGTGTTCAGTTCAATGCAGCCGAGTTTAAAAGATCTACTGAAGAGTTGAAATTGCGTGCCTCGAATAATGAAATGCAGAGAGTTAAAAAAACTGTAAGAAAAAGGCGGAAATCTGATCCTGGTAAGCTCTGACATGACTTCATTATCTGTTGTAATTGTTGATCAAAATATTGAATTTTCTCATGAATACTGTTTTTGGATATGCAGATGGTGAAGAATCCACTCCTCATCACGAAGAGGAGGTAGAAATGCGTTTTAGGTTTTATGAAAGTGCTTCTGCTAGAAAGAGAACTGTGACAGCAGAAGAAAGAGAAAGGGCAGTTAATGCTGCAAAAGCATACGAACCACCTAATCCTTTCTGCAGGGTTGTCCTGCGGCCCTCCTATCTGTATAGGGGATGCATAATGGTGAGCCATTGAATTTAATGTGGCAACATTTTGACAAAATCACTATTTTGCCCCCCAAAAGTGACTCTAGCATCAATTTGCTCCCCCAAAGACCTTGTTTATCACTTTAGTTACTCATTAAAAGTCACTTCAATTAAGTCACCTGAACCAAAAAATGACAGTTAACTGGTTAAATTTGCTTTAAATTCAAAGTTTCCAACTTTACCTATGTTAAATGAGGTTTTGAAGGAGAGAGAAAAATAAAATGAGCCATATTTAAACATTAACTAGATGGATAAAATTGACAAATTAGTATTAATTGCTCTCAAAGTGACTTATATTGTGGACTAAGTTATTCTTCTAGAAGCGACTTATATTATGAGTCGGAGGGAGTAGGTCTGATTGTTGATTTTGTTTCAACTTCATAGAATATTTGATCCTTGAAAGATTGTAGTGTCATTTTAGTACTTTTCAGAGGATGAATTTGAAACAAAGTTACATCTATGAATACCAAAGTGAGAAGCAATCACTAAGGTAGCTGATAGTACTGGACTAATGTTTAGAAGGCCAATATGGATATTCAGTTAAACTATTTTCACTTAACATGTGGAATTTCTTATGTTTGTTTTCCAGTATCTGCCATCTGGCTTTGCAGAAAAGCATCTGAATGGGGTTTCAGGTTTCATCAAACTCCAGATTATTGAGGGAAGACAGTGGCCGGTTCGCTGCCTTTATAGAGTGGGTAGAGCAAAGTTAAGCCAGGGATGGTTCGAATTCGTCCAAGATAACAACCTCAGGGAAGGTGATGTCTGTGTTTTTGAGCTGCTTGGAATGAGGGAAGTAGTGCTGAAAGTTACTATGTTCCGAGTCCTCGAAGAAGAGGTGGGATTGTTGAACCCTCCCATGCACCAAAGCCAAAGCATGAGTCCAACTGCCAAACTGCTGAACAATCCCTTGCAGCGAGACTTGAGCCCCATGAAAATGATTAGAAATTAGTAGCTTCAGTTCCCTGACGCCTCAAGTCAAGTGTATTATCATGTAGCTCTTGCTTCTGTGTGATCAGTTTTATTTCTCATCTAATTTCTTAATGTGGAACTTAGATGCTTTTTCCTTGTCCATATACATTTCAGGTTGACTTAAAAGTGAAACTTATTGTAGTCTTGTTACAGATACACCTTTTTCTTTTTTTGGGGACTATGGCTTGTAAATGGATTGGTTAGTCTAGCTGCTGACGGGAAATTTGAGCCGAAACGGTGGTGCTTCCGCTGTTTCACATCTTTTTTGGTGCTATAACCTTAAAATATTTACTAGTATATCTTAACCTGAATGTTGTGTTGGCTTTATTTACTGCGCTCCATGGCTTTACCTAGAAGCAAGGCAACATCAAGGTACAGAATCCAAGATAATTTCTTAGTTCGTGTACCCGGGAACTTGGCCTTGTTGGTTATTGTCTTGGGGGTGTTTGGTTTGAGGGGAAGAAGTGGTTAAATTACCTTTTTAGTCAGGAGAAACTTAAGGTGTGTTTGGTTTGATAGGAGGGGGAGAGGGGTAAATTATCTTTTTGGATAGGAGAAACCTCAAATTTGCCCTCTCACATCCCTTTAATAAGAGGGTAAATATTAGATTCTTCCAGCCTAAAAAGATAATTTATCCCCCTCCCCTTAAATCAAACACACTTTTAAAGTGTGTTTGGTTTGATGGGAGCAGAGGTGGTGAGGAGTCCTCATTCTCTCATTTGGTTTGAATTTTTGAGTGGGAGAGAAGTCAAAATTTTGGCTCTCAATCCCTTCTTTTTCTTTATTTTTAGCTTTCATTACAAAAGATTCCCTCCCCACCCTTTTAACAAATTAGATAAGATAACATAGCCCCTTAACTTCCCCTCAAACCAAACACACCCAAAGATTGATAATGATACGGTGAAATTAGAGAAAAGTATCTCATTAAAAAAAATTTTTGGTAAATAGGGTATAAATTAAAGTTCTGGTGTTTTGTCTATAAAATTTGTAGAGTGCTAATATTTTTTTTAATATAAAAACTTTTCGGAACATTCTTAAAATTTATAATGGGGGACTTTTTAAGTATCCCATTTTCTTTTCGTCAAAGACCTATTTTACAAAGGCCAAAGCCTCGTCACCATTAAGAGCCTGAATCCTCATGTTGGTGGAGTTTTGATTTGTGCTAGCTGCATATTTAAAAAAAAAAAAAAACACTTCTTTTTTTGGATACTGAAAAAAAAAAAAAACCCTTAACACGGAACAAAGAAGTCTTCCCCCCTCTTAAGCCCTGAAAATCATTATGAACAATCTTGAGTGTCAAGCGGAGTGAGCCATTATTATTCTCCCTCCAAATTGTTTTTATTGATTCCACGTATTAAAAAGAATTTTCGTAATGGATAGTTTTAATTTAAATATTAAATAATAATCAAATGGGTATTTTAAAAAACCCAATGCACATTTTTTTACAGGGTTAAGGAACAAATTTACCAACAAAGTTTTAACGAATGAGCGTTTGTCACAATTATGTTTTAAAGAGGGTAAAAATACACATAAGGAATTATAAGTGGAGCATCCAGCATAAAACTGTTAAATTTGACCTAACGCCGTTAAGGGTTTTCTTCTCTTCGGCGTTAGATCAAATTTAACGGTTTTGTACAAGATACTCCACTTTTAATTCCTTATGTGTATTTTTGCCCCTTTTAAAATATAATTATGCCATACACAATGTTTTAAAAGCCAGACCGGACATTGAACCGGAGATATCAGTGGGTCATGGTTCATCCGGTCGGACCGGTTGGACCGGTGGTCGAACCGTTGACCTAATAATTAAATAAAAAATAAATTATATACATATATAAAGATATCAATGTAAAAATAAATATAAAATTTCTACATTAATTTGAAAATAAACATAAATAAGCTTACATGTACATTACCTCTCAATATTAATGACACATAATAGTTTGGGAAAAAAATAAAAAAATAACTTTGAAATTGTAAAATTTCAAATTAGGGATTTCCAAAAAAATGAGTTCTGAATTACTTATTAAATTTCATCATTCCCTTATTATATTTTGATAACCAATCTGATTTAATATTTTATAATTTTAAAGTTATATTTCTATTAATAATATTCTCCATTAAGTAATCTATAAAATCATATAGTTTAAATAATATGTGTATATATATAATAATTAATTTAAATAAACGATAACATGATACATTTTTTATAACAATAACATGATAATTTTAAACCCAACGATAAATGATAATTATGTTGGCAAAAATATAAGTGATGATTATTACTTCAATAAAATTAATTAAGCAAACTTTTGTAAAAAATTAAAAACTATTCGATTTTTTGCCTTTAAAAATTTTTTTGGTTTATCTATGAGTTTTATTTTTTTTATAATTAAGCGTAATTGATTGGTGTTGGGAAAGTCTTCACGAGCAGATATGCATCCCATTGGTAAAAAAAAAAATAGCAGATATGCATCCCAGCTTCGAATTCCAACTTCCAAGGTACTTAATTAATTTTTTAATTAAAAAATAACATAAAGCAAGTATCACACCTCACACTATCAGACCTATGCTCTTAGAGGTTAATAGCTATCCATTCCAACCTGCACCTGCACCCACACTCTGCCCGACGCCTTTTCTTCCTCCTCCTCGTGTTTTTCTCTCTGTTTCAAAGTTCAAACTCCTCTTCTCACAAAGGTCCCAGAAAAAAAAAACTCCCTTCTCTTTATCTCTGGTGATGGTGTTCGACAATCGACAGATCTATTCTCCTACTTCTTAAGCCTTTTCCGTCAACTGGTTGGAGAAACTCGAAAGTGATGAATGATTTTTTGAATTTGCTGAAGAAATATAAACTTTAGATCTCTTACGGGTATTTTTAGTTCTTCATCACTTTCTTCTTCTTTTTTTTCCTATTTCTTCTTCGTTCAGCTCCTTCGCTCTCTCTAATGTTGCTTTTGTCGATCACCCGTCCGGTTTTTGTCTAACCGTTCCGGTCGGCGGCTTAATAGGCGGTTGCGGCCCAACATCCGGTTCATGACGGCTCATCCCGGTTCGTTTCTCAGAACGGCCTAATGGTCTGAAACGGACCGAGAAACTTTCCGGTCGACGGTCCGGCCGGCTGAACCGTCCGGTCCGGTCCGGATCTAAAAACATTGGCCATACACTTCTTCCGTTGATAAATTTGCTCATTAACCCTTTTTTATAAATAACTGAACTAATTTCCCTAGTTTATATAAATCAATCATCAATCATTAACTTCATTCTTAAAAACTTGTAATGCCCGATTCTATAAGAAACGGGTTGGATTCATTCTTCATTAAATACCAATGAGTAAAAAACCGGATCGGACCGGCCGGTTGGACCGGAAAACCGGTGAACCGGTCTCAAGGCCGGTCTGGTCCGTTGCTGGAGAAGGGGGAGGGATCGAACCGCTGAGGAGCCGGTCGAACCAGTGAGAACCGGGTTGGCTCGACAAAACCGGCGGGCGGAGCGGTTAGGCCTGGTCAGATTTTTTTTTTAAAACTCCCAAAACGTCGTCGTTTTGGGTCATTCTGGAGCAGCCAAGCTCCGTGACCTGACCCGACTCGACAGACCGACCCAACCCGACACTTTTTGCCCTAATCGAATTGGGGTGCTCAATGATTTCCACTACCAGGCGCGAACTGAGAATGAGAAATTGAGAATATGAAATTCTCAAAAATCAGAATCCTTCCTCGATTCATCCTTCTCGGTCTGAAACTCAGAATTAGAACCAAATTCTTCATCCATTCTCCGTGATTGGTAGCCGAAACCTAGAAGTGAAATCGACGGCGGCCTTTTGCGACGTCAATCGACGGATGTGAGTGCGTGAGCGGCGGATGGCGACCTTCAACTGTGTGTGATAGATGAAATTCCAAAACCGATCTGAACGCTTATCTGACCTTCGACCTTCGGCTGATCTGAACGACCTTCGGCGAGCTGCGACATGCGACGTGCGACCTGCTTTGGTTTTTTTTTTTTTGACTTTTGATTCATTTCTTGTTGGCCTTTGCTCTGTACGTCTGTTGTCACTGTTCTGAATCCGATGAGCTGCGATTTTAGGTTCATCGGATTTCTATCTGTGCATTTAAGCTTTTAACGATCATCGGATTTCTATCTGTACATCATGTTAGAGCTGCGACCTGTTATATTGTTGCGTGTGATAATAAATTGATGTTGTATAAAATAAAATGCAAGAGATATTCTGGGGCTTGACTTTGTAGTTTGTATCTCGCATAATGGCTTATCTAGAGCCTATCTATATAAATTGTGAATGAATTGTGAATGAAGAACAAAATGAGCTGGCATCTTCCTCCTCCGTCTCTAATTGCAATGGGAGATGGTTTAAATCAAATTTTAACATAAAATTTATTTCAATTGAGATGTTACTTTTTTTAAAAAAAAAATAGTATTATTTTTTTTGTGAGTACGAGGATTAAGATATTGATAACAAAAGATATACCTCTCTCCTAACTAGATTGCTATATTCACAGTGATTAGAATTTGAACCTCCAATAACTTTAATTGTCAAGAATTCATATCATTCATCTCAAAATGGGGCTAACTAAAAGTTGAGAAGTGCAAAAAGGAATAGGAGAATATGTTTTGATGATAATTTTCAAGTAAACTAAAAGTAAAAATATGGAAGGGCATGCATTGAGAAAATTCGTCACTAGCAACCTTTTTCTTTCCCTTTATTTAGTGTGTTCTTTCATTAAGTTACGTGTCTACAGTATGCTTGTGCTTTTGCTAGGCCAACAAGCAAAGAACAGCTCTTTATTTATTTATTTATTTATTGTTGTTTTTTGAAGGGAGAAAATAAAAAAAGAAGAAAGAATCACAAAAAGTTTCCAGACTTTTGTTCAATAGAATGATAAATAGAATATTGAGTACATGGGGACATTTTGGAGGGGTATTAATAACTAGAGCCTATCTATATTCTATACTAGTAGTAGTAACTGAGCTTCTGTAGCTGTTATTCTGACTTGTGAATATTAAATTTGCCTTGTTAGTGGAAGGCTCTGGCTTATCTATTTGTGTTCATGCTTGTCTATTTGGATTAAATTCATCAAAATGGTTGCTGCTAGCTGTTGGAAGTGATGTTAATAGACAAGCATAGTGTATAGAATAACAACTTTATTTGCTTCAAGAGTAACTACTTTAACTTACTGCTTATTTGCTTCAAGAGTAACTACTTTAACTTTTCCCTTAATTTAATGCCAATAGACAAGCATGTTTCTTTGTTATTGAAACTAACAAGAGTAATTTTCCCTTAATTTAATGCCAATATAGTGATATAGAACTTGTAACTACTTTAACTTTTTTTTTAATTAACTTGTTATTGAAACTTTAAGTTTGTTTCTTTGTTGTTGCAAGGATGGATATATCTAGTTCAGGAAATGAAAATGTCACTCCTAGTGCTAATACTGAACCTGATACTCCTAATACCGAACCTCACACTTCCAATTCCAACACTAATCCTACTTCTACTCCCAATACCACAATTTGTGGTAAAACTGATCCAGCATGAGCACATGTTGCCTTAAAAAAAGAGAGGACACAAAATGTATACACATGCCTCTTTTGTGGTAATAGCTATAGAGGAGGAGGCATAAACAAAATGAAGCAACATCTTGCTGGTGTGTCTAGTCAAATTGCTTCTTGCAAAAAGGTTACTTCTGATGTGCGTTATAGGATTGCAGAGTCTTTGAAAGAAAGTTCAAAGAAAAAGTCCATTGAAGATATAAGAGAGGAGGAAGTTCAAGAAGAAGAGGTTGATAGTGTATCTAAAAGAGGAAACATCCTGGGACGATGGATAAATATTTCGCTCCTAGGACAACTCCTGGAGCTCAGCCAACCATCAAGAGTGCCTTAGCATCAAAAGAAGCACAACACAATGTGAAAATGCTTATTGCTGAATGAGCTATAGTCAACTGTATTCCATTTAAAGCATTGGAGTGCCCTTTATTTCAAAGAGCTGTAGATGGAATGTGCTCTATAGGGCCTGGGTTTAAAGCCCCTAGTGCTTATGATTTTAAAACCAATTTGTTAAGAGATTGGAAAAAGGAATGCCAGTTACTCATTGATGGTCATAGAGCTAAATGGAAGCAAAATGGCTACACACTTAAGGCGGATGGATGGACTAATGTGAGACAACGAACTTTGATAAACTTCTTAGTTTATTCTACCCACGGAATGGTGTTTGTTAAGTCTGTTGATGCATCAGACTTAGTCAAAGATGCTAAAACTCTGTTCTCGCTGTTTTCTGAAGTGATTGAGTGGGTTGGTTCGAAGAATATTGTTCATGTGGTGACTGACAATGCTGCCAACTATGTGGCATGTGGAAGATTGATCAAGGAGAAATATAAAAATATTTATTGGACTCCTTGTGCTGCTCATTGTTTAAATCTTGTATTGAAAGACATTGCAAGCATGCCTCATGTGTCGGACATTGCAGCAAAGGCATCAAAGATAACAGTATTTGCTTACAATCACATGATATTCTTGTCTTGGTTGAGGAAGAGGACGGGTTGGAAAGAAATTGTACATCCTGGTGCTACAAGGTTTGCCACTACCTTCATTACATTGCACAGCATTTACATGCACAAACATGACTTGCAAGCCCTTGTTGTCGATAAACATTTTGTGGACCATAGGCTATCTAAGACTACTCCGGAAAAAATTTTTAGTGCAATCATATTAGATAGCCGGTTTTGGAATAAGTGCTACCAAATTGTGAAGATTGTAACTCCTCTGATAAAATTGTTGAGAATTGTTGACTCGGATGAGAAGCCCTCACTTCCATATGTTTATGAAGGCATGCAAAGGGCAAAAAGTGGAATTAAGGAGATGTTCAAAAGGAATAAGGATCATTATAAGCCCTACACAAGTATCATTCAAGCGAGATGGGATAAACATCTGAAGACCAATCTCCATGCAGCTGCTTATTTATTGAACCCGACATTCGTATATGGTCCAGCCTTTGTTCACAAGGGAGGGTTAATGCAAGCTTTGATTGACGTGGTGGAGGCTAACTCAGATGAAAATGTTGATTGTTATAAGGTAATGAAGCAAGTGACATTATATCTTGATGGCAACGAATCTTTCAGCAGAGAGAAATGCAAAAAAGGGGCTGAAAAACTAGATCCTTGTAAGTAATTAAGTATTCATCTTTATTGTTTAATATTCAATTAACAACATATTAATTGATTGTAACTAATATTATGTATATGTTTTATTTTGTAGATGAATGGTGGATGTACTATGGCTATTCAGTTCCAGAATTGCAACGTGTTGCAACACGTATTCTTAGGCAAACATCTACTTCTTCTGGTTGTGAGCGAAACTGGAGCTTATTTGAGCGCATCCATACAAAAAGGAGAAATAGATTGCAGCATCAAAGGCTGAACGATTTGGTTTACACTAACTATAACTTGCGATTAAAGCATAGGTACTTTTAGATATTATGAAAAATGCTTTTAATTAATATGGATTAAGTTTTAAATTTTAACTGAAATCATTTATCATTGGAAAATTGAAGGAGTGTATTGAATAAAAAGAAGCCAAGTTATGATCCCATTGACTATGAGTCCATTGATGAGGTGGATTTTTGGGTGACGGAAGAAGATCCCATTCCAGAATTTAATGATGAAGATGCAGAAAATCTTGAAAGTGTTCTTAATAATGAAGGCGTTGCACTTTCATCAACTCTGGATAGGATTAATAAAGGTTTATATAATTATATATCCTATTAATATCCTAATATCCTGTTACTAATTTATTATTCATCCATATAATTATTTGTTATACGTAATCATTGATATTCATTATTGTTGTGCATTTGGATAGGTGACGAAGATAGGGACATTCCCAAACCCCCGGCTTTGAATGATGATGTCACTACTACTTACCCTTTCCCAAATCCAGTACCTATTGACTCATCTCCAATAGATCAGCTTGATGAGTTGTAGAGTTTGTTGAGTGATGATTTAATCATTTGGCTATGGTTGATGGATGATGTTATTGGCTATTTTTGTGACTATTTTGATGCTATTGGCTTGTTTGATGAATTATGATTGATATTGTTATGTTTTGACTATATTTTGATGTTAGTTATGGGTTTGCTTTAAAGAACTAACTAGGTATTTTAACTATTTTGATGTTGGTGATGACTTATGACTTATGAATGTTAATTATTTTGTTATTGTTAATTAAATTATAATATTTTAATATGACCGGTTCAACCACCAGTTCGACCCCGGTTAACCCATTAACTCTTGAACCTGTGCCGTGACCTGTTCATTGACCGCTCCGGTTTTTCGTTCCTTGTTAAATACATAGTTTTAATCATTATTTCAAAATATATCCTAACTCTATTTATTTATATTTTTCGTATTTGATTGGTTAATATTATATTTGGAAGTGATTTGATAATTTTTAAATTCCCTGATTTTCTTTATTTCATAACTTCCTCCATTTGACCTAAAAAAATTCTAAAAACTGCAGTATATGTGCAGAAATTATTTTTCCATCAATGGCATTATATCCCCATAAATACAGAGGATTCTGTTTTTTTGGTCCCCATAGATTATGTCCTAATTATAATGATTTGATTTGAAAATGGGTTAAAGAGCAAATTTAGCAACAAAGTTTTAAGGAATGAGCGTCTGACACAATTATGTTTTAAATGAGGCAAAAATACACATAAGAAATTAAAAGTGGAGCATCCAGCACAAAACCGTTAAATTTGACCTAATGCCGTTAGGGATTTTCTTCTCTTATAATCTAACGTCGTTAGATCAAATTTAACATTTTTGTGCTAAATGCTTCATTTTTAATTCCTTATGTGTATTTTTACCCACTTTAAAATATAATTGTTTTAGACGCTCCTTTCATAAAATTTTGTGAGTAAATTTGCTCCTTAACCCTTTGAAAATAGTGATTTTGTTTTTTTTTCTCCGTAACTTATATTTAAGCTCTTGACAATCATCAGACATTTTCTAACCATAATGATTTATAATACATAATTATAACATTCCAAATTTCTAGCTGAAAAATTAGGAGATTATTAAGGACAATTATCAAACTTTTAATGATATCTAATGGATTGCTAAAAATTTGCAGTGACATTTTAAATATTCATCAAACTTTTAATTATAATTAATGGATTGATAGAAATCTGCAAAGATTTTTCAATACCGTGTTAAATGATATTTAATTGATTAATGACAATATGCAATATAAACAAAAATTACATTTCTAAAATGCTTTCAATGTCATTAAATATCATTATTCTCTTATTTCCTTTATTTATATGCTACAATCATGAATAATCCCCTTTTATGTCAATAGTGATAATGATAATAAGTTCCCTTTTAATTTTTCAAGCATTATCTTGTTGAGATTTGATAGCAAGTATCCTTGTATCAGACTCAATGTGGTTCGTGGTGTGTTCTTACTCGTTCATCCATTTCCTTATTAAATCCTTCGGGCTTTGAGTGGCATAAAATGGTAGAGAAAAATATCATTCCGTGTTGAAATGGAGAAAGCAAACCAATGGATGGAAAAGCGCTAGGGAAGAAGAGGAAGCTAACGGATAGTGACTTCAGGTAATTTTCTTCTTTGGCACTTGGATTAGTATAGTACTCAGTGGAATTTCAACATAAAGATAAAGAATATCTCCATTCAGGGGGTACTCATCATGTGACATTTATCTATATATCTCTTTTCATGCGTATGTATATAAATAAAAGCTTTAGTTATTTTAATTAAACAGTATTAAACAAATTACTATATAGTTAAAAATGAGTTAGTTGCATCAACAGATGGTAGAAGCATGTAGGCCTGTCGTGAAGAGCATTGGAATAAGGTTGTCGGTGAGAGCATTAGCAAGATGGTGCAATTATCTAATGGGGTTGGTTATATTTGCACAAGTTGCAATGTTCGCTTAGTTCCCATTTGTGTCAGACTTTTATACAACCGAGCATTCAACAAAGGGCTTCAGATACAACAAAATCTTCAACGCGGCAAGAATAAATAACACAAAACTGAATTGGACGGATTGAAAATGAGAGTAAGATGTTATGCAAGATGAATTTAGAAATATGGATAGACTATAATTGTAAAATGTCCAGTTTTTTTAAAATTTTATGTAATATTATAATATAATTTTATAAGATATTACATATTAATAGTTCATTGTTTAAACTAAAGTTAAAGATAGGATGAGGAGGAGGAGAGGAGAAAAAGACCAGTAGAGTAACCAAATCTAGATTTAAACCAAGTTTTGAAGCTTTTTTTGTTTTACGGGGTGGGGTCCAAGTTGATATTTAGTTGTCCAAGTTGCGATTATACCCATGTTCTTGAACCCGGATCGGACCGGTCGGTGGACGGGTCCGGGTTCCAATTTTTTTTTAAAAAAAATATTTTTTCTTTAGAATTTCATACTAATAAGCCTAAAATCTTCAATTTCTCATTAGTTTGGCCCCGATTTAACTCCGGTTTGGTCTCGGTCTGACCCACTAACCCTTAACCCAGTATCCTGACCGGTTCAATACCCGATCTGGATTTTAATACCTTGGATTATATGCTCTCATTTGATCTTTAGTATAACATCTATTTTATGTGTTTTTTAAAATTTCGACGCAACATGTTGATTATCTCCTCAATATATTTGCATTAATCATGCCACCTAAATTTTGTTCTACGCTCAATTCAAATAGATAACATTATCATATATATTATCATCATAAATGTGAGAAAACACTTCTCGTGTGTTACATGGGGAGATATAGCTTGTTATAACAAAAATTGTGTACACTTCAACTAAACAAACAACTTTTCCTATTTCCAACCAAACACAAGCGATCAAAGTTGGAGACTACGGAGATTACAAAAATTACAGACAACTTTCCGGAAAGAAATCCTAGCGGTTTTGGCCCACAAAATTGTCTTCAATAGGATTCAAACTTAAGCTACATAACAACTAAAAACACATTTTACAGAATAAATTGAGACACATGATCTGACTTGACCTGGCTGTTGGAGACTTATCAAGGTCAAGGTATTCCTCCAGACTTAAAAAGGACTGCCAGGTCTCTCGGCGATAAGTTCCTCACATAAGCAAGGGATTTGAACTCACAGTCTTATATTCTATATAGGTTGATTCAGCGATCTGCATATTGTCTGACACGAAATATCTGAACTCTCAACACAACGTCTCTTCTGTTCACAAGTTCAAACACACACACATCTCCTTCCTTAACCTCATTGTCCATCTTAAACTTACCCCACCCTTCTCCTATGCTCATTCCATTGCCTGATCCATTCTTGCGTAAGCTTCTAGCTTCCCACTGTTTTCCCTTCACGTTCTCCAATCTTATCGTCCCTGAACCTTCTCCCAAATACTTCACTGCAAAACTTGCTGGCACATACTGCATTATCCCCACAAAAGGAAAAAGAAAAAGAAAAAATTGCATATCATTTTTTGTTTGAATTAATAAAAGTAAAGATAAGTCATAAAGCTATTCCTCCTCCGGTACTTAATGTAATATAGGACATATTTATGGAGTTGACCTTACTCTTAAATATAAGACATAATTTTTATATTTATAAATATTTTCTTAATTTGCTCCTATTGATACTCCCTCAACTATAATCAGGGAGGAGATGGGAGAAGAGAATTAAGGAAGATGACTAAAATGTTTTAGAAAATACATATCATATTAATTAACTTAATCAATTTCTTAGTCTAATTAAATTAGATAAATATATCTTGTATTATTAATAACCAGGGAGAGTACAATGCTTACCACTATACTGTTGTATAAGTTGTGAGGCCGCAAGACTGCCCTGAAACAAGGAAACTCTGGTTTGTAGCTGTCTGCAGCTTCAATAACCTTGGCTCTTGCTCTTTCTGATATGTGTCTCTTTTTGTATGATTTTGATATCAATGTTTGTTTGCGAAGCCATTCCACTTGTTGGTTTGATTTCTTTTCTCTTCTTCTGCGTCTTTCTTCTACCGATCTTCTTCTTTTTCTTCTTCTGCTACTATTTGAACCTCCATCACTTTGTTCATCGCTTTCACTGTCACTACTATGTTCATGCCTCTTTCTTTTTGAGGAAGGAGGAGGAGAATGCTGTTTTCTTCTTTCTCTTCTTGATGGTTGATCTATGAATTTGGTGAAGCCTCGTCTTTTTGTTGTTGCTGGTGAAGTGGATTTAGATGGGGAAGTAGAGGTGGATTTAGATAAAGAAATGCTATAATAGAAATTATCTTCTTTATGTGCATCATGAGTAGAATCATCCTCATCATCGGGAAAATATTCTTCAGTAAAATGATAGCTGTCGCCGCCCCGGCCATGGCAATGGCCGCCGCCGCCGCCCTCACCGCTACCACCAACATCATTATCATTATAATTTTGACTCCAATGATGATCATGACCATTGCTCTTTGATGATTCTGATGAGGCAACCTGGTTTCTCCCATCACCTTCTTCGTCGTCACCATCACCACCATTATCATTAAGATTTTGATGATTGCCACCGCCACGGCCGCCATTATTATCATCATGATTTTCACTCTGATGATGAACATGGTTGTTGCCCTTTGGTGATCCTGATGAGGCAAACTGGTTTCTCCCAGCACTATCATTGTGATTTTGACTCTGATGATGATCGCCCCCACGGCCGCCGCCTCCTTCATCATCACCATCCCCACCATTATCATTATAATTTTGACTCAAATGATGATCGCCGCTGCTGCCTTCTTCATCACCACCACCACCGTCGTTATTATCATTATGATTTTGACTCTGATGATGAACATGGCCGTTTCTCTCGGGGCTTGAATTCTGGGAAGGGTATTGAATTTCTGATCCAGTCATGTCAAATATTAGAACCTGGAATTTTGAATCTCCTTCATATCTGAAAACCAGAAAGTGTACTTCGGTGATGGAATAGTATTCCATGAAGTTTTCCCAACCTTCTGAGAAACAAAGGTCATCATCTTCTTCAATCTTATCCAAACCAATTTTCCATTCTCGAGCACTAGGATCGTGTAAAGTAATAATGGGAGAGAAATCATCCCCGTGATGATGCACAAACGTCTTAGGAACTCTCTGCAAATATCAAGAACCAAACTAATCTAATTCAATCATAAATACAAAAGAATCATCCCAAAACTATAGTAGTTGCTTAATTCTCTTGCAAATAAACACACGATTCACACCATTCCAGTGAGTCTCTGTTTTCTCGGTAACAAAACAGAGCCCAAAATCATTCTTGGTTTTAAAATCTTCCTGACTACACAAAATGACTCTCTTAAATCCAATTTGCTTATTAAAAATATTTACATATGCATTATTCAAATTTAAAATAAATAAATTAAGTTCCTTTTATGGTTTTTTTGATTCACAGAAATTGAACTATATCTATATCGATCGGTATAAAAAAAAAAAGACGTATTTGTATTTCCCACAAATTTAAAATGGAAATGCCCTAACCCTCGCTCTGTTCGGTTTTCTAAGGAACTAAACAGGTGTAAAAATCAAATCACTGTATTTTCTCAGAAACCAAATAGAACATTCATGGTTTTAGAGGGTGGGGATAAAACCTAAATACGCAGGGAAGCAGAAACTGAAAATTACCAATTTTTTGTCAAAAATCGTAGTAGGAAGTATTATCTTGAAAAAGTGCGCCGGTTTCCCCTCCGGCAAGCTTGATCGCCGCCGGCGATTTGCTTCCTCGCCCATTCTCTTGAGTTTTTCTTTGGTCTTGGGTCAACAACACTCTTCTAGACTATTTTACATGATTTAATGTAGGTTTTACAGCATTAAACACAAAAAAGGTTAACGAAGATGTGAGTCATTAATTATCGTAAAAATTGTTTTTTTGTTTGTTAATGTGATTATAAAAAGAATTATTTTCATTCAAATCATTTTTTTTATCATCATGAAAAAGTTATATTCTGATTTCCAAATCGATAATTTGATTTTCTTATGATTTGCTGAGTCACGATTTACAGCGAACACAAAATTGATTTTTTTTTAATTTTTGTATACAATTCTTTTCAGAAAATAACAAAAAATATCACATATTTTAAATTTAAATTTTATACAGAAATTTTAATTTTAAAAATTTATCTACAAGTTAAAAAAAATATTTTTATGAAAAATTCAAATTTAAATTATATAACTTTTAACTGGATATTTTTGCTAGAGATAATAATTTAGTTGTTGATAAAAAAAGAGAGATGGTAAGTTTTTGAAGCTGGGGAAATAATTTAACCTTTTATTATCACACAATCATACTTGGAGTTGCTTTGATAAGTGAGATTGTATGAGATTTTTTCAGTATAGATTTTATAAATTATAAAAAAGTCAGATATAAAATTAATTTGTACGTGATTGGAAAGAATTAATATTCGCTGGGGACTGCGTTTTGGAAACTATCTTCCTAGCGTTCCTCACGATTTCGTGCTTTCCTAAATTATTCAAGAAAAATAATTTGAATACTGATTGAATTAAAGATTCGGTTCAAGATTAAAAATAATAAATTCCTGATCCAATCCATGACCTTTTTTTTTTTTTTTTTTTGTAAAGAAGACGAAGAAAGGATCTGACCTAAATTTATTGAAGAAAAATTTATATACTTATTTTCCAGAGAAGCTTTTTTTTTTTTTTTAATCGTAGTCACACGGTCAAAATCTGTGTGCCCTTTTTGCAACAGAAACACCGTTTCTTATTTCAACCAGACACAAGTGATCCAAGTTTAGAGGTTACAAAACTTAAAACAGACAAATTCTCAGAAACAAATCCTGGTGATTTAGCCCACAAAATTTCCTTCAATCGGATTCAAACTTAGGTGACATTACAAGTAAAAACATATTTTGTTGGAGATACAAGCTACATGTGGTGTGTCAAATGGAATAAGTCCCACATTGTTTGGGAAAGAGAGAATGCTAGTGTATATATTACACCTTGTGAAATTGGGCTAGTATATGGGCCAAGAGGAAGAGTGGGCTCGGGCGCACAACAAAGGGCCACCAAGAGGCAAACGTAGTGGAAATCCAGCGTTTCCCCCCTGCACGTGAATTAAATGCGGACTAGGCACTTTTTATCAAATGTTTTTTTTGGAAAAATCTACAATTTATTTTTGTGAAAATAGCTTACTGGAAAAACCCAATTTTGAGGCATCTGAATTTTGAAGCATCAGTATTTCCGTTACAGAGGTCATGGGTCAGATTTTAAATTGCCAAACGTATGTTTTAAATTTCCAAACGGATATTTTAATTGCCAAACGTATATGGTCCTTCAATGTTCAGAAATGGCCTCATCATGTGGTTTTATTATTGTGTAACCGGCGGTTTAATGGTGTTTATGCGGATTAAAACGTTGCCCAACGTTCAGATGCATGGAGGCCTATAAAAGGCACTGCCTGCAAGAGGTTTAGGCACCGAGCTCTGACATCTCGAGCCCTCTCTTCCTCTCTGACATTCCTCTGTTCTCTCTGCCTTATAGTTGTTTTCGTTTTGCTATTCTGTTCGCCCTGTGTCTGTAGGAAGAATCCGTTTTATTCTGGGGAGTGCCGCTTCCAGTCAGCCGGTGGTTGCGGAATAGCTCTTAAGGACAGCGTCCTTGAACGTGACTCGGATTACGGTGCATTTGCAGGAGTTCGTCAACATATTTCACAGTTTATATTTATGTATGGAACAGTATTCCAGAAGAAAAATATAGCAACATTCCAGTTGTAATCTAGTATTCATAGGATTTGAATTTATACATATTGACACAACCACCTACAAAATCCAACAGATAGTTGGATAAAGCATAAGATTATTCTTGGCTTGTGTAATTAAAATTCCCATATAAAACGATATATAATTAAGTAACATCCATCACCATAAAGTATTTTTCTAATAACACTCAGTATTTTAAATTAATTTTTGATGCATCTAGTGCTTTTCTAGTAGCATACAGTATTTTAATGTAAGTTTTTGTGCGCCTAGCATTTTCAAATATTTTTTTCAGTAGTACTCTGTATCCTGCGCAATACAAAAAGATAAGTTTTTATTGAGGAAAGGGTTTTGGGGGTTATCAAGCCAAACGGCCCTGACCTTGTAAATTGGTGTCCTTGGATATCCTAAGCTTAGGGAGCTAGTTGTTATTGAGAAAAATACTTTAAAACAAAGTTGCAACAAAAATTAATTTAGACTTTAGAATAATGAGTGCCAGTGAAAAAATACTTTAGCAAGCTAAACGCACCAAAAATTAATTTAGGATGGCAAGTATTACTAGAAAAATACTTCAGGTGATGGATGCGACTTATCCTAAAGGATATTTTATTTGTCACATTTTCAAGTTTCTTCCTGCTTAACAAATTGAGAAGTAACAAGCTTCAAACCTTCAGTGGTTATGGTGGAATCTGCAACTCTGCTATGAAGTCTCTGGTACTCAATCAATCTGTTTGAAATGGTGGATCTTCTAGCCATTTTGAGACAAACAATTCCTGAAACTATCAGAATAACACAGAAGATCCAACTGAACTGTAAATTAGCAAGAGCTCTTGCTCTAAAATCAGCCTCATGAGACCCACAAGAAATTGCTCCAAGCATGCTATGATTATGATGACCAGATTTGGTCCTGCCTAAATGATTTATAGAACACCCTTGAGGGACAAAAGCAGGAACCCATAACATGAATCCCATGTTGAGAAACCAGCAACCTTGGAACATGACAGAAATGGAAAGAACAAGGGCTGCTGCAAAACTCTTTGGGAAACAAGTTGCAGCAATGGCAGCTAAAAGTGAGACAAACACTATGAGCTGAAGCAACCAGTGGTAGTGTCCTTCGATTCCAACGTGGTCGGTGGAGTGAAAGTGAAGCAAAAACAACTCTTGGGCTAAAACTGAGGATGCAAGGATCCCAACAAACACAGACAAAAGCTCAGATGAATCAGTCAAAAATTCTGCATAAAGTATGAAGCTTGCAAACACAATAAGCTGCAGAAACATGGTCACATGCTCGAAACTGTCCAGCTCAAAGACAAAGTGGAAGGAAGGGAAATCCAAAACTTGAAGGGAAATTGCAAGGATGGAGAAAGATATAATGGAAATGAGCTCCAAATGTTTGAGACTAGAATGAAAGGCATTGAATTGGTACCAGAATCTTACTGTGAAGTTGGAAGGGCCTTTCACAAAATAAGCTTTGATGGGGTTGATGGTGTGCCATAGGCCAAGAAGGAAGAGTCCCAATCCAGGTACTATGTGTCCTATTAACGTGCCCATGGGAACGTTGTGTTGTTTTTGGCTTCACAAATCAGGTGTTTTCAAATTTGTGTTCTTCTTAAATACAAGAGGCATTTTTGCAAACACCTTGCCTGCAACTTATAAAGAGCCAGGAGCCTAGCAAAGTAAGTACGCATATGATTATTCCTCAAGTTTCTTGGTGCTTTTTGCATGTGTTTCCACAAATAACATATTGCACAAGAAGACAGTTTGAGAGCCAAGTTAAAGAGAATCAAAATGGGTGAACCACTATCAGAAAAAAGGAGTTTGAAATACCTGTAACTTTCGTCAACATATTTTGGTTTTGATGCTTGTTGGTAATTTATATTTATGAAGTTTATATGAATCATGATACTCTTTGGAAGAAGAAACAATATACCTCCTAAAAGCATCTTTTCAATCCTCCAATGAGCCTGGCCACATGTAGTTAAATCATAAAATTTCATGATAAAAAAATATATATAGACGCACACGCAACATCCTTCTTTTATTTATCACTAATGTAAAGTTGGAAAAAGACAGCCAAGGTCAGGTCCAGGTCAACATCCTCTTTGGAGCGATAATAACAAGCACATAATAAAAATTGCGTAATTTAAATATTTTGGCAGAGTTATGTTTTTATGGCAAGAACACCGCGAAAACATGGCTGCACAGCCTTCTAGTAGACTATTGCTTAGTGTATATTTGAAATATGTTAAGAGAAGCTAAAACAGGGTTTTGGGATAAACAACTCCAATATTGCTTTTGTCAAGAATTAGTTTTGATTCCACCCAACAACTCCAACATGTCTATTTTTTCACATCTCTCTTTTTTTTTTTTTCATTCCGAAACGCTTTTTTGGATCTTATTATTAAGTATCTGAGCAACTAACTAATCTGATCCCACCAAATGGAGGTCCATTTAAAGGGTGCTGATGTTCCAACGAGAGTTTTCTTTATACTCAAGAATTAAACCCGATACTAGCTGGTTAAGAGGTTAAGGTACCTACCATCCAGATAACCCCTTATTGGTAGAACTTTGCATAGTTGCACTTAGACAAATCTGATAAAATGAACTAGTCCGCAGGTTACGGGCTAGCTCGCCCCAACCCATGGGCTAGGCTATTAGGGTTGGTATCAAGTAAAATATTTGCTTCCTCTCAAATGATGTTACAGATTAATATGTCACATCATTTGATATTTTAATGAAATTTGATCTTTATCCATAATAAAGATTAATATGATTGTCAAGGTTAATGTCAGATTTCCACTGACCATGAAAACTTGGTGATGGTGCAAAAGGAGAGACCACTTATCATCTGTAATTGGAAATCCGCATCAGAATGAGATTGGGGAGATATAATAATAACATAACTCCCACTACCACTATCTACAAAATGCCAATTTTAACAGCAATAATCACCAATACAAACTTCCGCTTCCGTGGCCAAAATCACCACTTTATCGTCTAGTTTTGAACCACACACTCATTATTAAAAAGGGCTCATGATTAGTGTTTTTGTGAGCCCAAAAGGTAACCCTATCATCTGCAATATATTATCTAGTGAACGTGAAATATGGCCAATAAATTCACAGTGGCCAACAATGTGTTTCCACTTGCCCTTCACCTTACAAGATAGTGCTATTATTTTACGTCTGATCAATGTTATGTAACAAGTAAATCATAGCAAAAGTTGCCCAGCAAGATCCACATCATATTATCTTAACACTGTAATGATGAGCGACAGGTGATGTTTGTTTTAATAATCGAAGCTCATGCATGATCACTACTGAAAACTTGACTCTGCTCTTTGTAAAAATGATCTACTTTCACTGTGTAGGATTGGCATGTTTCACACAATATAGCTGCATCCCCTACATGGTAATGTAACTTCAAATATTGCAACTTACAATCACAACTTACTAAAGTTCAAGATTATTGATATCAACGACTAATTGCCTCAGTGGTAACTGGCCACATTTAGATGAGATGTAGGCTTAAGTCCAGCATTAACATGTTTGTGTCTTTGTGGGTTAGATTTGGTCCAAAAATTAAATAGATGTATTGCAGAAGTGAAATCTGATAATGTAGACACTACAGGAGAATCTCTCTAAACTACTAGAGAAGCATATGACAAATATCTACTGTGGTAAGATACGTCCAAACTCAGAATTACTCCCCTGCCCTTAGTTTAGGTCACATGGAATGAATATCACAAATTTGCGAAACAGATTCTCTGACTATTCACTTATTGGATCATAGAGGCAAAATGCAGAGTTGAACGTGTCATTGTATTGTAAGAGAAAATGGGTCCCTAATTCAATTTTCCTAATTAGGATCAGTCGGATTGTTAATGCGCACTTGTTACTACAATGAAATATGGCATTATCTTTATTTAGTATTCTATATCTATTAAAATTAAGAAAAACATAGTCATAAAATTGAATTAAATTTGAATAATCCAAATTCAATCTTAATAGCTTAAATTCATAATGAGCAGCCCATGCTCACAATTTGATGAGGGTGGGATACAGTTTGTTTGATCTTAGACACCAATTTCAAAATAATTTTTCCAATACATAAGAAAAAGGAAGAAATTGTTCACGGTGGAGGGCTTTATCACATCCATTGGCGTACACCATTTGTTTAAATACTTTCGGGCAAGGGGGAAAAGGTCACAAAATTCCTGAGAAGTTACACCACAAGGCTCACTTTTCCCTGCTCAAGAGTCAAGAGTAAGGATAATTCAAATAAATAATAGTATTCTTGTCAAACTACATTAAATTATAATAGTTCTCTCTCATTTTTTCATGTCAAATATAAAGAATTCCTGCCTGCAAGAAAAGGTCCCTGTATATGCTATGATCAATGAAGCCGCACCAAAAGTCTATAGCTCTCAACGTTTCAGAACATCTGCAAGACAAAGCATTCAGTCATATACCCGAAAGAAGTGAAACCATTTACTACTCTACTCTTTATTGATCAACAAACAGTACCAAGTTTTGTAATTACAATATATCAACACATTCTCCTTGTAGTCCTTTTTGTTGCAGATTATAATAGTCAGTCAGAGTCAATGAATTTTTGTAAAATTTCAAAATTAACCTTAATAAAATTTATTAATTAGATGGGCCTGTTTAGTTGGTAGGGAGTTGTACAGTTTGTTTGGGAATATTAAAACAAAGGATACTTGGGGAAAAAAGCTTCATGTCTTAGACAAAAGATCTTTGTATTAAGGACCATAGAGGAGGTGCTTGTAAACAAGGGACCAGAAATATTTTTCAACTTTCACCGCCATGAAATCTACAGTGTCAACCAAACATGAGAAGGAAAAACAAAAAATTTCAGACCCAATGAAACGCAACAGCTACAACTCGCCCCCTCAAAAACAAAACTACACAAGTACTGTTAAAATAAATGAAAAAGTTACGAGTGAGCAGAAATACATAACACAACTCCGACAATTGACATCAACATAAAGGCTCAGTAAAGCCAAACAGAAAACAAAAGATTTCACATCCGTTTAGAGTTGACAGTATAGTTTTATGCCACAAGGCTTTGATCTCAGCAACAAAAGTGAGGGAAATGCTGGGACAAATGCCAAAATAGGAAAAACTGATATGGCAAATCAGTAAACACGGAAAACATATAAAAGGGAATTAGGAGTGAACAACTGAACACACACACGATTTTAATCTCCACCTGAATATCTACAGACAAGTTAAATTATCCATTAAACAAACAATTATAAGTTGAGACCTTCTCCACCAAACATCAAATAAAGCACAATAAGGAATGAGTATGCACTAGAGTCAGTAAAGATGCACTTTTAAGAAGCTCGAACTCTTAGACTACAAGTTCGTTCCCAATAATTTTATAACTACTGAATGATAAAGGCAACGTCCTCCTTCAATCCTTGCAATCTCGACCCCAAAAAAAACAACAAAAAAACCTACCAATGAGCCAATGCAATAACTTGAAGTTTAGACGCTGCCTCTCACGTTTGTTTAAAAATCCGTTTGCAAGATAGTTCAGGAAAATCAAGACCCAAGATTCAAACCCTTTTAATGTGACCCAATATAGGCCTTTGTACTTGCAGGATTGAAATACCTATGGGATGGCTGAGAATTAAAGCCAAAGAATCAATATATTATCAATAAAATCTATGACAAGAAACACCCTCATTCCTTTGACTTCATGCAATATGAGTCGGGAAATGTGCCTAGTAAACAGAAAACATACAAGTGTTCTCTTTTTGGGGAAGGATGGAAATTCAAACACATAAAGACCAGGAAAATTCAATTAACAGAACACGTATAATAATCCATTTATATAGCTAGAGTGCATGAAAACTTAAACTCCTACTATCAACATCTTTGCCGTCTTGTTTTCCGTATATACTATACCCAACGAGTGAAAAAGGGGCAGTTTTTACGGACTTTTCAGGCAACAGGTTAATCAAGCAATTATAGGGTCCAAACAAAAACCTAATCAACACGTTAGTATAATCGCCTCCATGAGATGGGCAAGTCAGAAAAAAAGCCAGCAAGCAATCCCAGGAGCTCGAATAGATGAGGATCATCGTGTTTTGACAATCAAACCGGCCGAATTGAAAATAAATACAAAACATATATGGCAGTGGGGGTGGCAAGGACCCTAAAGAAGGAAATTGAACTCATAAAGACTACGATTAATTCCCACCTAATATCGAAAGGATAGAAGTAGGAAAAAAAACCGCATGAATCAAAAGAAAAACAAAAGTCATAAAAAATTACTAGAAACCTGCAATTTAGGCGACGGTAACGGTTTGTTGCTTTGGCTGCTCAAAATTTTTCTTAGAATTTTGATCATCGAGAAAATCCTCCATGTTGTAGATGACAGTGATGTACAGGGAGCAACTAGGGCATCGAGCAATCTCTTCGCCAAGCTTAAGGTCCTCCTTCGTTATCTGGAAGAGGTCGCCGCATGGACAAGGGTACGTATAAGCCTGGAGTTCCTCATTCCACTCCATGTCCTCGATCTCTACATCGTCGTACGACATTTTTTTTATTACTCCTTTTCTTCTCTGCACCACAAAGGACCGAAAGACGATGATGAGATGAATTTCAGAGAGAAGAGACCGACGCTGTTTCAGATTCCTCCGCGAAGACGGAGACTGCGACCGTTTTATTTTAACACCCCCTTGGCGGCGAGGCGGGGACTCCCCCATGTTTTCTTAATTGCAATATAGTCCCTGGAATTCTGAGTTATTAGTTACTATTCCATACCCTTCGTCAAAATGTTTATCCTATGCCTATCCATTAAATGGATTAAGATTATGATTATGGATTATGAATGGTGATTAAAAAAAAGGGAACAAGACAGATAAAGATTTTAAAAATAGGAAAAGACAGAAATATGTTTCTAATATTGATAATACCAGATAAATATTAGGTTTGATTTGTTTTTTTTTAAATTGAAAGGAAATGACACAAATACCCTTCCACTCCCACTCCCACTGCTCTCACTCTTCCAGCTTCCTCAGCTTCTTTCCCTCTCCCCTTCCCCTTTCCCTTCCCATTCCCCGATTCCTCTTCTTCCAATTCCTCTTCCGTTCGCGCCATCACCTGCAAAACTATGCAGTGCATCCCTGCCGATCTCCCCTTCCACTCCCTGCTCAAGACAGTCTCACACATTGATGACATTCCCTCCACTCCAAACAAATTCAAGTCCGACAAATCTCCACTTCAAGCTCACTCTGTGGTCTTCCTTTTTGTTAATCTTCATCCTTTTTTTCATATTTCTCTCCTGTTCTTCTTCTCTAGCCGCCACCCCCAACCGTCGTGCCCTTGATGACTCATGGGGCAAACTCCTTTGGGAAAAGCAAGTAAGTCAGCGCATTGGAGCTCTGCTTCTGGTTTCACTGTGCTTGTTACTGGTGCTGCTGGTTTTGTCGGCACTCACGTGTCTCTGGTGTTGAAGCGGCGTGGTGATGGCATCCTTAGGCTTGATACTTTCAACCGTTACTATGATTCGAACCTTAAGCACGCTCGCAAGAAGCTCCTTGATCGTGCCAGAGTCTTCATCGTCGAGGGGAATATCAAAGATTTGGTGCTTTTTCACAAGATTTGGCTTATTGCTCAAGTGGGTGTACAGTTTGAGATTGAGAACCCCAATTCTTACGTTCACCTACATTAACGATATTAGTGAAAGGCTGTTTGGGGGCTTTGAATACAACCAAAAAAATGATGGCCCAAAAAAAACGATACTGGTTGTGGTGAGAAGAAGTGCTTGCACATTTCAGAATTAAAAAAAAATGTGGGGGTCATTTGTGTCATTTGCTTTTGATTTTAAAAAGGATAGATTAGGTCTAACTTTTTTCTGGTATTATAAATATTGAAAACACCTTTCTGTTTTTTTTTTCTATTTTTAAAGTTCTTTATTTATATTTTTCCCATAAAAAATGCTTATGCATATCCTAATTATTTTAAAACATTTTAATTATACACTAAAGCTACTTTTAAAGTTCTTTTTAAAATTTTACAATTAAGTAATTATTAATTTGAAATATTTTGATGAAAAATAAATAATAGTTCTTCTTATACAAATCATAATTATAACTGTTTCAAAACCTAAACTTAATATTGAAGATACTATTTTTTAAAATTAAATTAAGTATTAAGATCGAGGGATTTTGTAATTATCACTTATTAGTTATTACTCACTTTATTATTAATATCTTAACTGAAAAACTTTGGTTAAAAATATTTAACTGAAAAACAATATCTTAAGGGTTTGTTTGATGTGAGGGATTTGGAGAGGAGGGAAAATTTTTTATGAGTTGAATTTTAAAAGATTGAAGAAGTGGGGTAATAAAATTTTAATAAAGAGAATATAGAAGATAAAATAGTAAGAAAAATTAATTAAAAATTTTTAGCCTCACTTCTCTAATTTTTTTAAATTCGACTCAAAAAAATTTTCCCTCCGCCCACTTTCCATCCCCTCCCCTCATACCAAATAAGCCCTAAATGTATAAACTTTGGTGCTTAAACTTTTTCAAGATATTTAGCTATTTTTTCCCTTGATAAAACCGATATTGTGCGACTAGGAGGCAAAAATATGCTTAATGAACTAAAAATTTATGGGACATTAAAATCTCTATATATATAATAATAAGGTCTAAAGTCAGCCTCCTGTGCGTCCACGCCATCATTTTACCCTCTCTCTCTCCTCCTTATAAGCTAATCCCTCACCATCAGTTATTCTCCTGCGCATTTCAATGACGGTTACAAAGTAGCCACATTGTTGTTTACGACCACGTTCTACGTAGAGTAAAACACTACAGTTAATTTATTGTATTGTTTTTTTTACAAAAAAAAATTTGAAAGCCAATAACTAACTCCTTATATAACTGTGGGTCCCATATATGGTTGTGGTGTTAGTGAGGTGCGTTTCAAGCCACTCTTTGTGTTTCCCGCATATTACGCCTATGTGGGCTAAATGGTTGTGTTCTCTATTTCTTTATATATATGGTGCTTTGAGTGCTTTTATGTATGTAGATTATGGTAGGTAATCGTAGTGTTCTACTCTACGCATACTTTCGTTTCTTCTTTCTGCTTCATGCCTTCTGTTTATGGTTTGAGAGCTTTGGTCAAGTTCTGGCTTCGAGTCACTGCCCCTGATATATAGGTGCCTATTTTTTCCCCATAACTTCTGTAATTTTCGTCATTTTTCACAGGTTTGTTGTTATTTTGCTTCATCTTGCTCTCTTAACTATGATAACGGTTAGGTATTTCTATTCCATTCTTTATACTTCAACGCTAGTTACCTCACTTGTTTGGTTATGTCGTTCAAGTTTGAGGCGGTTTACAGATGTGACTTCCATTTTTGCACATGATTGCCATGGTTTCAGCAGTTTGTCAAAATTCATAGTTCTGGGAATTTCATGACATCGAGATATGTTGTTTTTATCTTTCAGTCACCTCCTCCAAATGGTCTGTCATCAACAAATGCATTAACTTTTTTATCCTGATTTGGGTATTGTTTTTTCTTATTGCTAACGTGTTATGATTTGGTTTTCTTTTCCCTTCTCAGGCCATCCGTCCTATAAAAACAAAGAGAAAGAAGATGTTAATCAAGAGCACTGATAAAAAACGCCTTGCAGGTGAATGAAAGGGGATTTTGGAGTTTCAATCCTGATAAGCCCTTTCAAGCAAATGAAAGGCGATTTTGGAGTGATCTGTGTAATCAGATGACTTAATTAAAATATTTTTGTGGTTTTCTATTCTTCAATTTGTAGTGACATTTGTAACAGCTAGGTCATTCTTCCTTTTGTGCCTTTCATTCTTATATTTTCTCGGATTGCTTGTTAACACTGCCGTTGAACCAAATAGATATCATTTTTTATATTTTTATGTTGAAAATATTTTTCAATATTTGTTTTATTTCTCATTGGTTTGTTCCTTGGAATTTTACTTCTCATTCTAAATTTAAGCTTTTGCAATATTTTGTAACCACATCCCTAATATCTACCTTTATTTCTGTTTTAGAATATGTAATTTTATACTTTTATTTGATTTTTCACATTTTCAGTTTAAGATTTTGAAATATTTAGTAACAAATTTCCCTTTATCTCTCCTTATATTTGGTATCTTTTTTGTCAATATTTTAATTTATATGTTGTTTTGTCCTCTACCTTCTTATTTTAATATTTTAAAATATTTTGTAACTAACCATCTCCTTCTCCCTTTTTATATTTGAACTATTTTATGAATCACTAATTTTTTACCCTTCCCTAATTTTTCTCAAATATTAGGCGCATCCAAGTGGGGAGAATCAGAGAAATCCTATTGAGGACCCCGATATTTTAGGAAATTATTATATTAAAATAATATTATATTATATTTACAAGTATTCCCCTTATATGCTTTTGCACGCACAGCCTCCCCATTAATGCTTATGCCATGTTTGGTATGATAGAATTAGAGGTGATGGAAATAGAATTGAGGATCAATTCCATCATGATGCTTGTTTGGTAAGATGGAATTGAAAAATTTTCCAATTCCATGTGGAAGCCAAATAGGCTCAATTCCACCCAATCAATTCCATCAAAATACCTAAGATTTACAATTCCATGTGATCATTTCCATCTATTACCCTTCACTACCTTCCAAAAAAAATAAAAAATAAAAAATTGAAGGACATTTTGGTATTTTTATACAAAAATTAGATCTCATTTTCATGACATACCAAACATACTTTTAGTCCCCATTTCCATTTCCATATCCATATCCATTTCCATCAAAATCAATTCCAGCATACCAAACGGGCCCTTAGGATTCTTTTGTGATATTCTATATTTTGTTGTCATTTATTTTGATCAAAAAATTTTGTTGTTATTTTATCTTATATTTTATTATCATATAAGCTTATTATAAACTTTACTTGTTTTATTTTTTTGGGAAAAGCCCTCAAAAAGAACTTTAAAAATTGGAAAAGACAAAAAGATGATCCAAAATTTCATATTCCCATATAGGTGTGAGTGCCTGAACTGGAATATTACAATTCGATACAAAATGACATGCGTAACCCTGGAAGTTTTTAAATTGAAAAGCGTTGCGTGATAATGGCGCAAAAACGCGTTCAGGACTCTTCATCTTCTCTGTCGTCATCGATGCCGTTGGTCGACCCTGGTTTCGTGGCTTTGAGAGAGGATATTGGTAGCGACACTGTGGGGCGAATTTGGGGTGGATTTGAGGAGGAACGAAGGCAAGGAGAGGTTGTAGTGAAAGGCATTGGACAATTGCAGAATACCGGTGTTCGGATGCAAATATGAGCTTCGGTGCTGAAGTTCGGTAAGTGGTTGTGTTTAAAAATGTATTTCATTTTAACTTCTCCAGTTCATTAGAATAGCGGTTCAATGTGCATGGGTTAAAATAAGTTTGGGGAATGTGGATAAAATGTAACGGTGACAAAACCTATGAACTCTGTTGTGAGAATGTGCATAGGTTAAAATAAGTTTGGGAAATGTGGATAAAACGTAATGAGGAAGGTTGTAAAATAAATTGTGAAACTCTGTTGTTAAATGGGGAAGTTTGAATTGCAACTTTTGAAATTTCTAAACCGTTGAAACAACATATGAACGTGTCAATTGGTGAAGTTGTGAGACAGTGTTGAGATGTAGGAAATTGTGATTTTATTATTGTGAGAATGTTATACATACAGTTGCAAATGGCTTCAGTGAAGTTGTGAAACAAATTCTATGAAAACCCAAAGATAACCTGCAAAAATCGAATGTTATCCTGTGAAAACATTATCGGAGTTAGTGAAAACCTAATGAAAAGTTGGTAAATATGTGTATAGGTCAATTTAGGTGAGGAAATTGTGAAATTCATAGAAGAACTTGTGAATCCTTATGAAGGACTTGTGAATGATTCTCCATAAGTTGTGAAACCTTATTTAACTGTGGGGAAATAGATTTTTTCAATTGTTGTGGTTGTGATGGGAAGGTTGTAAAATGGTATGAGAATGCAACCCACTTGACTCTGCTATCATGACCTTCTAAAATATACTTGACCATAGCTGCTATGCCACCAAAAAGATTTGTGTTCATGTAACCCAATGTAAGTACACATTAAGCTCGAGATTAATGAGGTGGTTATATTTGATCTTCAACAGAGGATAGTTTTTGGTGATATTCATATACCCTTTGTGAAGTATGTTGTTTGGTCTAATGATATGGAACATGTTGCCTTGCTCAGCAAACATGGCATTGTTATCGCTAGCAATAAGCTTGTGCATCAATGTACCCTGCATGAAACAATCCATGTAAAAAGTGGAGGCTGGGATAACAATGGTGTTTTTATTTACACAACTTTAAATCACATCAAGTATTGTCTTCCAAACGGAGATAATGGGTAATAAAAACATTTGATGTCCCAATTTATATTTCAAAGATTTATGGAAATACAATCTTCTGTTTGGATTGCGATGGGAGAAGCAAGGCCATAGTTGTTGATGCTACCGAGTATTTATTCAAACTTTCTCTGCTGAGGAAAAGGTATGATCTTGTTATGAATATGATAACAGTCTGATCTAATGAGGTAGAAATAAGATCCTGTTAAAGCACACATTAAACTCGAGTTTGATGGAATTTATACTCTAGTTTTGCTCAGCACTGGAGGGTAACCGAAGAGTGATGGTGTGAAGCTGCATCAAACTCGAGGTGTTCAAAAGCTAACTCCAATGCATACTTGTATTACTTCCGAATGACGACTCGAGTTGGCCCATATATCACTCGAGTTATAAACATCACTAGATGGTAACCAGATAGTGCGTGTTTCAAGCTGCACTGAACTCGAGTTGTAAAGAACAGACGACAATAAGGTAGTGTTATGAATCCATGGATGGACTTGAGTTTCTAATATAAAAACTCGAGTTATCCTGATCACTGTAAGGTAACCAAAGAGTGATGGTGTGTAGCAGAACCAAACTCGAGTTATACAGAACTCACTCTGGTGCGTTCCTATGTTCAATCTGCGTGTGGACTCGAGTTGGCCCATTAAAAACTCAAGGTTTCTGCATCACTAAAGGGTAACCAGAGAGTTATCCTGTTAATATACACAGAACTCAAGTTGTAAATAACACACTCCAGTTAGGTGATGTTGTCAATACACGGTTGGACTCGAGTTTACCAATTAAAACTCGAGTGAAGATCATCACTAAAGGGTAACCGAAAAGTCAGGAACAAAAAGGGGAAGAAGGACTCGAGTGGGTTGACTATAATTCGAGTTAAGTAGCCCTCCACGCTTTAAATCTCTCAATCCCCAAACATTTATATTGACTCTACTCGACCGCTGACTTCTATAGCCCTCAAGTTAACTGAAGAGAAACTTACTATTAGTCAGTTGTTGTCTATGTAAGCATCAAAACCTAATCGTGCCGTAAAAGCTCCATTCCCGGTAACCGTCAATGAATCAAGAAGTAGAGTTTCGACTAGCCCTAGCATTACACTCTTTCATCTGATTGACCTAGGAAATTACTCCTGACCATTTCAAATAGCTCGTGTCACTAAAATTTGTCTGTTCTGTCTCATAAGTTATCACCGTCATCCTCGTCTTCTTCTTCGCCATCGCCGCCAACAACTCTGACTCCATCACCCCCAACAACTCATCATCTTCTTCTTCATTGTTATCACCGACATATGCTTCATCATCGAAATGAGTCTTAATTTTCATCATTGACATGAGTCCCAGATCGAGATTAGGCTTTACCAACATAGTGTTATATTTTCACAACATCCTATAAGACTTTCACAGGTTCAATAACTCGAGTTTCACATTATCACTTGCTGGTAACCACCAAGTGCGTATCGCCACTTGAGTGATAGATGTGGAACTCGAGTTATTGAACCTGTAAAAGTTTTATAGGATGTTGTGAAAATGTAACACTATGTTGGTAAAGCCTAATCTCGATTTGGGACTCATGTCAATGATGAAAATTAAGACTCATCTCGATGGTGAAGCACATGTCGGTGATAACAATAAAGAAGAAGATGACGAGTTGTTGGGGGTGATGGAGTTGGAGTTGTTGGCAGCGATAGTGAAGAAGAAGATGTTGCGTCTGAAGACCAATGTTGCGTCCGCACACCAATATCTCTGCAACTGTCGACTCCCTTTTCACCACAACCTCTCCCTGCCTTCTCTCCTCATCAAATCCGACCAAAATTCGAAACCAAAACTCCACCCCCTACTGCATTTGCTACTCCTTATATCCACCCAAAAATCGTACCCAAATATCGATCGCTGCACTGCCTTCGCTCCTCCTCAAATTCACAACATCAACTACTGAGTATTTGCAATGGAGTATAACACCTCCCTCAACACTTTTCAGTTTAAAAACTCCCAGGGTTACTTGAGTCATTTCCTTTCTATTTGTAATATTTCAGTTTAGGCACTCGCACTTATGTGGAATATGGAATTTCAGAGCACATTTTTGTCTTTTCCCAATTTTAAAGTTCTTTTTGAGGGATTTTCCCTATTTTTTTTGTTACCTTTTGCGTGTGAATTTGCGCCATTCATGTTTTTTAACTGCACTGCAGTTTGTGCACTATAGTGGAGGATCGTGCCAATTACTTATTGAGAAACTATTGTTGTTCAAAATTTAAAAACTGCCTCACTCTTGCGCTTTGTTGTCTTCTTCCGTTCATTTTCCCGCCTTGTGTTGAAGCACCCTCTTCTTTTTCCTTACTTTCATGGCCTCTCACTTCCTTCTATACCTCAGAGTCATGAGGTTCTGTGAAGTTTAACAGGCACAAGATTACTGGGATAGATATACTTGCGATGAGGCAACCAAACGTCTACATAAAAGTATTGTCAAGTTTTTGGTACTTTATTTTTTTTGTTCTGATTTTGCTTCATGGTTGAATTTGTAGTGAAATTTGTAACTGCCCATTATGAGTGTTGCTGATGAATTGCTTGGTGAATCAGATAGACGAAACATAACAGGTCTTCATAGGGGGTCATCGCACTACAATTAATATGATTTGCACTTCCTTCTGTTATGCAACTAATGGTGTCTTTGTGAAATCAATGGTTACGTGATATGATCTTATCGCAGTTTACTTGTTGTTTTTCCTTCATTACACTTAACTATATGGTTGTGATCCCAATTAACAACACAACTTGAAGTGAGATTTTATGGGGCGTAGTTTCAAAACTGATGTAACAATGGGAGGTAGTTAGATCCAAACATCCAAAATTTAAAAATAAAACAAAATATTAATCTAAAATATCTATATTTTTATGATAGATATATCATGAGCAATATGTTAAATCAAAATAAATCATGTAATTTTAAGATGTGAGTACCTAGAAAATATAGATCTTAGGGCCAGATATTATCATATATATCCTATCATTCAAACTTCAAAACTAGAATAATATTAAGTTATAAATTAATATTTTTATAAGAATAAGTATAGCTTTTCTTGGGAATATGTTAAATCAAACTAAAATATTTTGTAGATAAGTGTATATATGCATGTCTAGCGGAAATTGTTCAAATCCTAACTTCCAATCTTTAAAAATTAAATAATATTAACATATAATTTCATTTATTTTAATAATAAATATATCATGGTCAGTATGCGTAATCAACCTAAATCAAATATTTTGAAAATAAGTGTTCTGAAAAAGAGATGTGTGTTGCGGCATATTTTCATATCTTGACATCTAATCTTGCTGCAATGAAATAATATGAATATGTAATTTTATATATGGCAATATGTTAAATCTGTTGTGAATATTATATGATATGGATGTTCATAAACTATCCAACTCTTGACCTTTCATATGCCTTTCACTCTATAACATCTCACTCTTAGAATTCCATGTGTTCAATGCTATAACCTTATAACTTCTCCAATGAATGGCTTATGGGAGTTTCTTACGATTAATACCATTATGCTCATCTTTATTTCTTTATAACCATATGTATAGAATTTAATGGTTAGAGGCCTATAAATAGAGGTCATATACAATGTATTGGTACTAACAACAATGAAGTAAATAAGAACTCCTCCTTACTTTCTCTCCAACTTTCTCTCATCTTCTTCATCTCCCTCTTCCCTCATCCCTTATATTTTCCCAATTTTCATAACACGTTATCAGCACGAATTCGCTTAGAAGGCCTATGGTCTAGTTTTCTATCTCTTCTACTCTCTAACTTTCTTATTTACATACTTTGTTTTATATTGTTTATTCTCTATGCTATTTTATCTTTCTAGTTTACATTATCAATCTATTGTTCTATATTATTTTTATTATTTTTCTTTTACGCTATCTATTTTTATCCATCCTGTTGTTATCTTTTACATATATCTGGGATAATCTAAGCTATTACATGGAATTAAATAGACTCTTTTACCGATTATTTTATACATCGGGTTCCATGGCTAAGATTTGAGATTATATTATCCTCTGCAAGTTTTCTTTCTTTTAAATTTTATTTATCGTTTTCCATTAATCTCTTATTATGCAAAATTTATATTTATTTGTTTTATATTCTAGTCTTCTTTACATTTTATGTTATTATATTATGTTATTTCATTTTATTTACACTTATTTAACATTTGTATTTCTTTATTTTATTTACATTTTATGTTATATATTATTGTTTGTTTCTTTATTTTATGTCATTTATTTCATCTTGTTTTATTGTTATTTTATTTACATTTCATTTATTTATGTTAATACATTATTGTTATATCATTATGTCAATCTTTTATTTTTATTTGTTTATTATATTACATTAGTATATAATAGTATTATATATGAGCATGTAATGTGGTCTATATGATCATGGGCTTATCTATTATTTATTTTTGATTATGAATTTAAATTTATTTAATTTGATTTTATTGAGAGGCCAGAAGCCATAATATTCTTAATTTCGTGATTAGATGACTAGAAGTCACATCACTTTTATACTAGCTTTTATGAGAAAGAACGCTATTGGTTTCATTAAATTGCAAGATTGACAAGAAAAATTTTGGCACTTTGATGATTTAATTGTTACAAATATCAAAGCCTTGAAGGCTAAAGGTTCAAATATCAAACTAAACAAAGATTTTTGCTATGGTCCTTAAGACCAATATTTGGAGAAATTGATGATACTATTGAAAGTAAAGAAAATATGTAAGAGTGAAAATGAACATGATCACATTGCATTTGTAGAAATGATAGTTGAAAGCTGAGAATACTTTGTCTTAGCTATTTAACTACAATCATGGAAATAATAACATTTCTAAGGTGATCAAAATTATGACCAAATATCATACTATGACTAGAAGTCATATGGATAGAAAAAAAATGGTATAATATGACCAGAAGTCATATAGACCAATATGTACTAATTTATTGAAAATAAAGATCAAAATGGCTATGAAGCCAAAAAGACCATGAAATATTGTGAAAAATACCAAAAATAGTTATGATGCTTAAAGCAATAAGTTACAGAGAAAGATGATCAGCTTGTATAGCCAAAAGAAATAATTGTAAGCACTGAAGGCTATATGATTTTGATTCTTTATGATTAAATTTAAATTGATTGTGATTAATTTGTGAGAGAGAAATTATTATTTAATATTGTGATATCAACATGAGTGATATATGAAATCAAATAGATAAAAAGGTAATGATTGGTCATTTTAAAATTTCAGTATAGTGCCAATTTATTTATAAATTTAAACATTATTAGTAATTATTGATATATTTTGATTTCATGGCCTTTTAGGATTCTAACTACCTCATGGTTAATCCTTATAACTCCCATATCAAATGGTTTTCAGTATTTATTCATATAACCTTCAATTATAAAGTTAAGTTGTTTAATTACCTTCTTTATGTATAATTGTACAATTTATTTGTAATTTTAAGTATATTGTATATGTGAATACTATTCATACATCAATGGAGTTTACCACCTCTATTTTCTTCTTATTTTTTTGTTACACGAAAGATTTCCCAACAAACATTCAACTCATATACCTCAACATCAAGGTACTTTCTTTCATTATTAGTCATATTTTTCATTTTAGCCTTGTCTTCCATCTCTTTTCTCTTCTTGAGCACTATTATTTTGCCTTACATATATATGCAATTTTTCTTAGTTCCAAACTTTCATTATTGAAAGGCATACAAATACCCTTCAATTTGTATTTTATTTTTGCATTGATAATTTATTGCCTCATTTCCCTATTCATTGTATTAACATTTCTTCTACTCCTTAGTATTTTTATATGATATTTGCAAGTTTCATACATTAATCATGATATAATATATAATATGATATATATTGGAATCAAATTAGTTTTATGTGACATTTGTGAAGAAAAAAAATCATATGTCATATTTGAATTAAGAAAGTGAGAATTTATTTAATTTTATGAGAAAATTCATAATAAATAGTTTATGATTTGTTAGACAAAATCATTTTCGTAATGTGCACGAATTATATAGTGCAAGTCAAATTTATAGATGATCAAACAGTAAGGAATATTTGAAAGAAGACTATGTATATTATAACTATTTGTTATTTTATATTATAATGCATTTGTCTTTACATTTCTCTCAAATTAATTTTAGCCCTTAAACATCAGAATTCATTGCAATAAGATCTTTATATATTTTGATTATGGATCTCCTCATATTTCTTTATGTAGTGAAAAATTCTAAACATTTCATATTTTGAACATGCATCAAAAGAGGCAAATTGAAGCATATTATTATTAATAAGTAGCAAAATTATATAAATATGCAAGAATATATGTTAGTTCCTGAAAGAACATAAATATAACAAAGTCGATATAGTACCTGAAGAACTAATATAGTTTTTCTTAAATTCTATGGGCAGAAGAAGAATTGATTAAGTAAAGTTATAACCTATAGATTTACATTAGAGTTTTACTCTATTACAGGGTTTAGTGATAGTCCAATTGATTGAAATCCATAATTAGTTGTGAGTTATGAAGTACTTGAGTTTTGAAATAAAAGATATATTATTAGCTTGCTATATACAAATTTGTCTTTGAAATAGAGAAATAAAGAAAGTATATTTATATGACTCACACTTAAGGGGAAGATTGTTAGAATATAAGTGAGTTAATATTGAAGAGTTAATATAAGTGTGATCGAAAAGTTTTACTCATATACTTCCTCACAAAACCTATTGATCTCCGAAAAATGGATGTCATATTGACATTTTATATCAATACTTATGGAAATTGAAAAGTTTGTTGTTGGTTAAGCAACATGTTACAGTAAACTAATAGTTTACTGATCCAAACAAATTTATGTTGGCATGATTTGTTTGATTCATCTGAGTCATATATAAAAGATTACATTTGACATCCATTGAAGAACTAGAAGATTCTTCATAAATAGCCAACATATTATATAATTCAAGAGTTATCATGTGCTGTTTGTTCTCAAAGAAATTTGATTATGAGAGTATCACAAGTTATGATTTGAAATGAATCTCTATATTTCTGGAAATATATCAAGTTGATATATGGGCTCATTCAAATAACATGTAAACCATACAAGTATTCAATGAATTTGATAGATGCATCTATAAGATGGTTACATGTAATATTAATATTAGTTTGCAACTTGAAGTTTGCAAGAATATTTGAATAAATTATTATGTTACGCGCAATTTCTAAATTATACGATTCATTCATTGAAACCTCCATAAATAGTTAGACTAATACTTATGAGAACAAAATTTATGTTTCAATGTTGGCATATTTGATCTTACATATTGCAGCACTTATATTAACCAACCAAATTCTCCCGATAAAATTGGCTTTTGATCAGGAGTCAAGTATATTTCATCTTAAAAAGTTTGAATGTGCATTCCTATTGATTCACCACAGTGCACATAGATGGATATTTAAAGGAAATTGAGATAAATGTTGGGTAAGAACCTCCTTATTCTTGTTTGTCTCTAAATGAAACAAAGGGATGTTTCTAATGGAAACAAATGGATTTAGGAGACTTATACTGCATAATTAGTCGATTGTCATTTGACAAAATTTTCCTAACATGAGGGGGAGAAATTAAATAGCTGGAAAAGAAAAGAAAAAGAATGCATTATTACTATCAAATATAGATCCTCGAATATAACAATATGAACCAGAAGTTCATTTGGTTTGCATTCATGAAATATTACATAAAATCTGCCAGATGCAATTACTGACCTAAATGGGAATTATTAAATCTTATATTCCAGCTATAAGTGGTCTAATCAGCATAAATGAAAGTGATACATGCCCGAAGTATAAGAGAATAATCAGTTCCAAAAGAAAAAAGAAATAAGCAGATAATCAAGATAATCATATTAAGGAGGCAGACACTCTAAAAGAGGTCAATACATAACTACTTGCAGAACCCTCAAAAGAGGTTTAGGTATCTGAAAGTAATAAAGAGATCTCAATGAATTATGTCACAACAAGAAAAATGGAACTGAAAAGATAAAGTTGTCGACAATAGTTTTAGTGATAATATCACGTGATCAAATGAGGATCTTATACATAAATATGTCGGTAGAAAAAAAAAGGTAATTGGCTAACTGAAAAAGAGGATAAGACGCGATAAAAAATGTTCTTTCAATATGTGAAATTTATGGACCTGCAGTCTAAAATATTTGAAATATAAAATTAGTTGTGATATATGAATATTCATGTGAAAATAAATATTTTCACAAGGTTTAATGATGATTATAATGAGGTACAACATTTGGTGGTGGATACAATAATTGTTGCATATATTATTAGTCTGGCAGTATATGCAAATGAAATAATGCGTCTATTAGATATCATTATATATAGCATATGCCTATGGATAATGAATATTATATGAGAATTCTTGAAGGGTCAAAATGTTGAAACCATGTCTAAGAAAAGTATTCAGTATATAAAATATCACATGGATTAAAATGATTTGAGTATATATAAAATTGATTGAAAGATATATTGAAAAATGAATAATTTTACATATCAAGTTATTGGAAACCTTAATGATTTCAAAATCATATATTTTTGCTATGATGATTGTTTGCAAAAATTTATTGAATTTAATGGTCTATAAGTATCACATATTTATGAATATTTACATCATGTTAATATTGTTGTTATTATGTTCTTTCTAGTAAAATCAAGATGCTCCAAGTACACTATGGATGCTATGAAACTGAGATTTAGTGTAGTAGTTTTATGAAACTATTCTATAAATACATTTTGTTTATAACAAACTGAATATGTGGATAGAAGATATATCATGGTGATTTTCAGGATAATTTTCTTTTATTATTTCCACAATGCATAGAGGCAAGTGGAGAATATAATATTTAATATATCCAGAAGATATGATAAATAATTATGTTTATGATTTGATGACAATGCATTATGCATAGTTTAGATAAAAAGGACATCAATTGCTTGAAAATAAATCATTAATGACAGTTGCAATTGAGAAATCAGTATATTGTCTTAAAATATGACAATCTAATCAAAATGAGTGATGTTGCTATCAGGGGGAGTAAAGATCATGTTGTACTCTTTTCCTTAACCAAGGTTTTGTCCCATTGGGTTTTCCTGGTAAGGTTTTTAATGAGGCAACTTGAATATGTATTATGTACTCTTTTTCCTTCACTGAGTTTTTGTCCCAATGGGTTTTTCCTAGTAAGGTTTTAATGAGGCACAATATTTGTTCATGGACATCCAAGGGGGAGTGTTGTGAATATTATATGATATGGATGTCCATAAACTATCCAACTCTTGACCTTTCATATGTCCTTCACTCCATAACATCTCACTCTTAGAATTCCATGTGTTTAATGCTATAACCTTATAACTTCCCCAATGAATAGCTTATGGGAGTTTCTTACGATTAATACCATTATGCCCATCTTTATTTCTTTGTAACCATATATATAGAATTCAATGGTTAGAGGCCTATAAATAGAGGTCATGTACAATGTATTGGTACTAACAACAATGAAGTGAATAAGAACTCCTCCTTACTTTCTCTTCAACTTTCTCTCATCTTCTTCATCTCCCTCTTCCCTCTTCCCTCATCCCTTATATTTTCCCAATTTTCATAACAAAATCAAAGATAATCAAGTATTTTTAAGATAAGTGTACCTAGAAAAGAGGTATGTGTTGCAAAATATTTTCATATCGTAACTTCCAATCTTTTAAAAATATGAATATATTAATATATAACTTAATATACTTTAATAATAGATATATCTTGTCCAATATGCTAAATAAAAATAAATCAAATTTGAAATAGATATTGTACTAAGAAAAGAGGTATGTGTTGGGGAATATTTCATATCATAACTTTCATTTTTTATAATTAATAATTTAATATGTTTAATAATGAATATATCATGGTCAATATGTTAAATCAAACTAGCACAAATATTTTTATGATAAGTGTACATAGGAAACATATATTCATCTGGCAGAATATATCATATCCTATCTTCCAATCTTTAAAAATAAAAGAGTAAAATACTCTAACAATTCTTCTATTTTACCTTAATTATACGAACTTCCCCTCTATTTTGAAAACATACATTTAGGTTCAAACCATTAACTCCGATAAGAATATTCTAAAAAGATACTAAGAAAATATTATTAATTGAAATTTATATTAAGATAAATTTTATTTACTAATTAACCCTTCTTCATATCAAATTTCTAATTTATTTTCTAATGCTAGCAAATTTCTTGGAAAAAAATCAATGACAGCAACAATGAATTATTTATACAATGTCTTGAACTTATATTATTTATTCTATAATAAAAATATATGTTTGAAATATGTTTTTATCTGTTTTTAAAAAACCCAAAATAAACACATTTCAATAAATAGGATGAGTGATTAAAATTATAAAATTTTATAATATAATCAAAAATTAATAAATTTTATAACATATTAAAAATAATAAAAATATATATTAGAATTGTTTTTGGTTGTATTGTTTTTTGATAAATATAAGTTTTAAATAATTTTCTTACATCATAAAGGGGTATCAAAAAATTTTGAGAGTCAAACTTAACAATCAATTAATGGTTGGATGGATGAAAAATAAATCTTAAAAATATAAGAAAGGTTTGTGTGACATATATTTTGATTTCAAAGGAGATTTATATAGGTTTTCAGAATAGAGAGGATGTGTGTGTAAATAAGGCAAAATAGAGGGATAGTTAGAATATTTTACTTAAAATAAAATCATATTATGATATAAATGTTCATATTTTAAGAATAAATACATCAAGCCCCACAAGGTACAACCAAACTGATTTGTAATGTATGTATTAGTATATAATAATTGTTACATAATAAATGATATACAAAGTTGAGAACATTAGACGGTTAAAGACAGTTCAATATTATCTTCATCAGAAACCGCAACATTTAAGTGATTTTTGGGTGCTTGTAGTGATGCATTATCTTATAATTTTGAGATTATATATACTGAGAACTTCTCTAAAAGAATTTTGGTAGTTGAAGGCTGTTGAAACAGGATTATTGCCTATTATTGTCCCTTTAAGGTGGTTGATGAATATGAATGATGCCAAAGAGATATCTCTACTAGAAATTGAATGCTGATTGTTATGAGAAGTGATTTAACCTTGTCATGGGGTTAATAAAAAAAAAACTAAGCTAAATGTCGCAAAGGATAATCTAGCTGAGGTTGAGTCGCTAAAGATCCTATTAGATGTTAAAATTCCTAACAAATCTAATGGACCATAAATTAAAAAGTTAAGCATTGAAGGGGAGAATAATTTTGGTTTCAAGCTAATCATACTGTGTAGTGTCACTTTTGTATAACTGCATTATTGACATATCTGGTCTTTTTTAATTGGATGCTTTTCTCATAATTATCCACCATTATGAAGTTGTGTTTAATGTTTCTTTTAATTTTTGACTAACTTTGGTGCCTATTTAGTATTTACAGCATTGGTGGTTACAAAAAGATGTAATTAGTTACAAAAAGTACCTATAAGTTTTTGTGACCACAATATTTACCGAGTACATTACTTTCAAACTTATATTTTTGTATCTTAATTTGATAGATTAATACACAAGTTAACTTAACATATTTCCTTCAATACGGTATAATTTGTGGCATGTCTTTTATCAACATTTCTTTTTTTTTTTTAAAGGATTAAAGTGTAAATTTTCCTTAAAAGTTTTCACTAGAAGCAATGTTGCTCTAGAAGTTATTTTAGATTTAATGTCACTTCGAAAGTTTCAAAATATAGCAATATTGCCCCATACAGGTAAAAAACCAACATTGACAGTTAAAAAATTAATGTTTATCATTAACTTTTTAATGGAAAAGGTAACATTGCTCCACTTCCGAAGTAATATTAAACCTGAAAAAAATTTTAGGATAAAATTGCTTCTTAGTGGAAACTTTCGAGATAAATTTGCACCTTAACCCTGTTAATGCTTTCTAAGATGATGGTTAGTTCCACCATATTTTTTGTTTATGTCAATGATTTAATACTGCTTTTTTATGTTTGGAAAATAAGTTTCAGTCCACAAGGAATGATATGTAGCGAACTTAATGGTGGAGGATTATAACTAACACCATTTTTAATATAGAATATAATCGACATTTAATATTCTACTTATCTCATTATTTTCTACAAATAGATATATATAATTTAAAAAATTAAAATGTCCACAAGTAAAAAAGTTCAATAAATTTCTATCAGATTGAAATTATATGAACATATAACCAGATCATATTGTTTCATTTAATTAACATGCATTACAAATTCTTTTTTAATAATGGGATTTGCTTATGCGATTTGGACATCACCATCAACTTCTCTCCATGAAACATGTTCTCATCTACCATCCGCTGGTTGCTCCTATATTCTTTGGTGGCTCATATATTTCGCAAAATTTTCACGAATATAACATATATAATTGTTTTACAAATCATGTGGTTCTTTAATTTTTGTTATCTACTAAGAATATAAAAATAATTTTAATTTGTAACCAGATTTGGCATTATCTAAATAATATGTTTTCTTCATTTTAAAATCTTAACTTACATTTATTATACAATATAATAATTGGAACTATAAACATATTTAGGGGAGAAATTTCAAACACTACATAATCTGGTGCTATCATAACAAATACAATTATCTATCATATTTATTAGTCTATTGTTCGATTTAGATATTAAATGTCGTTTTGATTATAGATTCTTTAGTGTGCGTTTGGAATGGCTTATTTTTGTCCAAAACGTGCTTATAATTCGTGATTCACGATATACGAGGTAAGTATGTGAGAGGAGTTTTTTCTCGGCTTGCGTAATAAGTGCGTTTTTTCTGTACAAAACGCTTACACAAACAAGCCTTTAATATGTTATCCGAAATATTCTCCACCATGTATAACATTTCTTTTTGCTGAATATGCAGCTTGTCATGAAAAATTAATATTTTCTTACATTTATTTAATTGGATGAATATATTATGATAATATTCATATCAAATGTGGTCAATATAATCCATAAGTGTTTTTAATAAATGGAATCCTAATATGATCACAATTGTTGAAGTTAGTTCTGAAAACAAAAATATCCAAATAGAAATAATGATACACTCACGTCACATTGGACATGTGTTAGAATTGCCCATAACGATTACGTTTATCGAGGCATAATCGAATCTGTTACCATGCACTCTTAATGTACTACAATTTTTTTGCTCACGTATATCACTAATGACAATAAATAAAAGTTAAGGGCAAAGTTTGATGTCTGTTGATTTATAGTATCTTCTAAGACTTATTTTCACGCATAGCTAATTGCATATTGCTGTTTCAAGGGTGAGACATAAAGATGACATCAAAAATGTTACTTTTGGACAATGCTGACAAAGTAACAAATATGACAGCAAATGTTGTGTGCAACGAAGTGTTTTTCAATGTTCTAAATTAAGTACATCAGTCATCAGAATTGTGATGTATGTTGCAGGACACACATTATAATTGTATGTTTCTGTCTTAAATTATTGTCATAAATAGCATTTTTATTAACTATTTGATGCAATATTTTGGTTGTACTTTGAGGGTGTTTATCGGTTTCTCTTTGGAGCCTCAACTTTTACACATGGGGTTGGGACTGGGATTGGGATTGGGAGTGGGATTGGGAGTGTGATTGATGTTTTAAAAATATGTTTGGTGTGAAGTAATAGTTGGAGGGAATAATTTTGTTTATCTTATTTAATAAATATTCAATAATAATAAAAAGACCAAACTACCCTGGGCGGAGAAACAGAAGCTGTTTTGCACTTCTGCGTATCCTTATCCTTGTTACCGTACTTGCTATCCAAAGAGGTAGAGGAAGGAGAGAGTGGAGAGCACATAGAGAGAAATCTGAACAGGAATGTGAAAGGGCCAAGTAAGATTGGAATCGCAATCGAAGCACAGAAGAAGGAAGTGCGATAGAAGAGGGATTATGTGAGAGGGATTCTAGGTTAAACCAGGTTATTTTTGTTTGGAAATATTTTAATCAAGGATATTTTTGTCTTCATAATTTTGCAATCCTGGGATTCTAAACACAATATCAGGGGAAGGTGGCTTTGCAGCAATCCCATATTCGTGGCACTCACAATCCTGGTTACCCAAAGTCCCTCGTACCAAACGACACATTCTGACTCAATCCTTGATCCAATCCCACTCCCTGCCCTCAAATACCACATACCAAACATATTAGGGTTTAAATGGTTGTGCGTTTTCATCAATTACAGGGACCAATGTTTGAAATATAATGAAATTAGAGATAACAAAACTTTTGATTCCAATGTATAGGATTATAAGCAACAAAACCTTTGCTTGCAAAGTGTAATTACAAAAGTCTGTCTCAGGGTAAAATTTTGGGGACATGTAGTATATTAATCATCTAATTAAATACAATTAAAATATGATTTAATAACCTAATATCACATGTTATTGCTTGTATAATTTCAATTAACTATTTAAAAATTATCTGAAAGAACTGTTTCTATATTATATAGATAACATTCATAAATATTATAGATAAATAAACTATTTACTACAATAGTACAAAGCTCTTACCCGTGGGTCGCACGGGCATTGAACTAGTTGTTAAGCAATGTTCCCTTCTACAAAAGTCATCAATATTTTTCCTGTGCACGCCATTGCAGAGTTTCATCGGCAGAGAGGTCCTCCGTTTCGTGTTAACTGACTTGTTCTGTGCAAAAGAAATGCAGTAAGCAAGGGAAGGACGAAGAAGTCAGAGTAAGCACGAGATGCGAAGCCATAATCGTCGACATAATGATGCAAGGACTCCATCATCAACAACAACAACTTGCAGCGCTTCTCTCCGTTGCTCTCCCAAAGGACGATTCAACCTCCTCCACCGCCCCTTCCGACGAGGATGACTCGCCTCGACTCGCTGCCATTAACTCACTTCACCGCGCAATCGTATACCCGCACAACTCGCTCCTTGTCACTCACTCCGCCGCTTTCCTCGCCCAAGGCTTTTCTCAACTGCTATCTGATAAGTAAGTAGCCCCTTTTTCATTTCTGTGGTTATTAGTTAATTTTGAGTCTGCTTGGTCAGCTGTGTTTGCTGACTATACGTATCGTTGTCTTTTCTTATTATCCCTTTTATTTTAGTGGATTTCTGTTTGAGCCTTACCCCTAAACTGGTTTCAGTGAAGAAAGTCATTTACTTTATTTTTTGTATGGTTCGTGTAGTTTGTTAAAGAAGAATCCGTCGGCTTTGGTAATTAGTTTATGCTATTAATTGTTGATCTTATAGACATAATGTTAGAGGCTGAAGAGCATTCCGAAACATCTCCCCAAGGCTTCTTCCAATTTCTTTCTCTTATGCTAAATAAATATACTATTTTAGTCCCATTCATTCTGCCTCTTTGCATATTACATTATCAGTTAGAAGGGATTTTATTTTGAACTATTGCTATTATTAATACGAGCAAATAAAGCCGCTTTTGTCCTGGATTAAGTGCTTCGTTTTATTGTCCAAATAACGACTCTGATGAAATAGTTTTCTTCCCTTTTTCGGGAAATCCCACTGCAGATCTTATGCGGTGCGTCAGGCAGCAGTTATAGCATATGGTGCTCTTTGTGCTGTCATCTGTTCAAATCCTGTTGCATCAAATGGAAGACAGAACCATGTCATACTTGCAAGTTTAGTCGACAGGTTTATTGGTTGGGCATTGCCATTATTAAGCAATGTTGGTGCAATCGATGGGACTAAGGAATTGGCATTAGATGGTCTACGAGAGTTTCTCAACGTTGGAGATGTTGTCGGTTCTGAGAGGTATGTTTTACCGATTCTCAAAGCGTGTCAACTCCTCTTTGAGGATGAGAGAACCTCCTTGAGTTTATTACATAGACTTCTGGGGATCATAACATTAATCTCAGTGAAATTCTCAAGATGCTTTCAACCTCATTTTCCTGACGTTGTTGACCTCCTTCTTGGATGGGCATTGGTGCCAGACCTTGCTGAATCAGAAAGGCGTGTTATAATGGATAGCTTTTTGCAATTTCAGAAACATTGGGTCGGTAGCTTGGCTATGTCTATAAGGTTACTGACAAAGTTCTTGGGTGACATGGAGGTCTTGCTTCAGGATGGAACTCCTGGAACCCCCCCTCAATTTCGAAGGCTTCTGGCATTACTTTCGTGCTTTTCAACAATCCTACAGTCTACTGCTTCTGGGTTGTTGGAAATGAATCTTCTTGAGCAAATAAGTGAACCCCTTAGCAATATGCTACCTCATTTGTTGAGATGCTTATCAATGGTTGGGCAGAAATTTGGATGGTCTGAATGGATTGAAGATTTTTGGAAATGTTTGACCCTGTTAGCTGAAATATTGTGTGAACGATTTTCAAATTTTTATCATCTTGCTGCTGATATCTTATTTCAAAGCCTGGATGTGGATGCTACTTCTCACCATGCAGGAAATAGAAAAATTACATCCTTTCAAGTTCATGGGGTTCTGAAAACTAATCTTCAGCTATTATCATTGCAAAAGCTTGGCCTCCTCCCATCATCTGTACAGAAGCTATTGCAGTTTGATGCACCGATTTCTCAGCTGCGGTTCCATCCTAATCATTTAGTAACAGGAAGTTGTGCTGCTACTTATATTTGCTTGCTTCAACATGGAAATAAAGAAGTGGTCGATGAAGCAGTTACCTCATTGATTAAAGAACTGGAGTTGTTGAAGGCTATGCTAGGAAAAAATAATGGTCATACGAATCATTTCAATAGTGTCACAGCTTCAAGAACATTTTCTAAACTTGAATTATTTTCATTAATCAAGTTTGATTTGAAAGTTCTATTGGCATGTCTTCCCTCGGGTGTGGATAGCAATTTGATTAGCCAAACTGAAATTGTTGCCATGTATATTAGGAGGTCAGAAAAGTTGGTGTCTTTTATTGTGGAAAAGTTGAATCCTTTTGAAACTCCTATTCAACCTTACTTGGAGTTGCAGGTTGCTGTTTTGAAGTCACTGGAGAGGCTGAGTACAGTTGAGCTCTTGATCAAGTGCTCTGCAAGAGACCAGAATTGTGACAAAGATTTTATCGAATTTCCAACTAAAAAGGAGAGCAGCGATGAACATTTAAGTGATGGCCATTTAGCTTTAATTACTGGGTATCTAGCAAAGTATAGTTTGCTCTTGATTAAAGGCCTTCAGCGTTCTTCTCCTCTTGCTGTTAAACTGGCTGCCCTACACTGGGGGCAAAAGTTCTGTGAGATTGTTATGGCTGTTAATGAGATCTCGAATGCAAACACTTACTCCTATGAATCATGTGGACATGCTAATATTGTAATGAACTTAGTTTTCTCACTCTTGGGTGCTACATTTGACAGAGAATTAGAAGTGAGATCACATGCTGCATTAACTTTGGAGATGTTTCTGCAAGCAAAGCTTTTATATCCAATGTGTTTTTATCCTCTAGCTGAAGTGATATTGGAGAAGCTTGGTGATCCAGTTGTTGAAATACGAGATGCATATGTAAGGCTACTTGCCCATATTTTGCCTACTACTGTATATGCTTGTGGCCTCTATGATTATGGGAGATTTAGGCATGTTAACATGAGCTTAGGCATTTCTTCCAACTTGCACTGGAAGCAAGTATTTGCCCTGAAGCAGCTGCCGCTGCAATTGCATTCACAACAACTTGTGTCTATCTTAAGTTACATTTCACAAAGATGGAAGGTTCCTCTTTCTTCCTGGATTCAGAGGCTCATTCACAGCTGCAAGAGTTCAAGAGATTCTATTATCGGTCAGCCTGAAGATACTGGAACTTTTGGTGCTAGTGCTATATGGTTGGATGTAAAAGTGGATGAAGACATCCTTGAAAGAACTTGTTCTATCAATTCATTAGCTGGTGCCTGGTGGGCTGTTCAAGAAGCAGCAAGGTATTGTATTGCTACACGTCTTAGAACCAATCTTGGTGGGCCTGCTCAAACATTTGCTGCCCTAGAGCGCATGCTTTTGGATGTGGCACACCTTTTACAACTTGATAATGAGCAAAATGATGGAAATTTAAGTATGATAGGATCTTCTGGTGCTCATCTGTTGCCAATGAGATTATTGTTGGATTTTGTTGAGGCTCTAAAGAAAAATGTATACAATGCATATGAGGGTTCTGTCATTTTACCATGTGCTACTCGCCAGAGTTCTTTGTTCTTTCGAGCTAACAAAAAAGTTTGTGAAGAGTGGTTTTCTCGTATATGTGAACCAATGATGAATGCCGGATTGGCTTTACATTGCAATGATGCTATTATTCAATACTGCACACTGCGTTTGCAGGAGCTAAAAAATCTTTCCATGTCAGCTTTCAAGGAAAAACCAAGGGCTCAGGTAGCTGAGAACTTCCACAATATTAGAGGGAGGTATAAAGGAGATGTCTTGAAAGTTCTAAGGCACATGTCACTAGCACTTTGCAGGAGTTTTGAACCAGAGTCTTTGATTGGCCTGCAAAATTGGGTTTCAATAACATTCTCTTCCTTATTCGGGGATGATAACCAATCCTTCAATGACTCTGGCACAGCCAGTCCTCTCTCATGGATAACTGGGCTTGTATATCAGGCAAGAGGCCAATATGAATGTGCTGCTGCTCATTTCACGCACTTGTTACAAACAGAGGAGTCACTTAGTTCTCTTGGTTCTGATGGTGTACAATTTGTCATTGCACGAATAATTGAGAGTTATACTTCTGTATCAGATTGGAAATCTCTTGAAAGCTGGCTATTAGAGCTGCAACTGCTTCGTTCTAAGCATGCTGGAAAAAGCTATTCTGGTGCTCTGACTATGGCTGGAAATGAAATTAATGCAATCCATGCATTGGCACGCTTTGATGAGGGTGATTACCAATCTGCATGGTCTTGCCTTGATTTGACTCCTAAAAGTAGCAGTGAACTCACCCTCGATCCAAAAATAGCATTGCAACGGAGTGAGCAGATGCTTTTGCAATCATTGCTTTTCCAGAAGGAGGGGAAGAGCGATAATGTGATTCTTGATTTGCAGAAGGCCAGATCAATGTTGGAGGAGCCTCTATCTATTTTGCCACTTGATGGGTTGGCTGAAGCGACACCTCTTGCTATTCAATTGCATTGTATTTTCTTATTGGAAGAGGATTGCAAGCTTAGATCAACCCATGAGAAGGCCAAACAAGCTCAGTCAATATTAAATTCCTATGTTAAGTTGGTTCCATCTTCTATTAGCAAGATCCGTCAAGATTGCAGTCCATGGTTGAAGGTTCTTCGAGTATACCAAACAATGTTCTCAACTTCTCCAGTTTCTTTGAAGCTCTGCATGAATTTGCTTAATTTGGCCCGTAGACAAAGAAATCTATTGTTGGCAAATCGTTTGAAAAACTGTCTCAAAGATGGCATATCTACTTGCCCTGAAGGGAGGCATCGTGATCTTCTGTCTTTAAATTTACAGTATGAGAGCATTCTACTGCTGTATGCAGAAAACAAGTTTGAAGATGCTTTCACAAGCCTCTGGTCATTGTTGCATCCTTGTATGGTTTCTTCAGAATGTAAAATACCTGATATTGATGAGAAAATTCTGAGGGCAAAAGCATGCTTGAAACTTGCTAAGTGGCTGAGACAAAATTATTCTGATTGGAGTCCCAATGATATAGTTCTTAGCATGCCTGCAGATTTTGAAAGTGCTGAAATCTCTTCAGTTGATAATGATGGCAATGACAAGAATATAAGATTTAAGCAAAGCGTGGGTCAGGTTACTGAAGAAATTGTTGGCAAAGCAACGAAGTTGTCTACTCGTATATGCCCCACCATGAGCAAGTCATGGATTTCTTATGCCTCTTGGTGTTTCAAGCAAGCCAAGGACTCACTACATAATAATAATGAAGCCACCCTTCATTTGTGCTCCTCTCCAATACTTATTCCTGAAGTTTCACCCGAGAGATTTAAGTTGACTAAGGATGAGGTGCAACGAGTTAAATCATTGGTTTTGCATCTTTTACAGGACAAGGGTGACATGAAATGTTTCAAAGACGAACAAGATTGGAAATTTTGGCTTGATTCTGAAGAGCAATTAAATACTGACAACCCTCTAACAGCATTAGTGCTGCAGTTAGTAAATATTATTGAAACGGCGGCTGGGGCACCAGGTGCAGAAAACTGTGGTGGTGAAAGTCTTTCAGCCATGCTATCTTCTCGGTTAAAAATTTGTTTGCTTAATGCAAATCTTGGGCTGGGAGAATCTGATGTAATATCTACTTTGGATGACTTAGTCAATATTTGGTGGTCTTTGAGGAGGAGGAGAGTGTCCCTGTTTGGGCATGCAGCATATGGTTACATACAATATCTTTCTTATTCGTCTACCCAGCTTTGCCAGAATCAGATGCCTGTTTCAGATGACGATTCTTTGAGGCAAAAGACTGGAAGTTACACTCTGAGGGCTACGTTGTATATATTGCATATACTCCTCAATTATGGTGTGGAGTTGAAGGATAAACTTGAATCTGCTCTTATGGTTGTTCCTTTGTTGCCATGGCAGGTTGCATGCTAGATCATGGCATTTTTACTTTTTCTTCTTTCATTTTTTTTCCCAGTTGAGGAAAGTTTTTCTGGAATTCTAACTATGGCTGTCTTTTGTAGGAAGTTATCCCTCAATTATTTGCTCGTATAAGTTCTCATCATGAACAAGTGATCCGGAAGCATCTGGAGGGCTTATTGATTATGCTGGCCAAGCAGTCTCCCTGTTCTATAGTGTACCCCACACTAGTTGATGTTAATGCTTATGAAGAGAAGCCTTCAGAAGAGCTACATCATGTGCTGAGTTGTCTGGTATTGAAAATTTGTCTCTGATATGGCTTTTATATTTTCAACATTTAATATTCCATTCACATCATGTTGTTCATTGGGTGTTAAATTATTGTGGTGTAAAATGTCTCAATAATTACTAGTATATTTCATTGGCAACAACAACAACAACAATTACCGATTCTTGGATGTGCCTTTGCTTACCATAATTCAGCTGTTCTTTTGTTGCCTCTCAACCTGGGAAAAAAAATCCATCTGTGGCCCTTTTTTTACCATCATCTGTGGCGCATTTGGTTGCTTGATGGAAATGGAAACAGTGAAGGAATGCCTATCCTAATATGTTTGGTTCACACATTGCTTTGCCATGAATGGAAAAGAAATGGTAAATGGGATTACTGTGTTTTGGTGTCACCAATAAAATACCAGAGGGAAAAATTTGATTACCAGATATGCCCCATTGCCCTTGGATACATAGTATATAAAAGCTTTTTGAAGGGTCTGAACTCATTTTATCCTCCATTGGCATGCAAGAGGAGGTGGAGAACAAGCCATCCTATTTGCAATTGTACTATGTCCTTCCTTTTTGTAAAAATTTTCTAGATTAAAATAATATACAAGTGGGTACATTAGTAAGTTTTATAAAATATTAACAAAAGTTTAACATTAAAAATTATATGATAAATGATAAGTTTTATAAATCTAGTTATAATTATGAATTATTGAGACTAAATTTGAAATTTAGTTACAAATTCTTGAATTATATATATTCAGTTAGAGGCATCTTTGCTGTCTCGCTCTCATTTGTTTCCATTCCGTTTTTATTTTTATCCTACCAGACAACCTATTGGAAAGGTATTCCTGTTCCTTTATTAACCATACCAAACATGATTCTTTCCATCCAATTCATTTATCATTCCTTTCCATTTCCATAGCCTTCAATTCTGCAAATGAAATGAGGCCTGTGTATCCTGCTCTGTTCCTGGTGCACCTCTTCTGTTCTCATGGCCTCAACTTTGTGAATCCAAATCAGTATTCCATTCTTGCCTTTTCATTTACCTATTGCCGTACCTTCAAGAGCAATTATTGCTGTGAAATAATCTTCTATCAGCTTGCTTGTTCAACATGCTGTACGAGATGATTAAAATCTACTTTTGATCATGCAGAGGGAACTTTACCCTACGTTGGTTCAGGATGTTCAGCTGATGATAAATGAACTCAGTGATGTTACTGTTCTCTGGGAGGAATTGTGGCTCAGTACTCTTCAGGATCTACACACAGGTTGCTTTTTCGTTGATCATTATACCTCTTTTCCTTGCCCTGCAATGAAGAATAAATGATGAAATTTTCTATTTTGGGGATGTTTGTCTCTGTTTTCTTTTGATTGCACTATTCAGAATATAGTATTAGATGATGGAATTGGGCCTGAATTAGTCTTGTTGCAGATGTAATGAGGCGTGTAAATTTGCTCAAAGAGGAAGCAGCAAGGATTGCAGAAAACATCAGTCTTAGTCAGAATGAGAAGAACAAGATAAACTCTGCTCGATATTCTGCAATGATGGCTCCAATTGTTGTGGCCTTGGATCGCCGTTTAGCTTCAACTGCTCGAAAACCTGAGACCCCTCATGAAGCTTGGTTCCAGGAAGAGTATCAAGAACAATTAAAATCAGCAATTTTATCATTTAAAACACCCCCCTCATCTGCTTCTGGTCTAGGAGATGTGTGGCGACCTTTTGATGGTATCGCTGCATCCTTGGCTTCTTATCAGAGGAAGTCTACAATTTCTTTACAAGAAGTTGCACCACATCTGGCTCAGTTATCTTCTTCAGATGTTCCAATGCCAGGTCTTGAGAAACAACTCAAAATACCTGAATCTGACAAAGCTACTGATCTCCAGGGTGTTGTTAAAATTGCTTCTTTCCTTGAACAAGTTACTATCTTATCAACAAAGACCAAACCTAAAAAACTTGCTATATTGGGCTCAGATGGTCAGATGTACACATATCTCCTTAAAGGGCGAGAAGATCTGCGCCTTGATGCTAGAATAATGCAATTGCTGCAGGCTGTAAATGGTTTTCTGCATTCTTCTTCTACCCAGGGCAACTCACTTGGCATTCGCTATTATTCTGTGACTCCAATAAGTGGCAGGGCAGGGCTTATCCAATGGGTGGATAATGTAATAAGTATATACAGTGTATTTAAATCTTGGCAAAGTCGTGTCCAGCTAGCACAGCTCACAACTGCTGGTGCCGGGAATACAAAACCCTCTGCTCCTCCACCTGTTCCTCGGCCCAGTGATATGTTCTATGGGAAGATCATACCAGCTCTTAAAGAGAAAGGCATTAAAAGAGTAATTTCTCGAAGGGATTGGCCTCATGAAGTCAAACGTAAAGTTCTACTTGATCTCATGAAGGAAGTGCCACGGCATCTTCTACACCAAGAATTATGGTGTGCTAGTGAAGGATATAAAGCCTTTAGCTCAAAAATGAAGAGGTGCGTTCAAGTAATCCATAAGCCTTTATTAGCAAATTTCATGGTTGCATTATAATACGTACAATACCCATGCCCTTCCCTTTGTTACGGATCTAGATTTTTGTTAATGAAGTTTAGGATGCATTTCTGGGCATGCTTTCACCACTTTTAAACTTGGGATTGAGATTAACTTTTAACCCAAAAATCGTAGATGTCAATCTACACTTATGATGGATGTCAAATGTTGAGTAAGTTCTGAAGTGTGGTCAATGACATGGACAGAGACATTGAACATAGAAAATTAGACATTTTATATGCACCATGCTAGGTCATATTCAAGTCCTATTTTTCAGCCTTCCCATTTTGGCAACATAGTTGCAAAGAAAAAACCACAACTAGCATTATCCTATATTTACAGCATTTTACGCCACTGTTATGAAAGAATCCTCCCATATAAAAGATGCCAAATTATTTCAGGCAAAACTTTCACTGGGCTTATGCCCTGCACGCATGTGCACACATATATATTTAGAACTTTCTTGTACTCCTCAAACCATGAGGAAAGAACTTTTTATATCTCATCAGATGGGGTATTAAAGCATCCCACACCATCCTTTTTCTTTTTTCTCCTTTTTTTAAAAGATCGCATACCTTTTTGTTTTTGGAATCAGCTTGTTCAATCTAAATAAGTAACTTTCTGGGTCCTGACATGTCATTACAAAGCACCATGTTGGACACATGTCATGCCAATGTCCATGTCTAACGCACCTGAAAATTTGTAGGTCCATGCTTTACAGTCAAAACTTAATTGAAGTTGCCTATGATCTTGTTTGCCTTTAGATATCAAATAAATGATGGTAATTTCTATTTGTTGGTCATTATCTTAAAATGTATTTCCAAAGTCATCCTTGGTTAGTATTTGCCTTCAATTAAATTTTATGACGTATAAGGGAAATTATGTACAGTTGCACTTATAGATAGTTTTCAATCTGCAGGTATTCCGGGAGTGTAGCAGCAATGAGTATGGTTGGACATATTCTGGGTCTGGGTGACAGACATTTAGATAACATTCTTATAGATTTTGGTAGTGGGAGTATTGTACATATTGATTATAATGTTTGTTTTGATAAAGGACAAAGATTAAAAGTTCCAGAGATTGTTCCTTTCCGTCTTACACAGATGATTGAAGCAGCTTTAGGGATGACCGGAATAGAGGGTAGCTTCAGAGCGAACTGTGAGACAGTTATTGGCATTTTAAGGAAGAACAAAGACATTCTTTTGATGTTACTGGAAGTTTTTGTCTGGGAACCACTCGTAGAGTGGACACGGGGTGATTTTCATGATGAAGCTGCTATTGGTGGTGAGGAAAGAAAAGGCATGGAATTAGCTGTTAGCTTGAGTCTATTTGCTTCTCGAGTGCAGGAAATCCGTGTTCCCTTACAGGTATTTATCCAACTAGGAGATCAATGTTGCATATGCATTTTTGTTGAGGAAGAAAATGTTTCGTAATATCCCCCCCCCCCCCATATTTCAAGTTCTTCCAATTCAAGTAGTTGATACTTGGTTGAGAGGTGCTTTGGAATAACCAACCCACGAGTGTATCAATATATGTGTAATTTATAGTTAGTATCCATCTTATCTTACATCTTGCATATAGAATTTCTCTCAGGTACTATTCTAAGGTGCTTGATTCATTCTATTTGCTTTTGTGATCTTTTAGCTATTCTGTGTTTGAAAATGAAACAGTGACCGAAGCTGATTATCTTGCCCTTTTTTTTTTCAAGCAAACCACTCATGCTTTCTTGAGATCTATCTGACTCGTTGCTGTCCCCCCTTAATCTTTGAATAGGAACACCATGATCAATTGTTGACTAGCCTGCCAGCTGTTGAATCTGCACTTGAGGTATTGATAAAGTCAAACTACATTCTTAACTACATTCAAATAATAACTTTATGTAAATTTCAATCAATAAGCATTTTGTGTTAATTTGACTTTGACAATTTATGTACAGAGGTTTACCAATGTTCTAAATCAATACGAGCTTACCTCTACTTATTTTCATCGAGCTGAGCAAGAGAGGTCTAACCTTACTCTGCATGAGACATCTGCAAAGTCAATTGTTGCTGAAGCAGCCAGTAAATCTGATAAAATCCGAGCTTCGTTTGAAATACAGGCCCGGGAATTTGCCCAAGCAAAGGCTATGGTTACTGAGAAAGCTCATGAGTCAACAAATTGGGTTGAGCAACATGGAAGGATTCTTGATGCTTTACAATGCAATGTAATCCCAGAAGTAAATGTTGCTTATAAGCTGAATAACATGGAAGAAGCTTTGTCTCTTACATCTGCAGTCATTGTAGCTGGTGTCCCTCTAACTGTTGTTCCTGAACCAACACAAGCCCAATGCAATGATATTGATAGGGAAGTTTCTCAACTTGTGGCTGAGTTAGATGATGGACTTGCTTCTGCCATAACCGCACTGCAGTCATATTCCTTGGCTCTGCAAAGAATCTTACCCTTAAATTACCTTACAACCAGTGCAGTTCATGGATGGGCTCAAATTCTGCAACTAGCAATCAATGCCCTGTCCTCTGAAATTCTCTCTCTTGCCAGGAGGCAGGCATCTGATCTTGTAGCAAAATTTCATGGAGATAGCATCAATTCCGTCAAATTCAGATATGATGATCTCTGTCTTAAAGTGGATAAATATGCAATAGAAATAGAAAAATTAGAAGAAGAGCGTGCAGAATTAGAGAATTCTATAGGCTTAGATTCAGAATCAAAAGCTAAAGATCGAATTTTGTCAGCCTTTATGAAATTTATGCAGTCCAGTGGTTTCTTAAGGAAGGAAGATGGTACATCGTCAGTGCAATCTAGACATGCTGGAACAAACAACACTAGACTGCCTGGTGACCTGGAAGAGAAGAAGGAAAAAGCATTATCAGTTCTTAACATTGCTGTAAGCTGGCTTTATAATGAGGTTAAGAATAGAGTACTTAACATGTATAACGAATACAATATATTGCCAAATGATTCTGGAGCTTTTTTCACTGCGTTTGAAGAACAAGTAGAAAAATGTAATCTTGTGACAGAGTTTGTGAGTGATCTATGGAAAATAATTGGGAAGGACATGCCTACTGTTGAGTTCAGTAAAAGAAAATCTAAAATCCCTTCAGAAAGCAATTGGGTTTCTATTTTCAAAACCATTTTGTCTTCCTGTAGTGGGTTGGTCAGTCAAATGACTGAAATTGTTCTACCCAGTGTTATACGGTCGGCCATTTCATTACATTCAGAAGTTATGGATGCGTTTGGGTTAATCTCACAAGTTCGAGGGTCCATAGATACTGCACTGGAGCAGCTTGTGGAGGTTGAAATGGAGAGATTGTCATTGGTTGAACTTGAGCAGAACTATTTTGTTAAGGTTGGTCTTATTACTGAGCAGCAGCTTGCTCTTGAAGAAGCTGCAGTTAAGGGCAGAGATCATCTTTCTTGGGAAGAGGCAGAGGAACTTGCAACCCAAGAGGAAGCTTGTAGAGCGCAGCTTGATCAGCTCCATCAAACATGGAATCAGAGGGATCTGAGGACTTCTTCCCTTATAAAGAGAGAAGCTGATATTAAAAATGCTCTGGATTCTGTGGAGAGTCATTTCCAATTATTGGTGTTTCCTGAAGAACAAAGAGAGCCACATCTTTTAAGAAGAAAAGCGCTATTAGCCGCACTTGTGAAGCCCTTCATGCAAGTGGAATCCAGTGATAATACGTTGTATTCAGCTGATGGTTCTGCAACCACCTTGAGTAAATTTCAGGCTCTAGCAGATTTGATAAATTCTGGAAATCCAATATCTGAGTATGTCTGGAAATTCAGTGGTTTATTAGATGGTCATTCATTCTTTATTTGGAAAATAGGTGTAATAGATTCTTTTCTTGATGCATGTATACGTGATGTTGCTTCATCTGTTGAGCAAAACCTAGGCTTTGACCAGTCACTCAATTTTGTAAAGAAAAAGCTTGAAATTCAGCTACAGAAACATGTCAATCAGTACTTAAAAGAAAGAGTTGCTTCTAGCTTTCTGGCTTGTTTAGATAAAGAAATTGAGAACTTGAAGCAATTAACTGAGCCAACAAAGGAAGTTGTTTTAGATGAGTTGAAAAGAGATGGGGCTGGGAAAAAAGTTTCGCTTATGCTTGGAGAATACTGTAATGCTCATGAAACTGCTAGAGCAGCAAAGTCAGCAGCTTCCCTCATGAAAAGACAAGTAAACGAGTTGAAAGATACTCTTTGGAAAACAACCCTTGAGATTGTTCAGATGGAATGGATGCATGATGCGAGCATGAGTCAATCATATAACAGAAGAGTCAGATTTGAGAGACATATCGATAGCGATGACAGCTTAAATGCAATTATTTTAAACCTCAGCAGATCTAAATTATTGGAAAGTATACAATCTTCTGTATCAAAAATCACTAGGTCGATGGATGGCCTTCAATCCTGTGAGCAAAATTCTCTTGTTGCTGAAGGACAGCTTGAGAGAGCTATGGGTTGGGCCTGTGCGGGTCCAAATACCGGCACTTCTGGAAATGCTTCAAACAAAAGTTTAGGAATTCCTCCTGAATTCCATGAGCATATTAAGATGCGGAGGCAGATATTGTGGGAATTAAAGGAAAAGGCATCTGACATTGTGAAATTTTGCATGTCAGTTTTAGAGTTTGAAGCATCGAGAGATGGATATTTGCTTATCCCCAGTCAGCCTTATCCTCTCAGGACTAGCATTGATGGCAAGACATGGCAGCAAGCATACTTGAATGCACTAACAAGATTGGATGTCACTTACCACTCTTATACACGTGAGTTTACAAGATTCCTCGCTAATTTAAGTCTCTTAATTCCAGTTAAAACATCCATAGGAAAAACGAAATTATGCTCTCTTTTTCCTGTTTTAGGTACTGAACAAGAATGGAAGCTTGCACAAAGCACTGTTGAAGCTGCTTCCAATGGATTATATGCAGCAACTAATGAACTCTGTATTGCTTCTCTGAAAGCAAAGTCAGCTTCTGGTAAAATGCCCCTTTTTTTTTTTAAAAAAAAAATGTTCAATACCCTATGCTAGAAATTAAGAGGGGGAGTAGAAAAACACTCTTGAGTTGCTTCTTGATATGTCAAAACCTTGAGGCTTGGACACTGATATCAATTCTAAAAATGGCAACAAAGCAAAAATTTTAGTTTTCATGTGCTATTTGAAAAGCCACATCATATTTGATGAGTGTTTAACACACATTGAATATAAACTTGATTTTTTTTAACATGTCTACTCCTTTAATCAGGAATAATACGTGCATATGCAAGTTTTCTTGTTAAGTGGCGATTTTGTTACAGTAAATATGTGTGTTGCTTTAATATGTTCTGTTTTTTTTTACTCCAAGGTGATCTACAAAGCACTGTTCTTTTAATGAGGGATTGTGCTTTTGAAGCTAGTGTTGCACTGACTGCTTTTTCTCGGATTTCAAGGATCCATACAGCTTTGACCTCAGAGTGTGGTTCTATGCTTGAAGAGGTATTGTATTCAAAGATGACATATATTAGTGAGAAGTGTACTTTCAAACTTTATTCCAGATGATTTATAGAAACTCTTGTGGGCTGGAATTGTCCAAATCCAATCTTAAAGTTACAATATGGCTCTATATTGGTGATGGAGGTAGGGCCTGTGGGACACGCAGGACATTCAATTAATATTTTAGAAGTTATATCATGTTTAGACTATTTGGGCTTTATTTTTATATTGTCAGCCAGTACCTTCCAGGATGTCTGGTTTCAAGTTTTTCTGTATTATTCCGGAGTTTTGCTTTAGAAGTGTCTATCATCTTCATTTTTATTTTTAATCTGACCTGAATTGTTCACATAATCAAGCATGCATGTGAAGATATATATATTTTTTTATGGTGAGGTTTCTCATTTTGCCTTTGTTCTGTTCACTCACGCTCATGCAGCTGAAACATCCTAAAACAGTAAGTTGACACTGAAATAAACATGTCATATACCTGTGGTTTGCTTCACATACATACTCACATACGGACATGCAACAGTTGGCAAAATGTTCATAAAGCTCAGTTTAAATACTATTATGAAGTTTCCTTGTTAATCTCTTTCTAGGTTATGCATATAGGTGTAGTGCTTTACTTGGCTAAGTTGATCCTGTAGACCTGATATCGTATTGAGAATTTTTATGTAGTTGTCATTGTATAGTTTGAGTCTTGAAAAGGTATAAAAAATTCAAGTACATTACCTGCAGTCTAGAGATGAGTTGTTATTTTGCCTTTTTAGGTTTTAGCAATAACTGAAGATACACATGATGTTTACAATCTGGGAAAGGAGGCTGCTGCTACTCACCTTTCTCTTATGGAAGACCTATCAAAGGTTTCTCTTGCTTCTTAGTTTATCTTTTCAGTGATAATGGTATATCAGCTACCTTCTCACATTTATCCTTCCTAAAGTCAAAATTGTGTTGTGGCGGTTTTATGTTTTGGTAGGCGAATGCTATCCTTCTTCCACTGGAATCAGTGCTGTCCAAGGATGTAGCTGCTATGACTGATGCTATTGCCAGAGAAAGAGAGACCAAGAAGGAAATATCACATATTCATGGACAAGCTATATACCAGTCTTATTGTTTAAGAATCATAGAGGCATATCAGACCTTTAAGCCCTTGGTACCACCTCTGACATCAGCTGTGAAGGGACTTTGTTCCATGTTGACTAGGCTAGCAAGATCAGCAAGTCTCCATGCTGGAAATCTTCATAAAGTAATGTCACAGTTCCAAGATCTTGCTCTAACATATTTTGGTTTAATATAAAATTTTAACTTGGATGTGAAGTTTTCTGCACAAACTTGCTCCTGCTCAATCACTTTTGGTGGATTATTTTCTGTTTATGCTTTTCTTGTCAGGCTCTTGAAGGAATAGGAGAAAGCCAGGAAGCAAAATCACAGGATATTGCTCTCCCAAAATCAGATCCTGCCGGTGGTGATGCTGCTGAGTTTGATGGCAAGGAAGGGGAGATTCTCTCCAAATCTGATGACGGTGGTAATGAGGATGTTATTGGATTTTCTCAGCTTTTGTTGGAAGATAAAGGATGGATATCTCCACCTGATAGCATCTACGGTAGCAGCTCTGGATCTGGCATTACATCAACTGAAGCTAGTTTCCCAGATAGCTTGAATGATTCAACAGAAATTAAGGAACTGCTTTCCCAAAGCTCTGCTAGTAGAAACCCCATTGATCATATACATTCTGCTCCAATTTCTCTCACAGATGGTGAAGAAATCTCATCTCCTAAGCTTTTGGAATTCAAATCCATGGAGCCTAATTCCAATGAAGAATTCTCAAATTCTGCTTCAATTTCTCACACTGATGGTTCTGCTTTGCCATTTGATAAATCTGTGACCATCCCTACTAATACCCTGAAGAATGAGAACGTGCAGAAATCTGAGGGTGAAACTGAACCAGTTTCCTCAAACAAAGATAAGAATGGTACTGAACATCATGAAGCTCTGGATCCTAACTCAAATGCCAGCAGTCGCGTGGGAAGAGGTACTTGATATGTGTACAGATTTTCATTTACATTATACTTTGATGTTAAAAGATACGCCTGAACTACTATCATATTTAGCCTTCAAAGTAAGCTAAAATGGTATTACGTTGAGGTTCTAAGTTCAAATGCTAGTACTAACAAGCATAAGCAGAAAAGATGCTCCTGAACTTTAATGTCACTTTTGACATTTGGGAACTACATTTCACATTATTAAAGTGGCTTTTGTTAAGCAGCGCTAGAAATGGGTGTGGAAACATGTTATGACTTGGTTTGACAGTGGTTATTTCTTGGCATGAATATGATGGATATCTGGTGTTTGCGTAGCTGTCATATATCTTGTACAGATTCTTAATTGTAAATTCGATAGCTGCGGAGATCAGTGTCATCACTGATGCATTCTTAACCCTTGGGTTTCTTCTTTTATCCCCACCTCACTGTGAGGTGGGAACAATAAGAAATCTTTGACGCCCTTTAGCCCTCCCTTATATCTTGGTCATTTACTGTTCATTATTCAACTAATGATCCATTACTGTTTGATTTTTGTGCTAAATGCTAGGTAAAAATGCATATGCATTGTCGGTGTTGAAGCGAGTTGAGATGAAAATAGATGGCCGAGACATCTCTGAAAACAGGTATTCTTAGTTTTGGAACTTATAAAACCTGCCTGAAATTTACTGTTGATACTGAGTGGTTCCTCTTTGTATTTCAGAGAAATTAGTATTTCAGAGCAAGTAGATTATCTACTGAAGCAAGCTACCAGTGTAGATAATCTTTGCAACATGTATGAAGGCTGGACACCATGGATTTGAGTGCTTTGTGACTTGAGCATCTTGAACTTAAGGACCGTCCCCATATCACGCGAAGAGTGACCTGCTTTGTTGGGTTTGTTCACGGCAGGGAATAGATTCCTTTGGTCTGATCTTTTGCATGTGGTAATGGCTCCAAAGCCACGTCTTATCAGCCCTCATTGGACCGGCCATATCCAGTAGTAGCCTGCCACCAACGTTCACAGTCACTGCTTTATCCTCAACCTAACTGTATGTCTCTAGCTTCTGCCATCTTTTTCAATTTCAATATGATGCAGGCAGAGTTATAATTCCAGACTAAGCATATGATTTTACATGCATTATCTCAGGACATGCTGCTGCAAAACCCAAGGCTTGAAGCTGAATTAGTAGAAGATGTAAAAGGATTGGCATGCCCCTCGCCGGCGATGATTTGTCCACCCATTCCTTGCGTCCATGTCAATTTGAATATGGTAACTGGAAGTGTTGAGTTCTCAATGACCTGGGTGTTATCCAAGGCACCTTTTCTGGCTGGAACAATAATTTCTCTTGAAAATCTACAGTTGAGCAGCAGGTACATATTTATACGACACTCATCAGGAAAGAGGCTATAGAATCAGCTGTACATTTCTGGTTTATAGATTTCTTCAATCGGACATCATTGATCTTGCTCAAGACTGGATTTGGCGGCTAATATTCATTTTTGAGAAATGTACTCAGATTTCTGATTCTCTACCTCTATTTTTGTTTCACTGCTGCTGGCTGTTAATCTCAGAATGCTCTTCAATGTACACTAAAAATTTCACGTGGCACCATGTGTATATGAAACTTGCCTTTTGGATCATGGTACCAAACTACGTATGTATATATGCAAGTGACAACTTCAGTTATACATGGGATTTATAGAAATAAAAGGGACTATTCTATATCAGCATTTACTTATAATGATTAGATAGATATCTTTGTATATCATTACCATATCTTTAATTGATAAATTTATATTTCTAAAGTGATTTAGTTTTCTTATCTTTCATAGTAACGTTCACTTCTTGAACAAGTAATTGAACTCGTTGAATAAACTAAAATTCAGAGTCCGTGTGGTTAGAAAAAAGTTTACGTAGGAACTATGAACGGAGAAAGAAAATGATATGGGAAATTTACGTGAGCCCTAAATCAATCGCATCTTTCTTTATCTCATCCCAAGATCTTCAAGCATTGACTATAAACGTTTTAAAGTTTTAAAATAATAACAACAAAATTGGATTCTTAGATGCTTTGCAATAAGAACACCAAAAATATCAAACCATGGTCCCTGTGCAGCTGTTTTGCAATTTTGCTGCTCTTATCTCTTGTGACTTCTAAGGATAAAGATCCCTGAAGTCGTGTCATCAAATCAAATTATTAAAATCAGTTCCTGTCTGCTGCCAAGTACCCAGAACACAGAATATGGAGCCCACTGTTTGCCCTTATCCACATAACCGACTTTCTAAATATCAATCATCATCTTGTTCACTATAAAAACCTAAACTTGGATGTTTGGCTTCACAGCAGTCACCTCACTGTATACCAATAGCGACATAACAGAGTGAAGCAATATCAGGCTACAGAGTTTTCATGTCTGGTTTGATTGATATGTGGACCAACGAGGTGTCAAAGGTGAAGGAGGACAAGGGTGGTGAGGCCATGTTTCCTGCTCATGGCTCCACTCACATGCAGGAGGCTGACTCTGCTCAACAACAGCAGAAAAAGCAGAAGATGGGCTCTGTTGCTTTAGCTGTAGCTGTTGGCAAATTCAACAACCCTAAAAACAAGCCTAGGTTGCTCTTTTCTGAGGATTCTGTTTCCCTCCTTGTTTCTTGTTTTAGCCCTTAGAAAAAGCTGCAGAAAACGACGAACTGTTTCACGTGATGATGTATGAGATTCTCAGTATCATATGTTAACATCTCTGAGTTTTGATTTAAACAGTTGGAAGAGAGTGTAGATATACAGATATTGTTCAATATCTATGTATAATAGATATCTATATGATTAATTATGTTTGTAGTGTGGAGTGATGGCATGTGAATTATCTTGGCTTGTTTTGGGCTCTACTACTTATCTCTGCTTTTTTTTTAATTAATCCTCCGTCATTGAGAGCTATTAGCGGTGGATTAGTCCGGTTTACGAAAATAAAAGCCTATAATTGAGAATCTCTCAACCTTCAAGTTATTATCGTGGTTGCATGCATAGGTTCAAACACCGATCATTGATTAAGCTAAAACAACTTATTGCTTTATCCCCTCCCATACTTAATGTAGAATGTGTTAATCTAATTTGATTATGTTAAGGAAGTTAATTATATTAGTTAATATATATATATATTTTCTAAAATATTCTAGCTAGTCATTTTCCTTAATTCTCTTATTTTCTTTGTTTATTTAGTATTGTTGAGGGAGCATCGTTAGGGTAAATTTAAAATAGATTGACAAATATAAAAGTTATATTTTATTTTTAGGATAAGATCAATTTTTCAAATATAATTTGTATTAAGGATGGAGGAGTAATTTTCAAACATATCTTGTTACCAAAAAAAAACCAAAGAATTCAAGAGATTTACCCGTGTTCATCACAAAATCAATCCAAAATCTTCCCTTATTGTGAGTTGAGTGTTAGAGTATTTAACAGATGAGGTCGCCTAAACATAAATAACTTTGTTAAGCTCGAAAACCCCCATTAATTTTGTCCAAAAAAAAAAAAAGAAAGACCCCATTAATTGTATTGTATATTGACTCCGACAGATTCTTTCTAAAAAAGAAAAAGCAAAAAGGGGGAAGTTGATTGAGAGAGAGCATGAAGGAATGATGGAAGTTTAAAAATAAAGTAAGAGCACCAAACCATGTCGCCAGCTGCTTGGCACCATGTTTTTGTGTGGTGACTTTTGAGTATAAACATCACAAAAAAAGGGAAATAATTCAAAGAGAGGGTCAAACGTGCTCAACACAATATCAATCCAAATTGTGAGTGTTATTCAATAGGGAATTAGGTATTGTGTTTGGCCTATATCTATCGAACTGGATGAATTGTATGAATAGAAATAACTCTTGTTTTAATAGGTCACAAAAAGATCCCAACAAAGAAGATGACATTAAGACATGCCAGACATTAAGGTAAGGTTACAAAAATATAGGCTGTTGAGGATCTTGACATTCATATCTCTGCGATAGGCTTGATGAGCAATTCAAACCGCGCTTCTATCAGTTTTTCTAAAATACATGATCAAAAGTGACAACATATGGCTTGTTTAGTTGAATGGTTGAATTCTAAGAGAGGGGATTACGTATAATCTTGATGTGATGAATTGATTCAGATGTTTGATTATACAATAAAGAGGATGATTTTGAGAATGTTCATGTTGCATGAGATAAAGAACTTCCATCAAGTTAAAAAAAATGGGTAAGTTATGGAAAAGTCCTCAATTTCAAATTTTTTGGCTGATGAAGACCTATGTTAAAGTAACGTTGCCCTGTGTACGAACTTTACTAAGGTTATTAAACATGAACTGGCTTCTGAACTAGTCGAGTTAGTGCAACAAAGGTCAGTGAGATAAATCGGAGTCAAACTGGAGTTAACCTCGGATCAGACTAATGAAGAAATGAAGATTCCAGGGTTATTAAAATGAAATTCTGAATAAAATAAAAATAATAAATTAAATTTAAAAAATAATAAAATATTGACCCCAGGTTGAGGCTCACTCGGATCGGGTATATGGTCAGTTCGCCGGTTTTAGGCTCAATTTGGGTGGTTTGGTCTTGGTTTAATGACCCTGAATTTTATAGTGCAATATTGCTTTTTGTATGTAAAAAATTTTTAGGTCATTATTTAGTCAATACCTTTCCTACTTGGAGCTCTCGATTCCATGGCACGGTTCAACAAAGCAGCAACACTCGTCTTACCTAAACCCTAATGCAAATGTTTGGAGGTCCGAGAAAGGAGCATATTTCATTTTGGTATGGAAGTGAAGTTTTTCAATTGTGATGGAACTTGCCCGGACAAGTCCAGGTACAGTTATGTACGTGCCAGGTGCAGTCCCAGACCCTATTCAAGCATGCTAAACCTTGCCTAGACCCTTTCTAAGGCTGCCAAACATTACCATAACCTAACAAGTAAATTTCATTTTGGTATGGGAGTTAAGTTTTTGGATAGTGTTGGAACTTGCTCGAGCAAGTTCAGATGCAGTCCAAGATGTGCCAGGTGCAGTCCCAAACATGCTTTCATCATTTGTTTTTAGAAACAAAGTATAAAAGCTGGGCTTTTGTCGTTTCTTTTTTACCAAAATGACATCTACTCGTTATATTTGAGTCATAATTGTTTTATTCACTCATTCTAAACCCAATGCAAATCTTTGGCAAATCCAAGTGTGGTCATGTGCGCTCCTTACAGGCTACCACAGGCAGCGACTCAGGCGGCTAGACCCCCAAACATGTAGGGTGATAAGTATAAGAGAATAAAATAATGAGGACTTAAATGTAACAAGTAGATTTAATTTTGATACGGGATGAAGATTTTGAACTATGCTAGACCTTACTCGGGTAGGCCTTGGTGTGGTCCAGAATGTGCCAGGTGTAGTTTAGGGGGACAACTCCCCTCACGCGCATTCCTTTCTTTAGCACTAACACTAGCACTTGCACTTAGAACTTAACACTTAGCACTTTAGGTAAGTTTTAAGGTTCCACATGTATGGGTGCGCATAGTTAGTTCCACCAACGGGTGTCTTTTTCATGAAACAACTCCTCTAACCTCTCCCATCCCCCAAAGTAGCAATATAGGCAATTTCAAAAGTTCCACCAACTTGGTCTTTTTTCACAAAGCGACACTGCTAACCTCACTCTTGTTTTTCCGAAATTCACATTTTGAAAATCAGAGTGGATTTGCAAGGCCTCAACAGGACCATGCATGGGCCTTGCCCACACTTGCCTGGATCTTACCTAAAGTTGTCAAGCCTTTCCATGAACTTGCCTATACTTGCTTGAACCTTGCCCAAGGTTGCCAAGCCGTGCCACCTACATGCAAGTCCTGACACGTGCCAGGTGCAGTATGACCTTGCCTAAGGTTGTCAAGCCTTGCCTAGACCCCAACTAGCCTTTCTACATCAGATTGCATCAACGCAATACACCCTGGTTGAGTATGGAATGGTGCAAGCCGTTCCATTGATCTACTTGGGTTGTGGATTAACGCAGATTGAGGTGGCGGCCGGAGTCCAGGCTATGGATATGCCTACGGATATATCGTCGCAGCAGCGATTGTGGCTGGTAGTGTGAACAGTTAAAACGTGGCTCAACACCTAGTGTTGGCAAGATAGTTGCATGAGTTGGCAACCTTAGAGCCCCAAACATTCGCATTAGGATTAGAATGAGTAAATAAAACAATCAAGACTCGAATATAACGAGTAGATTTTATTTTGGTATAGAAGTGAAGTTTTTGGACAGTGCTATATCTTGCCTTGGGAAAAGTATTGGCTCTGAGGGCTGGGCACGGGAGTCCCAACCCTGAACCCGTCAATTGTAAGTAGATTGCTCGAGCTGCTCCCATAGTAAGACAAGGTTACCACATGCCGGCGGGGGATGTATTGGGAACAGGTCCTTCGGGGTCCCTTCCCCTGGTGTCAAACAATCGGCTCAAAACTGGTACGGATAAGGGGAATCTGATTGTTTAATTAAAATAAAGCATTGCGATAATACCTGCGGATGTTGACACAATGTGATTTCTGCCCAGTGCTCTGAATGTCAAAGTGAACAAGGCCTGAAGTCTTTGTAAAAGCTACTTAAAATGTAGGGGCTTTGAAGTAGGTCGGATGTGGAATGGTGCAAGTCGGTCCGCTGAACAACTCAGGGTCTGGACCAACGCGGATTGCAGCGGTGGCCTACCCGCTTTGGAATGGGACTGTATGATTTCTACGCTAGGCCACTATCTGAATTGTAATCAGAGAAATGTCCTGAATAGCGGACCGGGCCCAAGTCCCCTGGAAACGGGCGCTATGTCAAGACTTGCCCGAACCCTGCCCAACCTTTCTCACGATGACGATGGTCTAAACCTAGCTCACGTTCCCAAGTCCTAGACATGTCCAGCCCTTAGAGCCAATCCTTTTTCCTAGGTTATGGATCCATTTTGCCGACTTCATTTGCCTACATTGTTCCATTGACTAGACAATCTTGCAAAATAGGGGTTAGAATGAGTGGATTAAACAATCAGAACTCAAGTGTAACAAGTAGATTTCCTTTTTGTACCGGAGTGAAGTTTATAGATAGTGTTGGAACTTACTCGAGCAAATCCTGGTGCAGTCCCGTACTTAACAATAAAATTTTTATGGGACTTTTTACTAATTTTTTGAAAACAAAAAATCTTTCTAATTTATTCAAACTAACCAATTTATTTCATTTCATTGATCTAACCAAATTAGTTAAGTAACTCTCTTATTAGCAACCTTAGGGTATAAAAGGAATTTTTGTAGGCATACATGGACAGCAAGGTTCTTATGAAATGTGAAAATGGGGATCCATTATAACTCAACCACCATGGCTCTTGGAATAACCGTTAGTACCTCCAGTCCTAAATATAAAATCCAGTTAAATTTTTGAAGAGATTAAAGAAGCTAATTACATTACTTTAAAGCATTTTTATTTTTAGTTTTTTTAAACTAATTTATTTAACTTATAAACTGATATATAACTAAAGATATACAACATATAATATGATTAAGTAACTTATTTAGTTTCTTTAATTTCTAAAAAAAATTCAATTGAGTCTTTTATTTAGTATAAAAAAAATATAACTCTAACAAGCTAAATCAAAAATTGTAAAGGGTGTCTTGTCAATTTCATCTAAAAATTTTACATTTCATCGTTCTTTTAAAATTAAGAAAAACCACTTATAAATATTTATAATACCAATTTTGTAATTTGCTTTATATTCTAAACATCATTTTTGGCGGATTCTGGAAGATGATACTATTCTTTTCCTTCAGCAGACTTTGAAACTTCAAACTGAGCGCACGGAAAAACAAAAATGGGTTCGCCATCAAGAAACCCGGAATCCTAAATTTGTCTTTGGGCACAAATTCAGTTCTGGACTTTTGTGACCAATGCATCTTATCAAATATGCACAAATACAACTTAGATAATATTGAATTTTCTGAATTAACCTCCATAAGAAAAGTTAGTTTAAACAAAAAAAAAACATTGATTTGAGTTGTGCAGACCTCATAATTCAAAAGAGGATTTTCATATTATTTATCAACAAAATCTTTTTTTAACAAAATTAACTAGAGCTTTATATGGACAGCAAACTTATAAATTATAAGCTGTATCCTTGCTAACTAAGGCATCTTTTGTTATAAACTTATAAGAGTTTTTTTTTTTAAATTACCAAGAGACATGTAATTAGTTCTACGGGAAATGTCTATCTTCTTAACCTAACAATACTTAAAAAAAAAATATTTCTATATTGTAAACCTGGTCCAATGGGCATTGTATTACTAGTTCTACACTACCAACAAGTTTTTGAATAATATGGTAAATGGTTTCACCCCTATAAAGAAGATAACAAAAATTTGAATCCCGAAAAGTACATTTGTTTGGAGAAACGAAAACCTTTTAAGTGGGTTGGGTTCTGACAATCACCAGGGTTTGGGCATACCTTTAGACTCGGAGAGTGAACATGGGTTGCTGAGGGTGGTGGTACCCACAAAAAATAATGTTCCATTAGAACATCTAACAGCTGTGGTAAAATTGCCACATTTTATAAAGTTTATGTGTTTTTTAGCAATCATAAAAACTTAATAATATCATATGCCCCTTATATAAAACTTTGTTGTTAAAATTGCCCCTTCATTGTTTTAAAATTCATTCATTTTCAGTGTCCATTTGGTTTGCAGCAAATGAAGGAGATGGAAAATTTTTAATTTGTTTGCCTTGAACTTCTAGCTCACATGACATCCTACACCTCTTGTCATAGATGAGGTTGTGACTTGTAAGTTCTATACCGCAAGCCCAAAAAGGAGGAGTGTGAGAGAGTTCCCTCGGTCCTTAGAGGAGTGGTGTTAAACATTGTTAATTAATTTTTTTTATTATTTCTTCTTACATAATCTTTTATTAAAATCTCTTCACACCATTTATCCATTTTTTCTAATATTTGTTTAGAATAGTGATTGAAGTCTTCAAAAGTATCTTTTTAATCGTGATTTACAGTATACGGGGTAAGTATGTGAGAAGAGTTTTATTTCGATTTACATGAATAAGTATTTTTGATGACCTAAACGTAATCCTAAACAAACACAATAATCACGGAAAAATCTCTTCTCTTCTCTGAGTCCCTTATATTTTTCTCAAATCAAATAAATTAAAGGGAAAATTCCAAAAAACTGCATTGAAAAATGGAAAAGGACAATTCAGTATATTGAAAATGGAAAAGGACAATTCAGGCAGGGTGTCAGACGGCAGAGGAATCTGTCTTTTTGAAATCTCGGCCAAATTATAAAAATGCCCTTAAACCCTTCATCCCCCACTTTAGAATAACAACATGATCCTCGTAATTAACAACTCCGGATTCGACATTAACAACTTCAATTCTTCTTTGACAATTAACAAGTTTCAGGGCTAATAACAACATCTATCTCTTAATTAACAACTCCGGATTCGACATTAACAACTCCAATTTCTTCTTTCACAATTAACAAATTTCATGGCCAATAACAATACCTATTTCTTAATTAATAACTCTGGATTCGACATTAACAACTCAAATTTCTTCTTTCACACTAAACAAGTTTTAGGGCCAATAACAACACCTATTTCGCTATTAACAACTTCGGATTCGACATTAACAACTCCAATTTCTTTTTTCACACTAAACAAGTTTTAGGGCCAATAACAACTCTTTTCTGTTTATTAACAACACCGTATTCTACATTAATAACTCCACTTTCTTCCTCCACTTCGGAATAACAACACATATCTCTTAATTAATAACTCTTGATTCAACATTAACAACTCCAATTTCTTCTTTCATACTTAACAAGTTTCAGGGCCAATAACAACAATCATCTCTTAATTAACAACTCGGGATTCGAAATTAACAACTCCAATTTCTTCTTTCACAATTAACAAGCTTCAGGGCCAATAACAACACCTATCTCGCCATTAACAATTCCGGATTTGCCATTAACAACTCCTATGTTGTTATTTCAACTGAAGGTTGAACAGTGTTGCTGAACCCGAACCGGACCAGCCGGTCCGGCTCGGAAACCGGCCAACCGGCAGGTAAATCGGTCCGGTCCGGGTTCACATCTTTAAAAAAAAAAATTTTACATTTTTTCTTTAGAATTTCATACTATAAGTCTAAAATTTTCAATTTCTCATCGGTTTGGTCCCGGTTTAGCTCCGGTTTAACCTACTAACCTTTAACCGAGTACCCCGACCGGTTCAATGCCCGGTCCGAGTTTTAATACCTTGAGGTTGAAGGACATTTTCATAATTTGGCCGAGATTTCAAAAGAACAGATTCCTCTGCTGTCTGACACCACACCTGAATTGTCCTTTTCCATTTTTCAATGTAGTTTTTTAGAATTTTTCCTAAATTAAAGGTAATGTAAAATGTAGCCTTGTCTAGTTTTACATGGACCCTTGATTTTTTTTTTATTATAGTCAATTTAAACGAACACACGCAAACATATTGATACCATACTCGAATCTGAGACCTCATGTAAACAGGGCATTTTTCTCCTTGATGAACTTTCTTTGAAATTTCTTGAGATGAATAGTGGCTTAATCGAGACAAGCTTTCCATTTCACATTGTTAATAACACACGCCACACAATTCCGCTTTCCTTTTTTCCTCTCTCTCTCTCTCTCTCTCTTCCATTATAACGCATTGTCTTCATATATTGATTTGTCGTAACCTGCAAAATTATTCCAATGGCACATTTTTCTTACGTTTTGCCAAAAATTCGCATCAGCCCTCAGCCTTTTCAGATATTTTGTATTTGTCCATGCTTTTTTATTATTTAAAATTAAATTTTAGTATTATTATTATTATATGCCTGAGAGAGATATTTCTTCCTGTGCAAAAATTGTATATGGTGCATGAAAAGGAAATTATCTCACCAGAAGCTACATTTTATGAAAATAGCTTCCTGTAGATAAAAATGAACATTTTATTTTGATCAACTAAATGCTAAACACAAATTACCCACATACATTATTTCAAGTTTTTAAGATTTCAATATTTTTTTATTACTAGTTCAATGTGCTCACAATTCTTTTGTTGTGTGAAATTTCTTGGCATTGTCATCATTATATAATTTTTTTCTTAAATATTTTAATTTCTATTGCTTATAATAGAATACACTCATTTGTTGCTATTTTGAAGTGTATTAATGTAATAATACATCAATCAAAGAAAATAAATAATAAAAAATCCTTTAACCCTGAAAAACGGGGGAAATTGTCCATGCAGTCTTCAATGAGAAATTACTTTATATTTTGAAATGATTAATTTTTAAATACCATATCGTGTTTGTAAATGATTAAAAGTTATTACTTGTATTTTGAGAATCATTATTTATGCTTCATTTTAGGATTACTATTCGTATTTTCAAAAGTTATATATTTAAAATGTTCACACAATATTGAGAACACTAATAACTTGAATCATTCATAAAATTTTGATTTTTGAAAATTTGAATACTTTTTATTTATCTTGCAAAAATTATTTTCTGTGTACTTTTCTCCAAGTGTCACTTTCTCCTTGGTCAAAGGGGTATCGTGAAAGAATAAATGAAATCCAATAATAAGATATTATTACAGTAATTGGATCGAAACTTCTGTGTAATAATCTTATCCTTTCCCATGATTTTCAAAACACTCTCCATCTCAATCATTGCAAAACAAGTTTTCTCTTTGTTTTCTTAGCCAAAATCGAAAACAAACGTATTTTGATCTTTTAAAATTGCAAACTTTTAAGGACTGATCTTTTTAATATATTGTATATTGTATTGCACAAAGTAAAAAAAAAATTAGAGAGAGTTTTAGAGTTAGAGCCAAAATCCATCCAAGTGCTCCGTATTGACATCTGCGTGTATTTGCATAAAACCTAAGAGTGGTAAATACTATGGGTATGTTTGGTTGAGCGATTCGATTGCTTATAAGTTACTTTTTAATAGTGATTTACGGTATACGAAGTAAGTATGTGAGAGGAGTTGTGTCTCGATTTACGTAAAAAGCAACTTATAAGTTTTTATAAGTTGAAACAAACATGCTTTATACCTTTTACTGGCCAAAAAAAATAAAAATAAAAATAAATATTTGTTGGCCAAAAAAAAAAAGTAAGTGCCGTACTTTTTAAGTCTAAAAGCACCTTTTTGTGCATTTTTATATTTGATAAGTTTAAAAAAAGATTTCAGTATGCTGGATTAAAAAAAAAGAGTTTATGGTACTGAATGCACCATGAAATATTTTAGACCGTTAAATATACTTTAAAATATGCTTTATGGTATTAGATCCATCTTAACCCTTCATATAATTTATAATTTAATTGATTCATAGTTTATAAGTATAAATAATATAGTTTGTTATTTAAAAAAAGAAAAACAAAAAAGTCTTATGATGAATAATTACGAATGGTGTAATTTATGAATTTCAATGGAAATAAGATATACCACTCATTACTAAAGCAGCCAATAGAAAAGGCCCAACGAATATACGAAACTGTGCGCGATAGTATATCCTCTTCCTTATGTGGCACCTATATCCTCACACACACCGACACGTTTCCCTCTGAATTTCCCTGTCTTTTCCTCTTACACGTAAGCACACAGAAATTACTATTTTTTACTATTCAAAAAAAAAATCTTCCTATAAATACTATTCAAAAATAAACAGTATAAATTAAAAAAAAATTTATTTATAGGAGAGAGTGAGGGGTTGTGAAAGAATGATGATCAAATGGTTATTATGACTAACCAATAATTAACATGCCATAATAAGTAAAAGATTATACTAATAATTTCAGTGGACAGGAATCCTCTCGTAAATGGGAAGTACTATGCTCCTATCTCTCAATTTTCAAACATATTAACTAATTAATTATGTTTAATGAAAATTTGCTGGTTATGTCTCGTTTGGAAGAGCTTATTTTTATCTAAAACGTGCTTATAATTCGTGATTCACGGTATATGAGGTAAGTATGTGAGAGGAGTTTTTTCTCGACTTGCGTAATAAGTACGTTTTGACTGTTCAAAACACTATCACAAACTCCCCCTCAGTTAATTGAGCCGTGGCTCAAAATTATGAAAGACTAAAATTAAACGCGTTTTCTTTCTGGGTCTATAAAACGGAGGGGTCATCCCCTTCGTATAGGTTCATTTCAAAGCTCCAAACAAACCAAGTGAGAAAGAAAAAAAGGGCATCTTATTTCTCTCAACAGCATGTCGGCCATGGTTGAGATTTGTGTGAGTGAGCTCTCCAAGCTCAGAGCCAAGTTTCTCTCTCCCAATCCTTCCTCTTCCTCCAAATCCATGGAATCTTCTTCTTCTTCACGACCTCCTCAATCTCTTCGAACCCAAGCCATTCTCAAGAACAACGCACCTCCCGTCGAGATGTCTGAATCCACTGTCTCTTTGCTCATGGATCGCTTTGCTCCTTGCTGATCTTTACATACATATATATATATATGTCTCTGTGGAGATTCTGTGTTTATATGTATGTGCGTTTGTTTGTTTGCCTTTCTGTTTCTTTAGATCTAGGAAAATGTAATTAGTTTGAAGTTTCTGTGTAATTAATGTAAATTAGGAGGAGGAGGAGGAGGAAGGCAGTTTGTTCACTCAACTTTTGATATATATATATATATATATAGATATGTTTCATCTGCATCGTCTCTGTGTCTCTGATTTGATTCTGAGCTCTTTGAAGTTTCTGAAGTGTTTTATCAGAAACAGCAAGCACTTGCAGAATTTCACCAAATTCTTTTTAAATTGATAAAGTGTCGAAGAAGAATATGACAGAACACAGTCGATCCCGTGGCGAAAGGGGAAAAGAAATAACACAATCAATTTCAACTCATTTGATCGAATTACTCAAAAAAAAAAAAAAACACGAAGAAGAAGAATTTCTTTTTCTCTGCATAAACTGTGGTTGCCATCTCTTGCTCACGTCTACATAATCGGAGCCTTGTAATGAAGAACAGAAAACGGAGTTATGAAGAAGACGCCCCAACCGGGACATCTAACCAACTGCCTTCTACTTCTTTCCCTTTACTTTTCTTTCCATCTTTCTTTTCTTTTCTTTTCTTTTTTTTTTCGTTGCAGAATTTCTCCTGTATAAATAATTTAATTGCTAAAATATCTTTTAAGTTGCCAATATACCATGATCTATTGTTATTTTTTTGTACTCTGTACAAAACCTTGTCATGGTTTTTAATTTTTAGTGATTAAATTGTTTATATAAAATAAAGTAAATATTTGGAAATTATTAAGATCGTGGTTTTAGAAATTTTTTTTATAAGTCGAGATAAAATTCTTTTTATATGATAAAAATTACTACCTCCTGTCTTAAATATAGGACATAATTTATAGTGTAATTTACACTATAAACTATATCCTATATTTAGGATCAAAGGGAATATTCTTCAAAATCTAATCCAAACAATCTAATCATTGTGACTCTTTCTCATTTCCCGAACAAGTGGAGGCAAGTTTGCAATTGAATAACCTCTGATATTTTGTGAAAGACAATTTGCCACATCTTACGGAAAGAAGCCACATTTCCTTACATGTGGTCTCTGGGAAAACCATGCGTTCAATTTGGCGGCATGAGACCACATCTAAAAATCGTCCAACTTGTACGCTCCTTCTAACAATAAAAACTATTAACTCCAGTATTTAATATAATATCTCTTAGAAATTTAAATTACACCACAAATAATATCTTACATTAAAAAGCGGAGGTAGTCTGTTATACTCATTTACAAAAACAAAATCAAACTCTTTGAATTGGTTTCTATGTGTTAAGAAAAAATGTATAATTTGGAGTTTAAACTTCTCACTAAAAAATAATTTAACCCATTTTTACCATCACAAATTGACAATTGCAAAAGGGCTAGGCTAAACTTTTTGAGAGCTCAAACTAGAGTTTAAAACCACTCACAACTCAAACTCTCTTTTTTCTTTTATTAAAAAGGCAAATACTAACCGTCTAAGGAGGGTTGTGTTAGATCCTAACAGTTAATGTAAAATTCTGTCGAATTTTTTATAAACATGGAGAGGGGTAGATACTAACAGTCTAAAGTTACAAAAAAGACGAAATCGGCAATATCCCACTTGAGCTCTCATGCCATTATGCTATAAGACCGTTAGCTCTGACAACTCAAACGCTGCATATCATTGTTCTATGAGCGTTATATATCTTTTGAACGCTGGGAGTGTAGTAGCCTCACTAGTTTATTGCTAAGACCAAGAGCATGAGTAGCAGAAACTTTATATCAAAGTAAGAGAGGACATGGACAAGCCTCTAGGCCAGAAAATGACAATGACACACACACCAACTCAAAATCATGAAAGGGCCTTTGAGAAGTTGGACATTACTAGTGGCACAGGATTTTCTCATCCAGATATTTTCATGGCAATTTTGAACAGACAACGACTGAATCGACCACTTTGAACAATTAGAAAAGGGTGAAAAAGGGAAAGGGAAAAAAAAATCCTCTTCTCTATGGATATTTATTTCAGTTTAGCTTGAGAGAATAGAGAGAATACAGTTATTAAAATCTTTTTGTCCTCTCATATCAAATTCAAAGACAATCTTCTTTATGTTCTGCATCTTTTATGGTTTGATATGTACAAAGAATTTTGTGGCACTATGACAGCAGTTCAGAACTCTCTGAATCTTTTTTTTTCTTGATTCTTCTGACTAACTCATTTCTATACAAGAAGCCTTGATGAACTGGAGAACCATCAGGTGGTTGGCTCAATCTCATCAAAAGATGTTGTAGTATTCTCAAACTTATCTCCTGTAACAGAAGGATCCCATTTTTCCCAAAACATGACCTCTCTTGCATATCTGAGAGCTTCACCAACAGTATCAGGTTCCAACCCAGTGACCAATGAAACAAATAGCTTTCTGTTTGTAAGAGAACAGAACAGTTTCTTAAACTTGGTAGCAATGAATTGAAAGGCACGTTGAGTTAATGGAGGGCTATTAGTATAATTATTGACTCGGTTCTCATTCCTGCTGATCACTGGATTGAAGTCACAAAACCATTCACATCGAGTTAGAGGTATTTGTTCGATCTTTTCCTCGAGCAGATCAAGTTTGTTTAGAATCAAAAGGAATTTCTTGTTGGTGAAAGAAGGATGAGTGATTATGCTTTCAAATAGTTGCTTGGCTGCCATCATTTTGTTGGTAGAAACTCCATTTCTGTCCACAGTATACTCATCATAATCAGTTAAGGCCACACAGAATAAGACAACATCCATGTCTTCAAACATCTCCAGCCATTTGCAGTTTTCTCCGAGGCCTCTTGGATGTACTCTAATGAGCTGGTACCTGCACATAAAGTTGTAGGAGACAAAAGCAATTAACTAACATCATGTCTCAGCCATATAATTTGCACTAAAAAACTTGGCATATGAAAAATAAAGGTCTATTTCATGGGAATTAAGGAGCATATCAGGGAAATTATTAACCGAGTATAATGAAGTATTAAATTGGAGGCAGCAATCTTTCAAGTATCAAGATGGGGATTTTGTCCATAAACAAATTGTTTTCATCCATTATCATGCCTGAGTGATGTTTGAAAGCTCTTGATTTGAACTAAGATTAAAGTTCAGGGCATCACCCAGAAGCTAAGATGATCAGAAGGCTTGAGCTCAAAATAAAGGTTAAGCATTTATACGTTACAACTAAAATTGCATCAAAAGAGAGAACTTACTTGAGAGAAGGGTCATGCTGATACTCAGGGTCCAAAGATTCCTCGGAACTTGTCCTGGGAAATGAAAATTCCACTGTAGTGAGACTGTTGGATAACGATATTCCCTCAGCATACATGATATCCATGTCCGTGGGTTCATAGTCTACCTTGGAAATCTCAACAGCCTGCATCCAGAGATTTATTTAGACATTGACGATAAACAAGTCTTCTTTCTTTTTTTGCCAGAAAACTAGTCTTCATTTCTAAAGTGATGTGATGAGCCTCATATATTCATATCCAAATAATTTAAACCACAAAAAACAAAGAAAATGATCACAACTTGTTTTTCCCCTCTATCTGGGTTCACTTTATCTCATTACCTTCTTATACTTAATCGATTCAGATAGTCTCATGCCTTACTGATGATCCAAAGTCCAAAATATAAATTACCATAATGCATTGATGATCTCATATTTCAACGCTAACTCTGTTGATCTTTCTATTCCATTTTATCTTCTCATTTGTGTCAAATAAATCATCCTAACTCTAACCAAGAAGAAAAAAAGAGGCAACAACATAGACATCTGAACATCTTCAAAACTCAAACTGTCTGCATTAATATCAACATTTGGAATCACTTGTTCAGCAAGCATAAATAATATGAGCAAAAGATTGAAAACCAAACAATATCTTACCCGGTCTAGGAAATAACTTGCACCTCTAGGTAGCATAGTTAGTTCATTTCTCCGGCTGTATGTTGCCTGAATGGCTGCATCCCTCCATAGCTCTTCTATAAGTGGTGCATATTCACGAGTAGCAGCTGGAAATATCGCTTCCAAGTTACCCGAAACCATATATTTGATAAGCCAGTCTGAGAAAGCTTTCAGTCTTGGGCCAATGGAATAGATTGTTGTATTAGTAGTTTCGCCAGTGTTACCTGTTGCCAGCTAAAGTTAATAACTTCTCTCCATAATAAACTACCAGTTAATGGCAAACGAACTTTTTTTAAAGCTCATTAACAAAGAGCTATCTCTATGCAGGAGCATGGTTAAGGGAAGGGGTCAAGCGAATGCTATCAATTATCCGATCAAAACAGAACTTCTGGTTAATTTTCATTTAGAGGAAAAATTACCAGCAGAAGTGGATTCATCAGCGGTCTGTCTGTCCCTTTTCTCCAACAAACTCTCTTCAAAAGTCTCACGCCCCTCCAGCAGTATGCCAAGGTATGTATACAAGTTGCTTTGTATCACTAACTTGATGTTTTGGCGTTCTTCTTCAGAGAAAGGAATATTGTACAGTTGCTTGGCCTGAGATCAAGTATTCAGTATTTTAGGTTGACTCCAAATCAAAGGATTATTTAACAAACATAAGTGTTGCCCATTTGTCAAATATATACACAAGAAAAGGCAACAAATACCAAAGTTTGAAAAAATAGAATGTGCAAGAAATTCTCAAAATATGGATCATGCACAAAGCTTATCATTTGACCAGGGCAACTAGCAACGTGAGATGTGACTGATAAAAATCAAGTATGTTGAAGAGCTAAGGTAAGTGACAGTCATCAATGTACAATACCTTTTTCTTCATTTTTCTTGGAATGAAAATCATATAGAAATATGATCACATGGAGGAACGAAATGTAGTACAAGAATTAGGCTAAAATTTCAGTGTTTACAATTACAGCATCAGTTATTAACCTTATCATCATCACATTTTTCCTTTAGTCCATTAACAGTGCAGGAATGTAACGACAGCATGAGTGCAATAAAAATGAGTTCCCTCTAGCAGTGTTATTGTTCCTACCTGTTTAACTATAGTACTTGTTCCAGACTTGATAGAACCAACAAGAAGAAATTTGTAAAGCTTTTTTTGTGCAGGGTTATCTTTGATTTTATTCTCTCCTGCTACTTCACTTTCATCGCTAGCAGCTATGGAGTTGGAAGGAACTGGCAGAGACATAAAGGCGCAAACTATCCTCACTGTTTTCTGTAAAAGGATATACTCACAATCATCAATGAATTATAGAGCAAAAAAAAAAAAAATCTGGGATAATAAAAGACAAGATCAATCAACACACTGATCACCTTATTCCATATACACCCTTTGACATTCCTCTGCCCCTCTTCCTGGTAGGATCCATCTGGACTAACCCAAAAGTTAGGCGTTCCTTCACATGGGATTCTTGCTATCTGCAAACAAACAGAACATACTTAGATTCAACATGCTCACTAAACCTCAATAAATTAATGGTTGTTCCCAGTACACCAACCTTCAGAATCCTGAGCTCTTTTTTTGTTATTTCTCGACCATTTATTGACACATTTGTGTTACCTTTGCTTGCGTTTTTTTGTAGGTGACCTCCAACATCCAGCCGTGGGGTAATAATTTGCGAAGGTGGTTGACCATCCTGTTAGATTGCAGCACAACAAATTTCAGTTTCTATTGTTAAAGCATTAGCAGTAAATCTGAGGGAACTTAACCTCAAAAAGGGTTTATCACCAGGAAGATTAACAAGAGAAATACAAGAACTTAAGAAGGACAGAGTATTCACCTTTCCCCATAATCCAGATGCTTTATCATACCAATAGGAGCCTGGTTTTATCTTTTTTGGGGGTTTAGCACAGCTCTGTAACAGCTTCAGCTCGCTTCGGTCCAGAGGATCCCCATTTACGAAAAAAAGTTCTGGGGGCATTTGATTAACTTCACAATTCAATTCAGCATGCATTATTTGTTTCACTTGCACCTCAGACAACATGTGTTTGAGCAAACGAGAACACTTTCCTTGGGTTCTCCTCATATTTTCATCAATTCTGTAACCGATACAAGTGATGCATTTCCTTCCTTCAGGCATAGACCCCATGGTTCTTATAACACAGTAATGGCAATACTTGGCACGGCACACGATGCAAATCTCCCTTTCAGTGAACCGATTTCCTCTATTGCATCTATAACATGTGCCTTTCTTCCCAGTTCTCTCAGCATGTGGCCTCACAGGGATGCTTGCAACCTCAGAACCACCAAAGCTTTGATTGACCACCGGGTCATATGACTCTTCTGAACTAAGAAAAGTCACAACTGAAGGCCGTTTGACATGTACTGGCGCAACATTGTCACCGTGATCGTCTTCTCTGCATGAAAATATGTCAGAAGAAGCCGAGCCAGAGCTTGAGCCTGACTCTGCAGTATCTGAATTGGTGGGATTCAACTCACTTTCAGGTGACTCTTCAACAATTTCACCCCTACCAGAAGCTCTAAATGACCCAGAAATCTGAAGTTTCTGTGATGTATTTTCTGTACTAGACTTATCAGCATCATAGATTCTATTTAATGAGCCTGATTTACCTATCCTATCTATTGTATCCACCCTAACTCGCAGAGAGCATGACTTCGTTAACTCAGCAGAGCCAGAGATGGCAAATTCAATAGCAGGAGATTTTGAATTTGAAGAACCAAGAACTTCTTTATTAAGTTTCAGCTGTATGTTAGAAGATTTCACAATAGGTTGAATAACTGGCACGGAAATTTGATCAGCTGAAGAAGAAGCTACGGAAGCAACTGGGATTTGCTCAATTTTAAATGGGGTCACTTGAGGGATGGAGAAACTAAGAGGAGGGCCCTTGTACTCTGATGCAAATGAGTACTCATAGTTAGAATCATCGCCGTCATCGAGAATTGATGAAGACGAACCAGGTCGCAATTTTCTCAGAAGCGAAGCCATAAAGAATCAAATTAACAGCATCCAAAACACTAAAACTAGAAGAACCCCAATTGCTACATCATCAACTATTATCTAAACCCAATGACAAAAATACAGATTTTTCGGGAAATCCGTGAAAAACAGACAGGCCAGATCAACAACCAGAAATCTAGGTGAAGAATTTGACGGAATATAAGCCGTGAAATGAAGAGGAGCGAAGTGATGGAGATCGGACAAGGAGCAAATGGAGTCAACCAGAGTGAGGGATGACCAGTAAACAGAGAAAACGGTAGTGAAACAGTGGGGGAGGGTCTGGACTAAGGGTTGATGAAATGGAAACGAACGCGTTCAACGGAAATTGCTGGGAAAATTACAAAAGACCACAACGGCGCGGAATGATTCAACGACCTCGCATGCTTTTCCAAATGGGTGGCTTCCGTACACTCCCAGAAATTAACTGTAAAATAGTGTCACGTATGTAATGTATAAACACATGTCATGGTGGTATTTATAAGTTATTTTTAATTAAATCTTATATATCAAAAAGATATAGTTAATTTAATGATTATAAAGTAAATTTTTAATTTTGTCCTCATTTATAAATGAGTATTTTTTTAATTCTTTTTTATCTTATTATTTTTAATAAGGTAAAATTGTCGCAATCTCATTTACTATCCTGAAACTATACTTATAAATAGAACCAATTTTTTTCATAAAAATGATTTATAAAAAGAATCAGAGTGATATGAGTCTAATTCTATTTATAAGTTCTTTTTATCAAAATTTTGATTCTTATTATAAGTCTATTTTTAGGATAATAAATATATTATTTATTTTTTTACTCCTATTAATTATAATAAATAAAAAAAATTATTCATGTTCACTCTTGTAACCAATCATAAATAAAGATAAAATTAGAAATTTATATGTTACTTTGAAAATAGACTTATAATTATAATAAAGACTTAAAGTTTTTAATTAAAATGGACCTAAAAATAACAAATCCCCCTGTCGCATCTAAAGATCGTGAGAAATGTTTGTTTGACTTGTGGTACTAACGAATGGTTCATAAGAAATTTGATATTACTCCCTCCGGTCCTAATTATAAGACAAAGTTGACTTTTTTGGAGAAATTAAGGAAGCCAATTAAATCACTTTAGAATATTTATATTTATATTTTTTTCTTCAAACTAAGTAATTTGATTAATAAACTAATATATAATCCAAAGATACTAAAAATATAAATACTCTAAAGTGATTTAATTAGCTTCCTTAATTTCTCCAAAAAAGTCAACTTTGTCTTATAATTAGGACCGGAGGGAGTAATATCAATGTTACTTACGAAATATCCCTAATACAGTTGACTTCAACGGTTCAACCTGGATGCCCGTATTCGTAAGATGGCTTCTCTTTATGAATTGGAGAATAATAATATTTAATAAGATGCAAATATTTTAAAATAGACGTTGCAAAAAATAAATATATATTTAAAAATAGGCATTAGGCTTATGGCCTTGTGTCATTGCGGCACTAAGCACTTTTCTTAGGTGCTTTTTTCCAAAAAAAAAAAAAGGTCATAAGTTCAACTTTCTATAAATGCAAAAGTGAACAAAAACATTAGACAAGATATGTTATGTTATATGAAAATTGGGATGTATCTAAGTATCTAGTATATTCTCTCCATATTATAAGTCACCTCACTAAAATTAGTGAGAGATAGTTGATTCATTAAATTGATCTGAAAATAAAATATTTTTTTAAACTTTGTCAATATTTAAAGTTATAGGGAAACATTATATTAGACTTCAAATTAAGTCTTCTCTTAATAAATTGTAATATGCATTATAATTAAAAAAAAAGTTATTAATAGCCCATCATATTATTTATATTATACTATGAATTAAGAAATGTAGGGGTGGAAATAGACTAGGTTAGGTTAGACTTTAGCTAAGTAGGTCTCCGCTTGAGATGGAAATCCATAGCCTGAGCCTGTATGTAGGCTTTATTTCAGGCCTGAGCCTGAGCGTTTAAAAGGTCTGATAAAGCCTGAAGCTTATTTAAAGTTCTACTTAAAATGTAGGCTTTTAAATAGGGTTAAAGTTTATGCATCTAAATTCATATATAATTTATCAAACCTATTTAAATGCCTATGTTATGTCTTAAAAGTTTAGGGATTCATTCTCATATGAAATAAGAGTTAGTAAGAGAAGAAAAGAACACCTAGTGGCAAAAATTGTTTGAGCAAGTAGGAATAAGAAAAATCAATCATCATTGACTAAGGAGATGTATATTTTTTTAAATTAACCAAGCACAACAAGTGGCATATAAAACTAGATTTTACCTCTTATTTTTCTTGTAGAAAATTAGACAAACTCCTCCTATTGGGATCATTTTCATTTGGGCATCACTAAAATAAACTTACTGTAATTATTCCCTTCAATCCTAAATATAAGATATAGTTTGTAGTGCAAATTGCACTACAAACTATGTCCTATATTTAGGACCGGAGGTAGTATTATATTGCATCAATTGACATAAATCAAGAGAGAGGTAGTAAGCTAGCATTATCATCTCAAGTGATTAAAAGGAAAAGTAGATGTGATCAATTAATGAATAAAAAGGTTAAGCTCATTGATAAATGATGAAATATGAACCTTAGGGTTAAGACTAAGTTATTAATTTTATAAATAATTTATAAAACTAATTTAGATTAAATTATATATAATTATGCGTAATAATACATTTTTTTAAAAAAGAAAAAACTATATAGGTCAGGTCTGTAGGCATGTAGGCTAGGCTTTATAAAAATAGATCTGGCCTATTTATTTAAATAGACCTGATAATAGACCTAAACCTGAACCTGACCTATTTACTAAATAGGCTAGTTTATGTTTAAAGTAGGTTAGGTCGTAGGTCCCTGATAGGGGCCTAGCCTATTTCAACCCCTAAAAAATGTTTAAAAAATAGTTGCTATAACTGAGATAAAAAAAGAGTGTGTATTTTTAAATAAAGGGGGAGTGATTTGGCAGGAGAAGACGCGTCCTCAGTATTGGCCAAAAAAAAAAACAGGATACTAACACACGGTTCTACCATCAAAACGACCATGACCCAGGATACACCTAACATTCCACAAATCTTCTAACCTCTCCGTCCAAACTTAATGAGGTTTCTTAAGAATTTCCTTAATAAATATTTAAAATTAAACAGAAATATATTTATATATAATTAAGTTATACTGTTATAGGTTGATTTTATGACGATTAAATATTTTCTTGAGATGAAAGTTAGTTAAGTATGTTTAGTAATCTTAAATGGAAAGGAGCAGTTGATGGGCAAAAAAAAAGTGGAAAGAGCAGTTACTGTTATTATTATTATCTTCTTTCCTATTTTGGCCTCTTTGATGTTACATTCTGTAGTCTGAATCACGAGTGGCCAGCTTCAATACTTGGTCAGCCTCTTTACTTTTTCCCAATTTAGACCATTTCATATTCTAAATGGCACAATATTCAAAAAGATGCAGGTTGATGAAAGAAAAATGTATTGTTTGGTGTACACGTAAGTTGTCTTAATGGGTAATGATATTCAGTTTTTCACTTATAAACAACAAATTCCAAAACATTAAAATAAAAATGATAATAAAACTGGTTGGGTGCCAGGCGCGTATGCTCAACCGCTCAACCGCTCAACCCACCAGCCCTCCAAAAGTAACGGGTCCGGGTTCTTGATGTTCTTATATTGTAATGATAAATATTACACTTGGAGTTTACTACAAATTAATACATAACCAAAAGGGTGCCATCAAGCCAATCTTAGCTTTAAGTCAGCTAACATTAGCCTCAAAGAAATAGCTGATGGGGATAATATTAAAATCAGCCCTCTGTTTGCCTCAAAATTCTGTTTTGCCATCTAGTCAGCACATTTTAGCACCTTGTCACGCTCTAATCTCAATTTCAACCTTTTTCAGAGTATTTGCGGAAAATGATATGCGGTTCCGTAGGCAACACAGGAATAACATAACTATACTGATAATAAGTGCATGATTACATAAATTCCCCATAGGAGTTTGTACATAATACTTACGATTAAGGTAGCCGCACAAGGCTACTAGGGTGTTTAAACTCATCCCAGTGAAACGGAGACTTCTTCTCGTCTTCGTTCCACTACTGTAATCCCCTCGTACGGTACTCTGCATTGTTGTTTACATATCTTCTATCGTCTCCTGTCTAAATTGTTGGTAAGGGAGGGTGAGATTCGAGAGAATCTCAGTAGGAAAACAATACCAATATGCATGTATGGTAAATGTTTATGCATGACATGCTTGCATCACATAACTCATGCTCACACAATGACAATTCTGTAAGCTCAATGCTCCAAACAATATACTTATGGTCATAGCATAACTTGAAACATAGCTTCAAATCATTCATACATGTTTAACATAATCAAGCAAAGCAATAACATGCATCAACATACTAACACAAATATCATATACATGCAAGAGAGGTAAGTTCCCTATCTTAACCCTTTTCCACCTTGAAATATGTGCCTCCTAATGCGTGCCAACAGCTCGGGCTCTTAGCTCGGTCCTACAATTTCAAATATACCATTTAGACACTTCCATAGGGCCCGTTTGGTACGCTGGAATTGATTTTGATGGAAATGGATATGGAAATGGATATGGAAATGGATATGAAAATGGAAATGGAAATAGGGACTAAAAGTATGTTTGGTATGTCATGGAAATGAGATCTAATTTTTGTATAAAAATACCAAAATGTCCTTCAATTTTATTTTTATTTTTTTTAAAGGTAGTGGAGGGTAATAGATGGAAATGATCATATGAAATTATAAATCTTAAGGGTAAAATGAGAATTCCATGGAATTTGTTACAATTCCATGGGGTATATGATGGAAGCTTAATTCCATCAATTTGATGGAATTGGCTCTTCCATGGAGGCCAATTCCATCATACCAAACATACTTCAGCATGGAAATGAATTCCATTTCCATTTCCACCCACCTCAATTCAAGCATACCAAACAGGCCCAGTGTTTCTGGAGGTTATATGAGTCTATCTTGAAAATTTACTAAAATACCCTCGGGGGCCCAGCCCGGCCCCACTGTACCCGATCCGGCTGTACTTTTCTTGAAATTAATCCTGGGCTATCCTGACATATTTTCTCCTAAGGAATAGATTTTCGGACTCAGAATTACCAAATTATCTGCCAAAAGACGAAATTGCCCTTGGCAGCCCTTATTTCAGTGTTTTAGGGGCATTTTCATAATTATGTTTTCTCAGCCTTTTCTGAAAAAATGCCCAACTGTAACCCCACCTAATTTTCGCTCCTGAACTCAATGAAACCATCGAATCATTGAAAATTCAACTCTAAGACCCATGTAAAGCCCTGGCCAAATTATATGGGTTTTCTGGGGAAAATTGGGGTTTTTCGGTTTCGGTTCCGTAAACTCGTTCCTTTCTACTCCTAACCACTTTATTGACTATTCTATTATGTACAACTACCATTTAGTACCAATTTCGGTAGCATAACCCCTAGGTCATCTCAATTTCCAAATTTAAAATCAAAGACAATCCGGCGAAATTTCACTGATTAAATTATCCACAGCAGCCAGAATAGTCAATATACAAGAGTTTGGAAGTTACCTCAAGCTGCCACTAGCTTTTCTTAAGAGTGGCTGAAACCCTAGCTTCCCTAACACCAAATTGAGCTTCACAACCTTAAATCACATGAATAGGAAGCTTAGGAACGGAGTTATACGCATTAGGAACCAATTTACCGAAGAAAATACTTACCTTTGCAAGTTTTTCCTCCCTTTCTCTCTCTAAGAAAATCTCACACTTCCTCTCTCTTGTTGCAGCAAAACTGACGAAAATGGGAGGAGGAAGATGATAAAATATGATTTTATAAAATATTATAATTATCCAATAATTATTTTTCCATTTTCGGATTGTTACAAAATTCTGGCATATTTCTGTCCAACCTTTGAAAAATCATAACTAATTCTAGAAAAATCGAATTGAAGTGATTGCAAAGCCTATAGAACCCTCATTGAGTCTAGTTTTAAGGAAAAATATAAAATTTTGCTAGATGGAATCACAAAATTCCCAGAATTTCAATCTTTGCATACTGTTCTAGAAACTTCACAGTTTTTCTTTGCTGACTTCAAAAATTAATATCTTTTTGTATATAGCTCTAATTGAGTCATATGACCTATCAAATTAAAACTTAGGATGTCTACTTTCATCCTGTAAAATTTCATAATTTTTTCTCATCATTTAATCATTCAAAATCACATGACAAGCCCACTACTTCATAGGCGATTTCACCGAAAACATAATTCTCCAAAGTTTACCATTTTACTTTCTTAATATCCCAAAGATATAAGAATCATTATGGGATAAATTTGGGCTTCTACTAAATTGGGGCTTAGTAGTCCACTTAATTTAGGCTTATTCCCAAGCCTCAAATCTCAAATTTCGGGGTATTACACACCTCTCTATAAAAGTGAAACATCTGTAGGTCCCAATCAGAATAAATAAGGGACCTAGTCTCAGAGATCAACTGTGAGAATGGATTATCATCACCAAAATCCGACAACAAAAGTCTAATCGTCTCTAATGAATCTGAGTGTACATGAATCCTATTAAACCCATGGCTTTTAAATACTATCAACCCAGCCTTGATCGTTGTAACCTCTGCTATCGTCAACAGACCAAAGCCGAGTTCTTGATGAAATCCCACGATTCATGACCCTTGATCGTCCCGCGGGTTCTTGATGTTCTAAACCACAAAATTGTGACGATAGTTCAGACTCAGATTTTCCCAATGATTTGAATGCTTGCAAAGTTTTGAGCATGCATCCCATTTTCGTGATTCAGAGCTCTGACGGAATGCCTAACTTTCTTTGTCTAGTCTTTGGTTTTGTTTGAGTTGTCCAGGGTTGGTTTTTTTTTTTTTTTGAGTAAGACTGGATATCATACAACAAAGAAGGCAAATACAAAACGAGAACAACCGGTTTTACAATCTTTAATCATGATCCATCTCTTGTATAGGAGGTGGAGGGTGATCAAAGATACAAAAGTTACCGGATATAGTATGAGCAAGTTTAGCTAATCTATCTGCTAGCAAATTATCCTCTCTAGGAACATTAACAAAATTAACCTGCCAGTCTCTATACAGAAGAGACCTAATCTCATCCACGAGGTCCCGGAAAGGATAGTCAGAATCACACCCTCTGACAGCAAAATTAATCGCCTCAACACAATCCGACTTCAGACAGACTTTTCGAATGCCTTTGCTCCAGCATAAATATAGGCCATGAATCATACCTATAAGCTCAGCAACAGTTGGCGGAACTCCAATAAGTTTACAAGTAAATCCGCACACCTACTGATTTCCATTATTTGTAATATACCCACCACACCCGCTTCTTCCATTCCTCAAGACTGATCCATCCACCTTCAAGAAGAAAGAATCCGTGGCATCATGCCCCACGCTACGTTGGTCATCACCCTTGACGTCGACAATGACTCCCTTTCGTAACAAATCCTGGTCAGCACTGGCTCTAAAGAAACTAGAGATGGCCTGATGATCTTCACCTTGAGTTGAGTCTCCAAAAAGCTTATTGCATCGTGAAGTCCAAATATCCCAACAAACATACTCAAACAAAGTTGACCAAGGAACCTTTTTTGTATAGTCTTTACCTGCTTCATGAGTTAAATTCCATTTAACCCATTCAACCCCTTGAAGGGAGATAAAAGAATTCCATTGGTCCTGCACTACAATTGCTTTCCATCTGTCAACAGCGTTAGAACAATTCCATTGTCCAGGGTTGGTTTTGTCTGTGTGTTGTGATTTTCGGTTGTTTGTAGTTTTCTACTTTTCTTTCTCAAACAAATATTTACTTTCTGCGCATGTGACATTAATATAATTTAATGATTGAAGTATTGTAAGATATAACCTCAAAGACAAAATACATAATGAGAATATAATATAGTGAAATATATAAAGAAATTACACCTTCAAAATTTGAGTGATGTATTGCTAAAAATTTTCAGTTGGATTTTTCTATCTTCATGTTCATAAAATAAAGACATGGAAAAGACATGGACAATATTATGATAAGATATTTGTTTTTTAAAGAAATCCCACAGCTTTACCATAAAAAGGGAAAAGAAGTGACAAAACATTGCAAAACCATATTACACTATAGATTTAAAATATGTTTAAATCCTTGAAAGGAGGAGTAATAGTTACCAAATGCTTTCCATGAAGCCAAATTAGAACCCAAAATTGAGAGATCTTCCAGCGCACATCTCAAGTGACTAGAACTGGGAATCAGGGCCGGCCCTTGATGGGGCCAGGGCCTAATAGGGCCGGCCCTAAAGGGCTCGGGGTCAGGAAAATTGCAGTTTTTCAAGGCCCAGCTCCAGAGTATCAGGGCCAGGGCCGGCCCACAGGGCCGGAAAATCCTTTTCACAATATTTAACTATTTTTCCTGCGTATTTTCCCCAAAGAGATATAATTAGTAAATAACAATGATTAAAGTTCTAATTTAATACATAAATGTTGTCAACATTAAGGTTTAAATAACACATCTCTTGTAACAAACAAACACAGTTACTAATGTATAATCAAAGGTAAAATCATGTCCATAAATAACTCACACAAAGGCCAAAGTATAAGAAGGCAAGAAGCTAAATACTCTAACCTCTAAACAACATGAGTATGACGACTATCATTTTCACCTTCTTCGCCACTATCATCAATTTCAAGGACATTTAATTGTGTTTCACTTTGAGCAGTAGGTTCAAGTAGTCAAATAATCACAACCTCCATAAAAAATCATACTCTATCAGACAGAATAGTATATAATATGATTTTATTCTAAATAGGCATAACAATATACTCAAAATCACAACATGATTCAATTAGACAAAACAATATACTCAAAAATCATACTCTATACAATATAATGACAGAATGACATATAGATTTAATAAGGTAATTCAAAAATGTAACATAATTCCTTTTTAAGTTAAAAAAAATAAAAAATAAATGGGTCTAAACGGCTGGCCCGAGGCCCTCCAGGGCCGGCCCTTTTAAGCCCGAGGCCCTACAGGGCTGGCCCTTTTAGGCCCAACTTCCTTTTGAAGCTCCGATTTACAAACCCGGCCCTTGAAGGGCCAGGGCCGACCCGACAGGCTCGGCCCGTTTTTCCGGCTCTACAAGTGACCCTTCTCCCCATGTAAGTAATTTTTTCCCCTAAATTCTAATGTAAGTAATAAACATAAGGAATTGGGTAATAATATACCTAAATTACGTCCAAAAATAATAGAAAAAAGCATGACACATGACACCGACATGCCAGCAAAAATAAAGCATAAACCCCAAAAAACCTTTTTTATTTGCATGCCATATTTCCATGAGATGTTAAAATTTAAAAATATTTTGCAGAAATAAATACTTTGCTAAAACTTTTAACGAGTAATGCAACAAATGTCTCTATGGAATGAAAAAAATAATATCGTTGAAGATGAAATCTTCTAAAGCATCATTGCGTCAATGAAATTGATTACAAAATATGTATGGTAACTGACTCGCACAAGATTGAAGAGATAGCAAGAAATTTGCAGGAAACTACTACAATAACCAAACAAAGGTCAATATGAAACCCAAAAAGTGCATCAAAAGAACCTTGAAAAATCAATCTCAATTTGAATTAAAACACGTCTAAAATTAAAATATCTAAAATATGATTATATACTCACAAAAAAAAAAACAATAAGCTATACTACATTCATTTAAACTGTAGAAGATAACGGAGGTCTAAAAATTTCTAGAAATGTCTCCCACTCTTTAGATGACACTATTCTTTGCTCTTGTAGATCAACAACCACATCTCGAGAAGATGAATGGGGAAAAGGAAATAAAAAAGAGGGGATAGGCAAAAAGGGGTGTCTAGTACTTAAGAGACTAAGTGTGTGTTTTTTCACGCCCTTATCTCAATTTCAGTCTTTTTCAGAGTATTTGCGGAAAACGATATGCGGTTCGGTAGGTAACACAGGAATAACATAATTATACTGATAATATGTGCATGATTACATAAATTCCCCATATGGGTTTGTATATGATACTTACGATTAAGGTAGCCGCACAAGGCTACTAGGGTGTCTAAACTCATCCCAGTGAAATAGAGACTTCTTTCCGTCTTCGTTCCACTACTGTAATCCTCTCATATGATACTCTGCATTGTTGCTTGCATATTTTCTGTCGTCTCCTGTCTAAATTGTTGGTAGGGGAGGGTGAGATTCGAGAGAATATCAATAGGAAACATATACCATAATGCATGCATGATTGATGCTATGTGCATGACATGTTAGCTTTATCTATATATATGCCCCATAATGACATTTCTGTATGCTCAATGTTTCATACAACAAGACTATGACCACAGTGAAAACAGAAACAGAGCTTCATTTATTCAAATATGTTTTACACAATCAAGTAAAGCAATCACATACATCATTACACAAGCAAAGATATCAAATACATGCAAGTAAGGTAAGTCCCCTACCTCAAGTCTTTTCTCCGCCTCGAAACGTGTACCTTATAACACGTGCCAACAGTTCGAGCCCCATATTTGATCATACAATGCCAAAGGTACTGTTCAGACACTTCCATAGTGTTTCTGGGGGTTATATGAGTTTATATTGAAAAATTACTAAATTGCCCCCGGGGACCCGGCCCCAACGTACCTGGTCCGACTGTACTTTTCTTGAAATTCTAACCTGAGCTATTCTGACATATTTTCGCCCAAGGAATTCATTTCCAGACTCGGAATTACCAAATTCACTGCCAAAAGACGAAATTTCCCTTGGCAGCCCTTATTTCAGTGTTTTAGGGGCATTTTCATAATTATGTTTTCTCGGCCTTTTCTAAAAAAGCGCCCAACTGTAACCCCATCTAATTTTCGCTCCTAAACTCAATGGAACCATCAAATTATTGAAAATCCAACTCTAAGACCCATTTACAGTGATGGCCGAAATATATGGGTTTTAAGGGAAAAATCAGGGTTTTTCGGTTTCGGCCACGTAAACGCGTTCATTTCTACTCCTAACCACTTTATTGACTATTCCATTAGGTTACAACTACCATTAAGACCCAGTTTTGGCAGCATAATCCCTATATCATCACATTTCCAAACTTTAAAACCAATGACAATCCGGCGAAATTTCACCAATTAAATTGTCCACAACAACTAGAATATTCAATACACAAGAGTTTGGAAGTTACCTCAAACTCCCACTAGCTTTTCTCAAGATGGCTGAACCCTAACCCTTGAAAAATCAAAAGATGAGCTTCCAAACCTTAAATCACATAGAAGAATAGCTTAGGAGCGGAATTATACGCATTAGGAGCCGATTTACCGAAGAAATCACTTACCTTTACAAGCTTTTTCTTCTTCTCTCTCTAAAAATCTCAACCATTCTCTCTCTATTTCAGACCTGTGCTACACAGTTTTTGCTGAAGGAAGGAGAAGAATGATATTTATTATATGATATTTACTTTATTACACCATTTTTCCAAAATTCGGATTTTACAAAATTCTGGCAGATTTTTGCCCAAACTTTGAAAAATCATAACTGATTCTAGAAAAATCGAATTAGAGTGATTCCAAAGCCTATAGAACCCTTATTGAGTCTAGTTTCAAGAAAAAATATAGACTTTTGCTAGATGGAATCAAAAAATTCTCAGAATTTCAATCTTTGCATACTGTTCCAGAAACTTCACAGTTTTTCTATGCTGGCTTCAAAAATTCATATCTTTTTGTATATAGCTCTAATTGAGTCATATGACCTATAAAATTAAAGCTTAGGATGTCTACTTTCATCATGTAAAATTTCATAATTTTTCCTCATCATTTGATTATTCAAAATCACATGACAAGCTCACTATCTTATAGGCGATTTCACCGAAAACATAATTATATTCTCCAAAGTTCATCATTTTACTTTCTTAATACCCCAAAGATATAGGAATCATTAGGGGATAAATTTGGGCTTCTACTAAATTGGAGCTTAGTAGTCCACTTAATTTAGGCTTATCCCCATGCCTCCAATACCAAATTTCGGGATATTACATGTTTGGATTAGTTTTTTTTAATAGCTTTTACAATTTATAAAATAAGTGTGTGAGAGGAGTTTTATCTCGGGTTGCGCAAATCATGGTTTGAAACCATGATTTTGATGCTTGCCAAACACACACTAACTGTCGTGAGTCATGGTCTAGTGCTTTGAAAATATGGCAAGAATGTTTTAGAAATTGTATTTTTAAAATACTTTTAATGTCATTAATTATTCGGTATTGATTATTTGCAAACAATCAATTGTTTTTTCAAATATAAATAGGATTGCTATTTGCAAATCATTAGTAATCGGTAATTAATGGCAATAAAAGTATTTTGAAAATATATTTTGAAAATATCTTCATCAATCCATTAATCACCATTAAACATAATCTCTAATTAAAAATATAAATGGGATTAGAGATTGCAAATCATTAATAACGTGTTATTAATGCTAGGAAAAGTATTTTGAAAATACAATTTTCAATAACCATTAATTATGTGTATGCTGCAAATTTTAATCAGTGCATTAATTATCATTAAAAGTGGAAATCATATGTGGTTAATAGACAAAAATGGGAAGTATTGATTGTTAGGCTTGAATTGATCCGTACGATATATTTTTAACTGGAGCGGGTTTTACAAGATTTCCAGAGTATAGTTGGTTAATGATGATTGATTGATTCACGGCAAAAAAAAAATGATGATTGATTGATTGGTTGACGATTCTTGATACCGATGCCAAAAAAAGTGAAAGATGTTTTTTTTTGAAATAAACTGGAATTCATAAAGTGAAAGATGTTTCATCTCTTGTTTTTCCCCCACTGAGAGATGCTTCATTTTCTTTAAATAAAGTCAAAGATTTAAATATGGGTGACGAAAAAATTATGTTGGGAGAATTACCTGGGTTATAATACTATAAACATATTATATGAAAAAGATACGTATATTAAATCAAACATCTTCTATCAATTCAATTTAAATTCACATTTTTTATCCAAGAAGTTTTAAATAGAAGGCATATTGATGAATGTTTCAAAATTAGACTAAAATATACTCCCTCCGCTCCTTAGTATATACAAGATATAGTTATATAATTTGACTAGATTAAGGAAATTAGTTAATATGACATCCGTTTTCTAAAATACCATAGTCATATTCCTTATTTCTCTCATTTCTTCTTCTCCTTAATCATTGTTGAGGAAGCATCAATAAGAGGTAAATTAAGAAAAATTGATAAATATAAAAAATAAATATTATATTTAGGACTAAAATCAACTCTTCAAACATGTCTTATGTTAAGGACCGGAGGGAATACTAGATATTACATATTAAGCCATGAAGTATTATTATGATTAAAACAACTAAGCCATCCTTAAAAGATTATACAATAATCCCTAAAGTTGTGTACATTTTTTAAATAACATGTTTCCCTTTTAATCAATAAATTATAAATTACAAAATCAAATAGTTTTCTTTTTTTGGAAAAAAATCAATTGCACGCATACTTTCTGAAATTTTTTATGGTCATTGTTCTTGCTTATGAAAATGAAAAATATGTTGCTTATGTGGAAATTACTTAATGAGGCCCTCCCAATTGTGGAAACTTTGATAAGGCACCACTTCAATATTACTGGTAATTATGCATTTGATTGCCAAGATCTAGAAATAATGGATCATCTTTTTGTTACTTGTCCTTTTGTTAAGACTATTTGGTTTGGAGGTTTGTTTGTCACATTGCTTGTTACTGTTAGTACTTTTGATGATTTCAAAAGATGGTTTAAATCTATACTGTTGAATTTATTCAATGACATAAAGGAGTTGATGGTTACAAAAATGGTGAAAATTATTTCAGTTATTCAGATGAAGTGAGTGTTTGGTAATTTATTAAATCTAGATTTACGCAACTCAAGACAAAACTCTTCTCACACATTTACCTCGTAAATCGTAAAAACTATTCTCAAAAGCTAATCCAAACACATACGAAGAAGAAACTTGATAATCATAAGGGCCTGTCTGATAATCCAATAGTAGTAATCAGAGAAATCAAACATTCTGCATCCTTATGCTGCTTAGCTTTTTCATCAGATCATTCTCATGTGGGATCTCCTTCTTCTGCACCACAACGAATTCAAGTTATTGATGATATTCATAACGATGGTTGGACTAAATTTTTAGGAAAAATATAAGAGTGGTCCTTTTTCTTATTGTCAATCATGGATTTGCTTTCATGGTCAATTAGTCTAATATCTTTTATGGAAGATATCTCATGGCCAAGCATTCCTTGTTTTGACTTGCTTTTTTATTATTGGATATTTAAATAAATGTCATTCTCTCTCATATTTTCTACTCACTATCTCTTATATATTTTTATTTATTCTCTCATATATTTTTTTTGATAAATAAGGACATGTTTAAAAAAAAAGTGATATTTTTTACACATTTATTTTTTTTAATTAATTTTAACCGTTAGTTCGTTTTATATAATCAAGATAAAAATTATTTATAAAAAAAAACAGGAGAAAGGAATATTACGGAAGGAGGGCACAAAGCAACATTCTTCTAACATTTTGTATGTTTATATCGATACTTACTCATTTCTCTTTGAAGAATACCATTTGGATTGAAAAAATACACGATAATATTTTTAATTCTCTGCAATCATGCCCAGTAATGAATGTAGGAACATGATGTATCATGTTTTTATTTAATGGTATTAATCTTTTTCCACGCTCCGGCAAAAAAAGACATTTTAAATGCATTTTAATATATTTTTTTAAAGAATTTAACCCATCGATAATTTAATTTATATGTAATTATATTTTATAAATTATCTGTCGGCTCTCCCAACCTTCACAAATCTCAAACTTCTCATCCTCACCCTCCGTCTCTCGCTAATCTTCCAGGCTTCCGGGATTCTCAACTCTGCTTTGGTTAACAGAAGGAACACATCGAGTCATCGATTCTAGTAGTCCAGGTCAGCCATCGTCGGCGGCGCTCTCTCATCGGTTCCCAAGTAAGAGCTTGACGGTATCACCTTCTCGTTTTCACTCACCTTCATTTTTGATAAAATTTCTTACATCTATTTCAAATTTGCGATCGTTTGCTTTGTCATTGGATGAGAAAGATAAAGTTAGTTCCTGTCTGCCCTACTTAATGTACTGATTGATTAAAGCTGCCTATTTTTCTGATTGTTAATAACCATCAAACATTGGGAAACTATATTTGACCTATTGCATGTTTGACGTTGCGTAAAAAGAGTATTTTATCACTATTTGGATTCCTTGGAATGGTTGTTCAGATAGTTTGATTATATGAATTTCACCAGATAATTCATCCTTTATGAAATCATTAGATTAACCATGATTTCACAATGCTTCTGTTTTCTTGGTGGTAAGTTAGTGTTATCATCTAGTCACCAGTGACAAGGAGTATTTTTTAAATTAAGCTTCACGTTAGGTTCTGTTTTTAGTTTTGAGTTAATGGCTTCATGCTGATTTGTATACACTTACAGTTATTAAGCGTTTGAAGTAATTATAATTTACATGTTTCCAACTATGAAATACAGGAAAAGCCTACACTTTTACTTGGTAATATTCAGGAACAACTTCTCAAATTCTGCCTTCATTATCTTCAATTAACTTTAACATCTGGACTTTTTAGACAAGTATTTTTACTTTTGCAGCAACTTATTACCCTACTTGATATCTATATCTTATTTTCCTTCGGCAGTAACTTCCAAAGGATGCTTTGGAAAATTACTTTACCCTGAAACCCATTCATTTATGATTCAGTTCACAGGGATACAAGACTTCTTAATCTCAGGGGCTAGTTTTTAATATAGTTCTCCCAAAGTTTCTTACCATTTGGTATTAGAGTGTTAAGTTTCAGTCCAACAATCACATCCTAGTTGCATTCCTGCAACCTCAGTTCGTGATGCTATAATGGTTTTGCAAGCCTAGGGTCCTGTAGCATGTTGAAGTTAGGGCCTAAACTCAAGATATGAGAACTGAGTCCCACGTCAGAGGCACAAGATTCTGATGTGGGGTTTATAAGAACTTCAGGTTCGCAAATTTTACCAGCTAGATTTTCGGGTGTGACATACTCAATCACTTTTATAGAAAACCCCAGTGGTTGGTACGGGAAATGATATGAAATTTTGATGCAAATTGATTTGTGTGAAGCTTGTGAATCTGTCTAAGTGGCAGCAAAATTTCTGTTTTCTTACTGGTTAAAACTTTTCTAGTGGAGTGGACTTGTTCTGTGAATCAGATACAAATGATTTTTCCTTTATTATCGTTGCTTTATACTTTCCCCTCTCTTTAGTGGCCGTAGATCAAAATTTGTCTAGTGGACTTGTTCTGTGAATCAGATAAAAATGTTTTCTCCCCCTTTATTATCTTTGCTTTATATGTTACCCTCTCTTTAGTGGCCGTTGATTTTCACAGAGAAGCTGCATTCTGATTTTATTTTGGCTGTCACTAAGCTATGGTCCTCGATTACTATGATCATCACAATGCATTCAGTGTAGTTTTGCATGTAACGTGTCATGATTCACTAGTTTGTCTCAGGCTGATTATGTTGTCAACTATATCAGACACAATGGAAGGAGATACCAAGAAGCAAGACGAATCGTTGGTGAAATTAAAAGTATTATTCTTTGCGAGAGCTCGTGATATAACAGGATTGAGCGAGCTGCCGTTGGAAATGTCATCTGGCAGTACTACTCATGACTGTTTGAAACAGCTAATTGTCAAGTTTCCAGGTTTGGAAGAACTAAGAGAGTGCATAGTTCTGGCTTTGAATGAAGAATATGCAACAGGGTCAGCTATTGTTAAAGACAGAGATGAGTTGGCCATTATACCTCCAATAAGTGGTGGTTGAAACTGGCTTAGCTTTCTGAAACTGCAGGACACTGTCACTTTCAAGCTTTAGTGAATATTTCCAGAAAAGAAAATATGGATTTTAATAAATCCTGATGAGTCATGTATAGAATCCCAGACAATGCAAGTTGCATTGACGTTGTGATTCCAAAATAAGATGTATTGTGTAAAAAGTGTGGAATTGTTATTATTTTTTCAGAGAATAAAGAAACTAGATTTTATTTTGCCAAGTTTGTTAACAATCACCTGCTTTTTATATATTAAAATGACCAAATATGATTCCCCCCAAACATGATTTGACGATAATGATGATATTGTGGAAAAATGATCAGTTATACTTTTTACAAGTTTTTCTTGAACAGTAGGTCGATGTGCAGATTTGTTCGCCCTACACACAATGTGTCAATCTTTCTAAAATTCATCAGAAATTAGGGGGCATAAAAGAACATTGAGAACTAGTACGCAATCTCATATAAACAATCTAATCATTAAAAAGTCTCTTACAAACAAGCATTATACAATTTGTTGTCATTTCTTTTACACTGAATTTTATCATTGTATGTTCTAATTTTATTAGTTTATTGTATGTTACTTACTTTTTGGGACTTTTTAATGATTAGATTGGTTATACAGGACTATTGAGTAATTTTCCCTAAAGAATACAAGATCAAATCACACACATATTGTATTTAATTTTTTTTCTAAAATATTCTACTCTGAAGGAGAAGAATTATTCAAATGAACATGAAGCAACAATCTGAAGTTTACCTTCCTCACAATTGGCAGATGAAAGTCGTCTTCGTATATGTGTTCTATACTTTCTAATATTCAATGGAGTCTATTCTAGAGAATAGACACTAAACAATTTATGGAGGTAGAAGAAAACGCTACCTAATGTTATCATACATTTCAAGACAATACTTCGATGCTACCGTAAAGATAATTTTATTTAAAATGGTGAAACCAAATTATTAAATGCGAGTATTTCATTGTAATGTCACTTAGAATTTTATATCAAAGTGTACGTATCTTTGACATGGTAAATCATGTCACTACTATAATCTTTCAGGTCACTATATTCCGGTAAATTCTTACTCTATTTATTTTTTTATTTAATTATGGGTTTTCCTTTTAATACTTTGAACGTAAAAGCTTTTTGTCACTACCAACACAAACGTGTCGGGACAAATTCTAGTTTATCCAAATACTTCACATGATAACGATGGAGAGAGGATATTTATGTTTGATATATAGCAAATGGCAGCTTTAAGTAAAATATTAATACATTTTTCTTGCTAATCCGAAAACATTGGTTTTTTTTTTATTGTTTGGGTTTGGAAAATAATACTAATAGATAAATATTATAATACAGAATATGCCCGAGAAACTAAAAGGTCAACTAAAAGACTAAAGAATTAAGGAAAAAAGTTAAATAAATACTACTTGAACTTTAAAATCTTAAATAAGTTATTTTTTAAAAATATGAGTTGTCATTTGCTATACTCTTTTTATCAATCTTATTACTCTTATTGTCAATAAAATCAATTTAAAATTTTGAAGTTTAAATGATATTTTTTTATTTTTTTCCCGAGAATTAAAACGAATCTTTTTTATTTTCTTTTTTGGATCCTATATGTTTTGACTGGTATATCTGACGCAATAAAGTACCCCCTTGATTGAGGAAAAAAATTTAAAAAATATTAGTATCCCGTTCCTTAATATAAGATCGAGCTGAATTTGTTAAAAGATTAATGATGCTAAATAAATTATATTAAACTATTTATGCTTATCTTTTTTATACCAAACTAATTTGTCTAACTTATAAACCAATATATAATCAAATCATACATGTCATATTCTATGATTAATTAATTAATTTAACTTTTTTAATCTCTCCAAAAAAAAATCAACTAGGTTTTATATTAACAAAAAAAAAAGTATTAATATAGTTATAAGTTAGGGCGAGGGTCACGCTCATGCATGTCCTGTTAAACATGCAGGGAAATAATATATTAATGATGCTTTTCCGATGTCTAAAGAGTTTACAAATTTTTTCTTTAAAAGAAAAAAGAGGCATAGAGCATGGGCATGGGCACTCCGCTTGAACCTATTAAAGGCCTGGGCTATGGATCAAAGGGTAAATACTTAGCCCAATCATAAAAAGCTAGGCCCAATAAGATAAAAATAGGCCCAACACCCAAACAATTTCTGAATCCTAGCTGCTGACAACTTATACTTGGGTTAACGTTCAAAAATAGATATTATTTTTCTAAAAACGTGCTCAACACCAAAAGTTTTTAAAGAGTAAAAGTAACTATAAATTTTTAAAATAGGTGCAAAATTATACAATGATTGTTTGTTTAAATTTTTTAAGGGTTAAGATGTAAAAAGACCCATGAAATTTTTCTAAAAGTATGTCTAACACAAATACTTTTTTTAGGGGGTACAAGTAAATGTGATCTTTCAAAATAGGTGTAAAAATACACATTGACCATTAATTGATTATTGAAAAGTTTTGACTAAAAATGGTGACATTGAGGATAATGTGGATAATTAAGAAATAACTTAGAGAGAAATACTAATATAATTTAGGAGTATCATTTCATCTGAAATTTATCCAATAAAAGCATAACAACTCATAGCATTTTAATCCTAGTTGGATGATACTCATCTGAAAAATTTAAATTTTATCTTGTTTTTAAGAAAAATATTGGTTGATTATTTAATTTCAATTTTTTTTAAATTAAGAATTTTTTTCCTTAAAACAAGATAAAATTTGAATTTTTTCAAATAAGTCACCAGTCAACTAGAATTAAAATGATATGAGTTGTTATGTCTTCATGGGGACAAAGTTCAGATGACATGGTACCCTTGGAGTATGCAAGTATTTCTCCAACTTGAAATAATAATTTGCTGACTAGACAAAGGAAATTAATTTTCACATAACTCTTTATCTCCACCGCATCACTTCTTTCGAAAGAGAGATGGAGAGGAGATGAAGAGTTAGGTGGAGATAAAATGTTAGGTGAAAATTAATTTCCTTTACCCTGTCAGCAATTTATTATTTTAGATTGTTTCTTAATCATCCATGTCATCTTTCATGTCACCATTTTTAATCAAAAAATTCAAGCAAACGGTCAACTATTGGTCAATATAATTTTTTGCACTTATTTTGGAAGTTCATAATTTCTTTTATCTCTTGAAAAAATATTTGTGTAAGGCGCACTTTTGGGAAAATTTTATGTATATTTTTGCTCTATAACCCTTAAAAAATTTAAACATATGGTCAACTAATGGTCAATGTGTATTTTTGTATCTATTTTGGAAGTTCATAATTACTTTTATCCCTCAAAAAAGCATTTAATGTTGAGTGTACTTTTAAAAAAATCTTATGTGTTACACCTTAACCCTTTATACTCAATATATCAAATGAGATGAGATTGAGTCTTGTAAACACCAACAATTTGGAGAAATATAATGAAGAAGATGGAGAATCTTGTATTAACCACATAAGAGCAGCATGCTCATACAAACTATAACAATGTTAGGTTTAACAATAATCATCTCCTACTTGAGGGTGATTAACAATTAATCCTAACTCTAGAGATCTAGAAAGGACTTCCTACTCAGAGAGAGACTCACATTAATCTCTTCCTTAACATAATGTGGATCTCACTATCCTACATATTATTAACTATGACCATTTATATATATTAATGTCTCAACCAACTCACTACTCATTTAATTCCACCTTAATATCTCTAATAGGTCCCCCCTCCCTCTCTCAAAATAGGAAAACGTTGTATTAAAATGTTTCGTTTGCCTAGAATCCAACAGATTCATACTTCCCATGGCTTTGTTATGAGTAATTAAAATAATAATATTTATCTATCTAATATATATTATATATATATAATGTTGTATTAAAATGTTTCATTTGCCTAGAATCCAACAGATTCATACTTCCCATGGCTACGTTATGAGTAATTAAAATAACAATATTTATCTATAATATATATATATATATGCACACACTCTTCCATTTCTAAATGTAAGACTTACTTATATTTAGGATCAGAATATAACTACAAACTAATTCTTATATTTAAGACCAGAGGTAGTAATTAATTGTAATAATTTCATTTTTACAATCAATTCAAATATAATTTGAAATGGAGTATAATTTTTCAGTAATGTGTATGTACCAAGAGAAAACAAAAGACTAATGGCAGCAAAAACCGGAAGGGCTATATATGTTTATGTGTGTTTGTGATTTTTTTTTTGTTTTTTTGGCTTAATTGTTCGCTTCTGGCCTTCAAATAATGGTGCTGTGCTCTATTAATTACTTCTCAAGTTGCCATTCTTATTTCAATACTCACTCTTCGAAATTAATACAACTAAAATGAATGAAGCCTTTGCTTTTACTGTTACAAAAATTGTGATATATGAAGGTTATTAACTACTAGATATAATGGTTCAAAACCATCATATATGCAGAAAGCCCAGCGTAGATACATTACGGTTCTAAACTGTTATTTATTTTAGACATATTATAACGATTATAATATAATATCCATTACATATTGAGGTTTGGTGAGGCCATCATCTGCTCATTGCTATGATAATAATTAACAAACATACGTAAGCAACCATCATAATATATAGTAATGCTTGTATGATACATAACAATTTCATTTTACAATCATTATTTATTCAGTAACATACATAATGGTTTCTATGTAAGAATTGTGACTTTTAATAAAAATAAGAACCATGAACTTTTACAATAAATGATGGTTTTAATTTAATAACAGTGATAAATGTAAATAATAAGGCTCTTTAAGTGAGAGTTTTTAGCTAGTTGACATCCTCTATATGCTGATAAACATACTTAACGGTTCTTAACTAATAACTGTGAACTATTAATTTTTTTTTAAATTCATCTCCCTTCTCCAATAATGAGAATGAGGATGAGAATGACGAAGACGATGAGGAAGAGGAGGTGAATAAGACGATGACGATGGCAGTGGTGGTGACTGTCGTCCTCATCATCCTGTTCATCCTCCTTTTCCTTTTCCTCTTCCTCATCCACATTTTCATTATCGAAGGAGAGAGATGAAGGCTTGGTCAGAGTATTATCATCAGTGTAGAGAAGGGGAAAAGTTTCAAACCATCACACTGTTTGTTGTTTCATAACGATTTTTGCTTAACAACTGTAATTCTTGTAAGACAAAATATGATGGTTACTAATTACCATCGCTATTTATTTGTTTAGACTTCTATTAAGTGATTGGTTTTACTTAATTGATCCTACCAGGTTGCCCCCTCCCCCAATCTATCTATTGCACCGAATGATGAGATGGCATAAGAAAAAAGAGCATTGTGAAAGAGTCTTATTGTCATGAAGGAGGTCCAAAGCAAACTACTAGAGATGAGAGGAAACTTACTGTGAAGTGAAACAAGAAAGAACAAATTGTGAACTTGTCAGATTTCAAAATTTGACATTTCTTGTTCCATCTACAGTAAGTTTCCTCCCCCCTCTCTTAATTAACTTTTTGTACCTCCTTCATGACAAGAAGATCGTTCTCCAATGCTCTTTTCTCTTGTGTCATTTCGTCATTCGATGCAATATATGGATTGGCGGAGAGGGCAGAGGCGCTTGGTTAGTATCCTTAGTACTTGAGCCATTTGTTGCTATTAACAAGCCTTGAGGAGGAGGAGGTAGTGGAGGAGGGGGCGTCGGCATAGGAGTTCATTGGGATCTTAACATAATAAAGGAGAGAAGAATGATGTTGATAAAGAAAAGTAGTAAGAATCATAAGGAATAGTTGAATTTAAATAGAGATCTAATGGATTGTAAAGAGTTATGAGTTATGATTTATGAAGATCTAACGGGATTACAAAGGGATATGATGAGTTATGACATTGAAGGTTTGAACATTACAAAGGGTAATGAAAGAGTTAGATGACGGTTGTTTCTGAAGACCGTTATATTTTGTCTTTACTTATATAAGTGTTTGGAAGGCGAATCGTTTATAAGTGTTATATAACAGTTGTTTCTTAAGAACTATTATTTTTGTGACTAAATAAATGATGGTTCTTAGCTACAACTGTTACTTTTGTGTTTCGTGAATTCTGCCTCGCAATACATGATTGTGCATAAAATCATCCGTTACGTTTAAGCATTATATATCCTTGTGCAACTCCCATCTCGACATACATGACGTTTATTTCCTATAACCGTTATGTATTAAGCATTATAAATACCTAAATCTATAGTAGTATTTGTTGCTAATCATAACAAGAACACAAAAGTACGCAAATTATCCATCCTCGAGCAAAAGTGTTGGGTTTGATTTGTAACTCTTGTTGTATGGAATAGAAAAACACTCATCTATATGACATTGACTTGCATATATTCCCAAATAATATATATCACAACTCAAATCAAATAATCAACTGAGGTTTTATAATTTAAGTGTTTGTTTGGAAAGCGTAAAAAAATACTTTTTAAGCATATTTCTATAAGTCGATAAAAAACTCTTCTTATATATTTATTTTAAATATTATAAAAACACTTTTAAAAAATTAAAACAAACTTGATATTTAATGACACAACAAAAACTTTCTTCAAAGGTGAAATTATGAGTTCAAATAATATAATAAATGTGTGAGTTTCAGAAATAAAAAATAAAAAATGACTCCCAGATCGTTAAATTTACAGTTGTCTATTATACTTTTTTCCCCGCCAACTATACATACATATAGATATATATATTTGTAATTGACACCCAAGTCATGCTATATACAAATTACAACGTCAAAACTACAACATCTAAAGCCTTCCCAAACGAAGTATAACAGACACTTGATTCAATCTTAAATATTGCATCCCTTTCTCCCTCACACAAGGGGTGTTTGTTTACTTGGTTTCCTACGTTTCAGGTTCCTATTAGTCCCTTTCTCATTACATTAAGGTGTCTCTCATTGTAAGTTACCACGTTCCCCCCATTCACAGACCATGAAACCTTGATTGTTGCCCCGCTTGCCCGCCAAACCGCCCATCTAGAATCACGCGTGGCCTCCACCGCCATTTCCCGAGCGTCACCATTAGTCATCCCCCTCCTTCCATTTTCACATCCAAGAAGGTATCCTGCCTCCCTTCCCCTTTTTCCCACTTATTACAGGAGGAGGATAGCTCGCTCTCTCCCCTGACGCGGTATTGTTAGCGTGCATGTTACTCCCCATGCCAGGTGTCATACACATCTCCGGACCGTGAGGCCACACGCGCCACACCTTCACTGATTTGTCCAAGCTCCCCGTGTAAACCGTCCACCTGTGGTGCTGTTTGTTTCCTTCTTGCTCTTCTGGCTCCGCGGCTATGCATTTTACGGGTCCGGTGTGACCCGTCAGAACCGAAAGACACGTGTGGGACCCATTCACCTCCCTTTTCCACACGCAAACATTCTTATCCGCCGACCCACTGAACACCAGGCTCTTCCCGGCCGCCAAGCACAGCACCGCCAGCTTGTGGCCTCTCAGGAATCCGCCGTGCTTGAGGTTGTTCTTCTGAGACCGTTCCCAAAAGTTCACCAACCCGTCCGACGACCCGCAATATAAAACCGTCGACCACGCGTTCACCGCCAAAGCCGTTACGGCGTTTTCCTGCTTCAACAGAATCCGATCCAGCAAGTGCCTCGTCTTCCCTTCCCACGTCACCTCCTTCCTCCACATCTTAACCGTCCCATCCGCCGATCCAGTGAAGACAAAACACTGGAACCCAGCCACCACCGAATTCACAGCATCATCATGTGCCTGAATAGATTCCAAGCATTTAAAATCCGAAATTCGCCACACTTTCAAAGTTTTATCCCACGATCCCGAGTATAGCAACCCGTGATTTTCGTCCAAACTCAGGCTCGAAATAGCGTCGAAGTGTTTGATTCTCAGCGTTTTTTTGTGCCTCCGGATGTTTACGTAGTTCTTCGGATTCGTCGAGTTTTTCACAAAGTCCGTGAAAGTGGGCAAGGTTCCAATGCGTTTATGATAGCCAGGGATTTTCTGTGAGCTCTTCCAGATTCTGATTTTCCCATCCTGGTGGCCGGTGAAGATTTTCTCGCCGGAGATAACAATGGCTTTCACTAATCCACTGCTCGATTTGAATCCCCCATGGCTCCTGAGATTCTTCCACACTCTTATGTTTTTGCTATCGGTTCCTGTGTATAACAAATCTCCGGAAAGCGCCAGAGAATATATGTTACCCTCCTCGCGGACGAGTGACTTGATGAGGCTATTTTGTTGGTATCCGTCGTTATAGCCGCCGCCGAGGGCATTATTATCGTTCATCGGCGACGACAGCAACCAGGGAGATTTGTTGTACGGCGAGGCCAACGGATTCCACGGAGACATCAAATAAGGAGAGCTGGCGGTGCTCGTGGAGGTGCTGTCTGCGTAGTTTAGCGGGCTTGAAGTTGAATCCTGCTCGCCGCCGTAGCTACTGGAGCAAAACGACGTCTGTTCGGAGTTCAACAGAGCTCCGAATCTCGGACGATGAAAACCTGCAGGCTCAGCCACCATCGGGCTTCCCAGGGTATTTTTCATCCAAGAAAATGATCGAGAAAATTTCAAATGAGACAAAAAAAATAATCAGAGAAAAATTTCAGGTTGGAATTATGTTGGTGAAGGATTTGAAAGGAGAGGGATGGGGGATGGTTGGTGTATTTATAAGGAAGTGGGCAGGACACGTGGCAGTGGGAGACGCGAAAGGCTGGTCACGGGAAACAGGGAGAGCCGGTAACGAGGGTAGTGAAAATGGTAACGAATATTGTTTTAAACTTGGTAAGCTTCACACGCTATTTGGAGGAGGAAGAGAGGGTTGGTTTTCGGAGGCGAAGATTTTTGACCTTGGAATCTAAAATTAGAAGGGCAGTTAAGAAATGTTGACTTTTGCCAAGGATCAAAAATGCGCTTTTCAGGCGATGGACACGTCGCCGTTTTATTACCCATATGATTCATGATTGTGGATAGATCGCGTAAGGTTACGGCTTTCTTTGCCTATTTTAGTACAACGCTTACGTGTGCATTGTGTCAGTAATTACATTGTCATGCAAAATACTGAAATAGGATTTTTACTATTTGGGGTCACCAAACTAACATACTAATTACGACGACGAAGGAAAGTTTAGCACTTTTCCCGAGTTAATGCGTTACAGTTTTCACGTTAAATGTAATGAGTTCTTCAATCAAATATGCTCCATACCATCTTCAATATTTGGTCTATAGATAAAAGTACATGAATGGTTTTTTGACATTATTTATAAAATATGACATTGATGATTTATTATAATTTTTTTTATATATTTACACAAATTGATCAATGTTGGTGTAAGAAGACCGAATTTGAAGATTTTTCTTGATTTTGATTAAAAATATTGAAAGATGGGTCACTAAGAAATAATACCGGATAAAATGTTTTTCTTTTTCACAACAAAAGATTTGAACCATAACCTTCAATTACTCATAATATTCAACTCCATCACATTGTTATCACTTAAGTAATTAGCTCCAGCAGAGCGATATTTTTTATTGACGCATATATATGCCTTTTTAATTATTATTGAAAAGAATGTATTAAAACTAGTATATACACGTATTACGCCACATATATAGGTAGAAGAATACATCTTCTGAATTATTGTCACCGGAAATTCGGAATCCATAACAGAATTCCCTTACACAATCTGTGGTGGCTTTGGCTGGCACAGCTATATAATGCACGACCTGTTCAAGGCTACGAAAAGAAATTTCAATTTTCGTATCATGAAAAAAGATGTTAAATAACTTGAAAAATTCAAAATTTAAAAAGAAAAGAAACCCGGCCCGTAGCATCAACAGCATCCCGCCCAAGTAAAATACATATATTGACGTACATGCATGATTGTGAGAGAGAAAGTGCGTTATAAGTAAATGTGTGTGTGATTTGATGATGATTAGGATGGAGTAATTAACATTTTCAACGGGTAACGTATGAAACCAAAACCCAAAATCAAGCGGGGCATGAACGTGGTGGTGCATCAGGGCAAACGATGAATTTGGACATAAACAAGCGGAAGATGTCAGGGGCATTTAAAGAAAGTTATCTGAGTTCCCAAAAAAATTGAAAGAAGATCGGTGAGATGTTTTGAGACGTTTCAATTATTAAGCACAAGTCAAACCAGCAGCAGAGGATGAAGAGGCTAGTATATTACTCCAATTAATCCATATTATACACTCGTCCTGTTCTTACTATAAAGACACAGCTGGTTTTAGAGAGATTAAGGAAATTAAATAGGTTAGTTAATAATACTATATGTTGTATATAATTTGATTGTATATTAGTTTATATGTCAGAAAAATTAATTTGGTATAAAAAAAGATAAATATAAATACTTTAATAATATAATTTATTTAGTTTCTTTAAAAAGTTCAATTGAGAATTATGTTAAGTAGAGGAGGTAGCTAGTATGGCGTTTTCTAGAAAGTGTTAATGGTCGATCATGTTTTTATAAGATATTTAATTGTCTTAAAAATTATTAAATATTTTTTCATATATGACCATATTTAATAATGATAGTGATGAAGGAGTATAAATTAATCCTCTTGGCCCTTATTATAAGCTTCAATTTTTTTTTATGAATTGGTTTGATTATTTTTATAAGCTACACTTTAGAGATATATAAAACACTTGATGTATTTTTTTTCATTTTTTTATCTCTAATTAATTATATCTCTCTCATTTCTTTTTTCATTCATTATCTCTCCCACTTGCCCTCTCCATAAAGAAGAGTGTTTTGGGAAAATAAGTTGCATTTTGTACATATTTATTGTATTGAACCAATTTTAATTAGCATTTTTTTGCTAAGTATAGGTATCATCATATTAAATGCAATCCTATTTGGGGCACTGTCGCGTTTTAATCAACATTTTAATTTGTGTAATTTAGTTATTTGAAACTTATAAAAAAGATCAAAAGGACTAATATATATTACTCTTCTAGTCTTAAATGTACTTGGAACATAATAATTTAATTTATAGTGAAGTTTGTCCTAAAAAAAAAAGGTCATATATTTAAAGCTGAAAGTAGTATTAGAGTTAGTGTAGTTGTTGGGGGAAAAAAAGTTTGGAAGTTATATTGCAAATCGCTTGAATTTAATAACATGCTTAATGATTTTAATTGTTTTTATTAATACATGAAAATTAACTAAAAGTGACTTCTATACTAGTATTTAGAATAGAAGTGATATATATCATAGCCGTAGCTAGAAAAATTTGAGCGTGATCACATGCATGCATGATGCCAAAATGGGGGGGCGCTAGGGGAGATGACAAGTCATGAGGTTGGTTGAACCATAAATTAGGTTTAGGCTATTATTATATTAAAGGGATTGGAATCTTAATATTTTGTCGTAACACAGTCCTACAGAGTTAGTACAGGGTTTCATGCATTTCCTCTAATTCATATAATACCACATATATATGTCAACGCTCTCATCAATTGGCAACAACGACCTTCGTCCTTAGCTCTTCCAGTCCCCTTCACACTATATTTCTTCCATCCTCTTGCCTTATATATCGTACACTCCTTATCTATTTTGTTTGTTTGGATATGTTCTTTTCCCAATATGCTACTCTTTTATGTCTTTAATATAAGACATATTTAAAGAGTTAATTTTGGTTCTAAATATAAGACCCATCTTTCATATTTGTCAATTTTTTTTCTTAATTTATCCATATTGATGCTCCTTTAACAATAATTAATGAGAAGAGGGAATAAGGGAATTAAAGAAGAAGATGGCTATGGTGTTTTAAAAAATATATGTCATATTAACTAATTCAATTAACTTCCTTAATTTAACCAAATGAGGTAAGTATATATGTATTACCTCCGGTCCTAATCATAAGACAAAGTTGACTTTTTTGGAGAAATTAAGGAAGCCAATTAAATTACTTCAGAGTGTTTATATTTTTAGTATCCTTAAATTATATATTAGTTTATTAGTAAAATTAATTAGCTTGGAGAAAAAAATATAAATATAAATACTCTAAAGTAATTTAATTGGCTTCCTTAATTTCTCCAAAACAGTCAACTTTATCTTATAATTAGGACCAAAGGGAATATTATATTTAGAACCGGAAGGAGTACTAAGTATGATGAGAAATTTTTACTACTCCAACATGCATTACAAGTCACCTTCTAAAAGAAATTGATGATTGATGATTCTTATCATCAGTCACCAAGTAGGATAGATATTAGTTATTGTTTTTAAAGATTGCCCCTATTTAAAATTTCATTAATAGTAACTTCTATGACTTTTTGGATGTACTCTAATCCATAGTATTGATTATGGGCAAATTTGGAAGTTTAGTTAATTTGGAAGCAAAATTAATGACTTAACCATTGCATCTACTTGGTTTTGATAAAGTACTAGTTAAAACTTAAAAGTGAAGTGGCTTAGCTTGTGATAATTAAAAACCGGAGTGGTATTATTTTTTAAAAACCATTTAATATCTAATACTTCTACACCAATTAATTAATATTCGTGTCAAGTTTGACAAATTAAAATTGAAGGTCACAAATGGATTTTTCTTTTTCTTTTTTTTCATTTACCTTACACCTAGCTAGCTTTATAAGTAATGCATGCATGAAAGGTTTGTTTAATCATAAACTGCGCCTTTCCATAGCAACGATCATGTTTAATTAGTCAGTCTTAATCACCCTGCTCACCCAAAAAGAAAAGAAGAATTTATACCCAGAATCTTATTTAAGGAACATGATGATTGAGTTAATTATAATCAACACAATAATTACTTGTGACTTGTGAGATATCTAGCTATTATATGTATGTACCACTTATTAATATATGTTTATGGTTTCATTTTCTCATGATCATGTTTATATAAAGTGCACAGAGCAAGGAAGATATTTGCCCAAAAAAAACATACAAGACGATCAGCTGTCCCTTGCCAGCTGGGGTGGCTGCTTTGTCTCTCGTACATATGAAACTAATTAAGCAGACAAATTCCATGGAAAAAAAAAGGTGTGTTATTTTTATATGGGTTGACATTTGTTATCCAACAGGGTTATGACGCGTGTACAAGCGTGGGCATGACGGAATATGTCCTACGCTTGTAACACGTGTCCAACCACACGGCCTACCACGATAGTACACATGCCCTAAAATTTTTTAATTAGCAGCATATTCGGAGTTTATAAACATGCCCTAATATTTTAATTCACTAATCAAGAGTCTAGTGTTCACTAGTTATATTTTATCTCAATTACCTAAGTACAATTTAATTACTATTCTATTGGGATTGTGTGATCAGGGGTATCTATTTGATTCTTATTAATGGGTTAAAGTGTAAATTTATTTTGAAAATTTTCGTTAAAGAATAATGTTACCCTAAAAGGATTTTCAAGTTCAATGTTACCCCGAAAATTTCAAAACGTAGTAATGTTGCCCCACATTGTTAAAAAACTAACGTTGACCATTAAAAAATTAATATTAACCATTAACTTTTTAACAAAAAAGATTAACATTACTCAATTTTAACACTTCTGATCGAGCGCCAATATTGAACTTAACAATTTTCAAAGTAACATTATTCCTCAGTGAAAATTTCTAAGACCAATTTATACCTTAACCCGTTATTAATCAACTGCCAACATAAAACTCTTTTGACATAAAAAAGTTCATCGAGTGTCAACGATTAGATGCCTTAGTATATTCTATATTTCACCTCGTTACGTTGAGATCCGGTTTAAACTTGGCATTGACGTAGGCACTATTGTTTAAATTGTCCTTCGGAAAAGGAAAAGAAAGAAAATTCTCCATTGGAAATTTTATGGGGTGACTGACACTTGGCTGTTTTATTTTTCCTTAAATAAAAAACTATTTCTTTTTGCAGCCATATTCGTAGCACTAATTTATTCTATTAGTATAATATAATATTTAGTTTAACAACACGATTCGTGGGTCACCAAATCTTTGTATGAATATTTATTACTTGGATGAATATTAAAAATTTAAAATGGTACGTACGTGCGTGGCTTTCTATATAAAGGGGACACAACATGTCTTTGTGGGAAAGGGTCCGATTTCGGGTTAGATTCTCCTTGCAAACCCTGTTCTTATTCAGTGTATAATGATGTAATTAATTTGTGGTAGCTACGTATATATATTGACAATGTATTTTTAACTTTTTTTTTATTTAAATTGTCCTCTTATTTTCTTCACTTTATATATCTACTTCTTGACTTCTGTATGCAATTCATCGTCATTCTAATCGCCTTAAGATTTGGGTTACCTCCTCACGCTTGGATATGCCTTTTTCCCTTTTGTATGGAGGTCAATGCATCCATTCTAAATATTTGTTTGATATTTTCTTTCTTATAATATCATCAATATAGATAATGTACACAATTATACTCAAATGATCATATAAAAAATATACAGCTGGATTTGATATGATCTCTTCGCATATTCAAATAAACACACACACACACACACACACTCTATTTCTTATCATATATATGATGAACATATCATCTGTATTTAAATTTTATTAAGATGTATAATCGAGTTGGAAGACCCAAAAAAAAAAAATCAACGCTCCCATCATACTTGTGTAAGCAACAGAAACTATGAATTGAATATTAAAGTTGAAGGAGATTAAACAAATTAATTAATTAGGTTAACTCTTATTGTTTCCGAATCATCAGACACGTTAACCTAATCTCAAACATATTCTTTCTTTGTTTTTTTTTAAACGTAATAGCAGTATGTTATAAATAATGGCCTTCCCAAATGAGAAAGTACTCTTACGTGAACTAATAAAAAGGAAACAATATTGTTGTGAGAAAAGATACTTACATTATTATAATCATTATTAGAGATAAATATGGTGATGATAACAAGTGTCCCCGAGGCTGTCGCACCTGATGTTACAAGATTATATTAGATAATGTTGTGATGTAAATAAAAGCTATATACTACTAGTGCTGATTAATTTGAATGATTCAAATTTGAGTTGCATCAGCTTAATCAAGATTATATTTGTTATTCTGATCTTTTGATTCAATTATTAGTTTGATTGAAAATATCCTAAATTAATTAAAGTTTTTGTCGTCTGGTTTTCTTTATTTTTGTTGCAGGTCAGGAAATATAAACCTGCACAGACCATGGAAATTAATTCTGAAAGACTGAAACAGTGATTAGTCGGTTTAATCGTCGAATAATAATGGATATAAGAAACAAAAGACAATAAAATGTTGTATTTTAGTTATTGTAGCGAGAATACAGATTTTCCTGACAATATATTTAGTTATTTACCTTTGATAAGTAGTTTTTTATCTCATGGAAAAAAGTGGTCTTTTATCCTCCAACAAAAACTTGCCTCCAACGAATAACTTGGAGCAATATAGATCGTGATGTTATTGCCTGTAATAACGCACGAGTTTCTGCGATATATGCAGTTAATGCTGTAGAATAGATCTCTAGTTTATCTCATAAATTGAGAAATAATAATTACTTGACAGAAAAGTGAGAGTAGAATAGAGTGATGATGGTAAAGGCTTGTTGAATGATTGGAATTGTATTGTGAATAAGGTGCAATTATTAATTCACATTGTCATTTAGAATATAACCAAGTGTTTATATTTCACATTATGCATATTGTTCTGGACAAAATATGATAACTTCGGATACTGTAAAATCATTTCTTAAAAACTAATCCAATCACACAAAAATCCAATAGTTTTTCCCGTACATTATCACTCTTATTGGACTCAACCTCCACTAATCATCCACGCAAATTAATCTCTTTTGAAATAGTTGATGCCATAATATATGGAAACGAAAAAATTTACCTTCAACTACCTAATTAAACTAATTGATATTAGGGTATTATTGATTTTAACTTGTGTAATTGAATGAGTTCGGAATGGGCCTATGATGAAGCCCGTTGTTATAGGAAAATAGCACTATCCTTTGGAAACCCAATACTTTTACCTCGAAATCAAACCCTACAAGAACGTCCTGAGATTCTGTGTGTGTGTGTTGGGGGGGGGGGGGGGTTGTGGTTGAACCCTCCAACGCTCAGTTGGGTCAAGAAGCTCAATGAGCAATTTGATAAAAAAAATTTGAGTGTTTGATTTTTAAAATAAGTAATTGAGCTTTACTCCATCTTAATAGCTTTTGTCATAAGCTCCATTTCTCAGCTTTTACTGATTTAGCTTTTGGGGGGAATGAGAATGGTTAAAATATTTTTTCAGTTGTGTCTAGTGAACTATCAGACTGATTGCAATTTTACTCTTAATGTACTTTTTTTGCTACAAAAATTAATTTCAACTATTATTTGGTGCTTTTAACCCTTAAAATATTTTTTCAGCTGTACCCAGTGTGTTATCAGACTAATTGCAATTTTATATTTAATGTACTTTTTCAGTTCCAAAAATTATTTTAAACTATTTTTTGGTGTTGTTCTTGACCCTTTAAAATATTTTTTAACCCACTCTCTCTTATTATTATTACAAAAGTTACTTATGCTTAAGTCAATCCAAACAAGTTTTACTTTTGCAAAATTCATTTATACAATTGTTGTTCCAAACATAACTCACATTACACAATCGAGCTTTTACTAAAAATAAAATTACCAAAAGCTAAATTGAAAAACTCTATTTTTTCAATCGTTATTCCAAACACTCATAAATGGGTCAACGACTCTAATCTATGAACTATAGTGGTCATGGAGTATTTCGTTAAAAATGTAGAGTGAGTGGAAATTGCCGGTAACCTTCTAATCTAGTGGCATAGATTCAATCCCGCTTATAATCTAAGGTTGTTAGTGTCTAGCTCATTAGTTCAAAAAAAAAAAAGAGTGAGGGGAAGCTTCAAAGCCTTTTGAATACTATATTAATTAATGAAGAACAACATGCCAATATCCTAAGATGGCTACAACCTAGAAAACTATTAACATGCGTGATTATCAAAAATGTAATGCGAAAGAGAATTAAGATCACAATGTTTTGATAATAATATCAAAAAAGATCACAATGGCAGCTGATCAATCAACAACAATGACAATGAGCTTTATCCAATTAGATGAAGTCAATCAAAATGTTTTTGCCATTGGGTTTTTCTTCCCCTACATACAAATAGGTACTTAAATAAATAAGGTCCTCTACCTAATAAAGTTAAACTCAAACGAAACAAACTTTTGCTATTTCTTCACACTAATAAATAAGGTCCTCTACCTAGTATAAAGTTACACTAATGTTCTCAGAAACAAATGTATACAATATAATAATTTCAGAAAAGACGAAAGTTAAAGTGAAATTTATTGATTATAACTTAATTTTAAAATAATAATCATCCAGTTATAAATATAGGGCGTGATTTCTTGTCTAAGTTTCATTATAAATTAGATGATACATTTAGAATAAAAAAAAAAGCATAAAGAAGATGCGCCAAAATTTATGATAGCCACTCAAAATTTTTATACTATAATTCATGTGTTTCGGAATTCTGATTAGCTGGTTCATTCATGAAATGAAGGTTCATATGTTTTTCTCTCTCTCTTTTTTTTAAAAAATCTGATATATTCAATTTTAACCCGCATAGTCTCGCCTGGTCAAAAAACAATAATAATAATAATAGTCTCACGAAATGGTATGATTCTTTTAAAGTTTCAAGGGACTTCTTTCAAATTAAATTTTGTTGTGAAATGATCATATTTCTATTTTTTTGTTAAAAAAAAAAAAAAACCCTCCTGGTCAGCACTGGCTACCAAAGTTACCATCGGGAACTCCAGCGGCGCGTCACTAGAGAATTATCGCAAAAGAGGTGCTCCGTTGGTTGTTTGATACAAGATGTAGTTGGTTTTTTTAAAATTATTAAGTAAATTAAATAAATTATTTAATTATAATATATATTACATATATTATTGTGTATCGTTAGATTTTATATATTAATTTATAAGTTAAAAAAATCAATTTGAAAAAAAATAAATATAAAAATATTAAAGTAATCTATTTAGTTTTTTTAATTTTTTCTTAAAAAAATTAGTTAGGTCTAAATAGTTGTCTATATAGTATAAATGAATAGTTCCAAAAAGATAAATTTTATCGAAGACTTAACTGTAATTCTCTCTTTGATCCGATTGGTAGTGTCAACTTTCACTGACGAGGACCATCCGTCTTTATAATAAAAGTAATAAAATGATTATGATCATGCTGATCCGTATCTATTTGGATATTATTTATTATTGAAATCCCACCACCAATGCATCATAATTATTAATTAATATGCGACAAACAGAAGAGTTCCAAATCAACTGAGTTATTCAACGGAAACAATATCTTTTTTAGAAAAGAAAACAATTTGTAGCTAGCTTAATCGTGACAGAAAATATACATGTACCACTACTCCTTTCCGCCTTCATATATAACCTATATGGGAGTTATTTTTGGTTTTAAATATAAAATATATATTTTTTATTTATCAATCTTTTTCTAATTTATCTTTATATGTTCCTTCAACTTAAAGAGGAGAGGGAATGAGAGAATTGAAGAAGATAATCAGGATGTTTTAATTAAAAAATATATGCTATATCAACTAACTTAATTAATTTTCTTAATTTAATCAAAATAAATAAATATATCTTATATTAAATAAAAATTGAATGAACTATTATAGTGCCCATGTGATTGTGTGTGTTCAATATAGATAACTGGGAACAAAATCTCATAATCCACATGCGTGCACGTTGCATTATAATTCTTTTCATCAATGTATTATAAATTAACCAATTAAGAGCATTTTAATTAACTGATCAAAATGTCAAGCTTAATGGAACCTTTTTATTTTTATTTTTTTTGCCGGATAATGGAACCTTTTTATGGCTCATCGGCCCCTGCCGCTGTATGTGAGCATTAATGATAAATTTCTGAATTTATAAATACACATACATATTATTTTATTACTTATTATATTACTGATAAGCTCACATACACGTGCTAGACAATGAGTGGGATTCACGAAGTCAATAGTATATTTGAAGAAAAGTCTTAACCAAATAATGATATCTAAGCTCCCAAATTTCATGCTCTTGATCTCTTTCATTCAACAAAAACGCTTCCGGCATCTTTTTGACGCTTTTGTTATCTTTTCATTTTACTTGTTCCAATTTTTTTTGTTGCAAATTATATTGTTCATTTGTATAATATTAATATTTAATTTTTTATATTTATAAAAAATTAATTTTTTACTAATCATTATTAGCTCTTGTATTATGTATATGCATTTTCGCCTATCTCACCAAGTTTTTCTACCTCGGTCAGCTCTGTTCCCATGGGCAGTACAACTTATTACGGAGTACTATTTATTAGTACTACCCCAATCCTTATAAGACTAATTTTAATGAAATAATTAAACTACAAAATGAATTTTATATTGAAAAGCCGAAGGAGTATCTAATTTCTAAATATAAATGCATCAGACCCATGTTAGCCTATAATTTTTTATCTGAATATTAGCCTATATTAATCTAATGCTATCTATTTTTAGTTGTAAATATAAGTCACAACGAATAACAATCTACTCCATCCAATGTTTAATATAAGAACTATTTAAATATTTTTTTTAGAGAGATTAAGAAAGCTAAATAAATTATTTTATCATGTAATATGTTCTATATAATTTATAAGTCAAATAAATTAATTTAGAGGAAAACGATAAATATAAATACTTTAAAATTATTTAATTAATTTCCTTAATCTCTCTAAAAAAATCAACTGAATCTTGTATTTAATATCGGAGATAAGCATCTTACTACTACATTATTCATAAGTCTATAATTTTTGTGCATGAGCATGACCCGGAGTAAGCAACACTGGAAATAAATAAATTTGGAATACTTACTTTAATTCCATGGGTACGTTAACGTGTCACCTTGGTTAGTTGAAATGACGAGAAGGGAGCACCCAAAACGCGTGTCGTTTTGCGGGATCGCATCGCCTGCAATTCTGTCTGTCTCCCTGATTGATCTGCTTCATATTTATATATCCATATTATTCAACGTAGCCCCATGATACCTCCATGCAAGCGTTTCCAAATGTGATCTCTTTTTTGAAATTATTACTCGTATTTTAGTTTCACTATTGTATTTCTTTTTAGTCTTGCATACGATCACACAGATCACAATCCTAAATAAATTAGTGAGCAACACTCTCTCTATATACTCTGACAAACAAAAACCAGTCTTTTGCTTGTGCTCAGTGATATTAACCTAAACAATGTCTTCCAACTCCGACACGGCCACCAAACTTCCGGTGAGAACCATACCCGGCAGCTATGGCATCCCTTTCCTCGGAGCCATCTTTGATCGGTTCGATTTTTTCTATAATCAAGGACGTGACGGCTTCTTCCAATCTCGAATCAACAAGTACAAATCCACAGTGTTCCGAACCAACATGCCACCCGGTCCCTTCAACGCCTCCGACCCACGAGTCGTCGCAGTCCTCGACGCCGTCAGCTTCCCCATCCTCTTCGACACCTCCAAGGTCGAAAAGCGTGACGTCTTGACCGGAACTTACATGCCCTCCAAGGACTTCACCAGCGGCTACCGCGTCTGTGCCTACCTCGACCCCTCCGAGGAGAAGCACCAACAGATCAAGAACTTCTTTTTCGCTCTTCTCGCTTCACGCAAAGACCAGACCATCCCTCTCCTCCGAAGCTACTTGAACGAGCTGTTCCTCAAGCTTGACGACCAAGTTCATGACCACGGCCACGCTTCCCTCAACTCCATCAGCGACTCCGAGCTCTTCAACTTCATTTTCCGACTCTACTCCGGTAAAGACCCCGCTCAAACCAACCTCGGATCCTTCGCTTCCAAACTCTACGAGCTCTGGGTGTTCCCTCAGGTAACTACACTACTCTTCGACCATGCATGATTATCAACTGTTTAGATTGCTTGGTTTGTGACTGCTCCTCCCACCACATACACGTATCTTTTGGGACTTGAACTCAAGAACTAGACCAATTATATGTTGATAACTTTTTAAACTGATTGATTCTGAACATGGCCACAACACTGATCAGGTTGCTCCTCTGGGATCACTGGGGCTACCATGGTACTTCTTCCCGATCAACGTGGTGGAAGATTTCTTCCTCCATACACTGCCGTTTCCGGGGTGGTTGCTGAGATGGGATCAGAGAAAGCTATTCAAAGCCCTATACTCTTCAGCCACGGAAGCTCTCGATTTAGCTTCGACTTACGGGCTATCCCGAGAAGAAGCCTGCAACAACCTACTCTTTGTTCTTGGCTTCAACACTTACAGCGGCATCAAGATAGTGGTGCCAACGCTGCTGAAGTGGTTGGGACTGGGCGGAAAGATCCTGCACAAGAGGATCGCCGATGAGGTGAGAACCACCGTGAAAGAAGAAGGCGGGGTGAATTTGGCGGCTGTAGAGAAAATGGCGTTGGTGAAGTCGGTGGTGTGGGAGGCGATGAGGATCGAGCCGCCCGTGCCGTACCAGTACGGGAAGGCGAAGGAGGATGTGGTGGTCCAGAGCCACGATGCGGCGTTTGTGGTGAAGAAAGGGGAGATGATATTTGGGTTCCAGCCATTTGCGACGAAAGATGAGAGAGTGTTCAAGAATGCGAAGGAGTTTGTGGGAGACAGGTTCGTCGGAGAAGAAGGGAAAAGCTTATTGAAGTACGTGTATTGGTCGAATGGGCGGGAGACGGAGGATCCGACGGCCGGGAATAAACAGTGCCCGGGGAAGAATCTGGTGGAGTTAATTCTACGGGTGTTTTTGGTGGACTTCTTTTTGAGGTTTGACACGTTTACGGTGAAGCTGGGTAAGCCCACACTGGGACCCTCAGTTACCATTACGTCCTTGGTCAGGGCTTCGACCATCTGACCCCTCATGTAAATTTCCCATTTAGTCCTTCGTTGTTGGCGCTGCAAATTTCTTGTTTTGCGCAAGTTTGAGAACAAAAGAGAATCTCATCATTTCCATATCGACAAGGCTCTTATTTATTTTGTCTTCTAGTTCTTCTGTTTTTTTTTTCTTCAGATTTTCTGTGAGTGGCCTAATATAGTATGAATACTGGAATTAATGGACAAAACCACTAGGCCGTTATTATAAGGTTTCACCTGCTTTTAATCAAACGGATTTGTCAAGTATAATGTTTTTAACCCAGGAAAAAAGGTTAAGATACAATGAGATAAGATTCAAAGAATGAATTTCGTTTGAAAAAGGTAATTTAGTGTGAACACAACTTATATGGGGCCACATTTGAATTAGCCTCATGGCTTTTTTTACACAGTTACCACCCTCTTTTTTTGAAAAAAAAAATTACATGGCAAAGTCGAAGGTTGAGGTAGAGAAACCAGGCTAAACTCCTAGTCCTAGCTAGGTACAATACTTAGAAAACGTTAGCAAAAGAAAACTAACAACTAAGTTGTTCATCTTGTATAGGTACATCCCTAAGCATCCATTTGGTAAATTTGGTATCGAAATCGTATTAAAAGTGCCTCACTGTCATTCACTTGCTAAAAAGTTCCTACATCTCATTAAATCCCCGCGTGTATGTTGTAATTCCACCTCTGAACTTTGGAAGAGAAGCTCTTTAATTGCACTACAAATTAAACTAGACATTATATTAAAAACAGGAGGCAATATTGTCTTATACCGTGTTTCATGTTTTGTAAGGTTTTCTTCTGATTCTATAAAATGCGTATCTTACCTTGTAAGATAGCAAATATAAAAGAACTCCCTTTTTGCCTCAAAAAAGAACTCTTTTGTATTTCATTTACATTTAACAGGTTGAAATTTGGCCAGCCACTTCAAAGGAAATTACAAAACTTTAAACTCGAGCTATTTTTCTCCGTGCAGAAGGTTAACTTGATAAAAGTTGTTCATATAAGAATTGATACTCCCCGTACCTTTTTTTCGTGAATTTACTCCCCGTACTTTTTATAAGTTCTTATTGGTGTACATAACTTCTGTGGGCGGCCTAATACAATATGAATACTGGAACTAATGGATAATAACCACTAGGCCATTATTATAAGGTTTCACCTGCTTTTTTTTTTTTTTTTGATACACAAAGGAGAAATTTCTCAAAAAATCAACCTACATCATTAGGAATACACATATCCAGCTCTAGTTTCACCTGCTTTTAATCAAACTGATTTGTCAAGTATAATGTTTCTTAACCCTAAAAAAAGGTAAGGATGCAATGATAAGGTTCCAAGAATGAATTTCATTTGAAAAAGGTAATTTAGTGTGAAGTTGGTCCAACAACTTCCCTTTAACCACCCTCATAAAGTTTGTTACTGTAAACTAAATTAACTTGCATCAATGCACATAACTTATATGGGGCGACATTTTAATTAGCCTCATGACTTGTTTCACACTGCTACCACCCTCCTTTTGTTTTTAGCCCGAATTACAAGGAAAAGCCAAAAGTTGAGGTAGAGAAACTAGGATAAACTTTTAGGTTACAATACTTAGAAAACGTTAGCAAAAGAAACTTCTTACAATAATGTTTTTTATCTTCTAGTCACATCCCTAAGCATCCATTAGGTACATTAGGTTATCAAAATAAGATCATATCAAAAGTGCCTGGTGTCCTTCTCGCGCTAGAAAGTCCGCACATTTTATTACATATATCCTTGCGCGTGTGTCGCAGTTCCAACTCTCACCTCTGGAAGAGAAGCACTCTAATTTCCCTAATGACATCCTTTATAAGGGGTGATCCAGTGCACATTCTCGCGTAAGAATATGTTTAAAAGCTTCCAAAGAATATGAGTAAACAACTACTTTGTAATTGCAGCATTTACAAGAACCGGCATTGATTCCACAACAAATATTTTTATCTGACGTGTTGTGTGTGTATGTGTGTCTTGCAACGTTTTCTTCTGATACTATATAATGCGTATCTTACGTTGTTAGATAGCAAGAATTAAGAACTTTTTTGTATTTAATTTACATTTAACATGCTGATTATGTTTTCTGACGAGTATGTATCAATTAATTTTAAAATCATTTCTGAAATTTGGCCAACCATTTCAAGGAAAACTAAAGAAAAATATTAAAGTTGAGTCACTTTTCTCCAAGCCGAAGGTTAACTTGATAAAAGTTGTTTAATGTCTTGTGTATCATTACCCAAACAAATTTGCTCTGCCATTGACTCTAGATACTTGAACTTCTTTTGGGGGAATCTTGGAGATAAGGAAAAAAAATTAATCTCATTAAGAAAGAGAAACTTTTTTCTTTTTTTTGCCAATTGACGAAGGTGAACTTAGAATTAGACCAACGCATTTATTAAACAAATCCCTGCTTGCCAAACGACTCTAGATGACATGCTGCTCTCCCTCATCTTCTATTCTTGCAGATACTTTGAAGATTAAATACATTAATCTTTTCCAAGCTCCGTTCTTCAAAAAAACCTTACAATCCCTCCTGAATTTAGAAGGGTTTTGTAAACCATGCAGGTTTGATTGAAAATCACCTCCAATGGAATATTGACACTATGGGACTTCCATTCGTTTAAAATCAACTCTTGTGGTGGCTCATGCATGTTAAGTCAGCAAACTTAAAATCCAAACGGTTTCTGATTTACTACTTGTTAGATAATATGGCTTTATGATTTATTATTGATTGTGAATCCTTCTTTCTGTAATTTTGTGCTGTGGCCCTCAGCTATAACACTTGTAGCTCTATGATTGTACATTATGTAATATTCCCTAGAATATAGGTAAGGACCACATGTATTCTCTGATAGTTATATAAAGGAATGAGGGCTGTGCATTCAATATTGCCTTGATAAATATATTTTTTAATTAAATAGGTATAGATTTAAGCACATAATTGATTAAATTTATTGATATTTTATACCTATTTAATTATCTTCTATATATTTTCTATCTTTTAATTAAATTCAAGATAAAAAGAAATCTTGATATAAAATCTATCCATATCCTATTTTATTGTGTAGGAGATATGATATGAGATAAGAAAGTTTGAAGAAAAAAATAAATAAAGAGGCCAAGGCATGAGCTGGTAGCAAGCAAGTATATATTATATCTAAATAAAATATATAATATATCCCATGGCGTGAGATGTCAGAAAACATAAAGTGTTGTTTTGGTTGGATTATAATGACTTTAGGTTGTGGTTGATATTGATATTTTTTGTTATTTAATTTTCTTTAAATTTACTCATAACTAGATTCGTTTAATTTAAAAGAAATTGAGATTTTAATATCTAAAAATTAATTGATTGATTCCTCGTAGGACGATACTCGACTTATCACTTTATTACTTGACACGACCTCTATACTAGCGGAGTGCATCAAGTTTTTGACGCCTTTGTTGGGGAATCAAGACAACTAATTTTTAGTATTAGAGGACCTTTAGTATTTTAAGCTTAAGCAATTTTTTTTTGGGTTCAATTTGATATTTGATCTTTGTCTTTGCAGGGCTTTACATTTTATGTTAGGCGGAGCAAAGAAAACATCTAAGAAGACAAGGAAGGTCAGCGGACTTTTAGAGACAACAATACCGCAGCATTCAGATCATGAGTAGGAAGAAACCATAAGCAAAGAAATGGCTAAAGATGAAAATGATCACTTGGGTGTCAATGATTTTCTAGGAAGATCGACAATCTCAAGGTTATCAGTTTGGAATCCAAGTACCTAAGTTCCAAGCCAACAATTTTGAAATCAAGCAGGCTATGCTTAAGATGCTTGAACAACAGGGTCAGTATGTAGGAAACAATACAAAAGATCCAAATCGGCATCTCATACAATTTCTTGATGTTTGTGACGTTTCAATCAGAATGGAGTTTTTAGTGATATGATCCGCCTTCGGATCTTTCCATACTCTCTACAAGGAAAAGTCAAATAATAGCTTAATAGTTTAGAAGATGGTAGCATAACCTCTTGTGAGACATTGGAAGAAAAGTTCAGATCAAGATTCTTTCCACACAACAAGATGGTGAATGCAAGAGCTACTCTTACTAACTTTTGTCAACAATTTGATGAACATTTGCATGAAGCTTGTGAGAGATTTCAGTTGCTTGTCAGGCAGAATCCAAGTCATAATCTAGAAAAAAGGGTATTGCTTCAAACCTTTTGTACTTATTTGACTCCTGAATCAAAATATGAATTGAACACCGTCACTAATGGGGGAATTACAAAGCAACCAGTAAATCATGTCTAAAAATGTTTAGATCAGATGAGATATCAGCTGACTTTATCTAGAACAACAATTAAAGAAGGTCAGTGAAGAAAGTTACTGAGGACCCTTCTTCACAGTTAATGGCAATGTTACATATTATCAACAAGAGGTTTGACCACATATAAGCTCAAGTAAACCGATACAATGATAGACACATGGGAGTAAACACTATTTATGCGCCTTATGATTATTGTAGAGATAACCATGCTAATGGACAATGCCTCATATCTCAACAGATAGAGCTAGTAAACTATGCAGGAAATCACCGTGGCAATAATCAAAGTGATCCATACTCAAATAATTACAACTTTAGGTGGCGTAAAAATCCTAACTTCTCTTGAAAAAATGGTGCAACTCTTAATGAAGCATCAACTTCTAATGTAAGGCAAGTTTCACCTCTTGGCTTCTATCAATTGGAAAAGGAATGCATTTCTACTCAAGAGCCCAAAACTAATCTAGAGGCAATGAGCTCAAGAGTTTTCAATTAAAGAGTACTCAGGATCAAGCTGCTACTAATACAAGATTAGAATCATCCATCCAGAATCTTGAGATACAAATGGGACAACTTGCAACTGCTATGAATGCATTACAACAAAGAGAATTTCCAAGTAATACTGTGCCTAATCCTCGTAGAGATGGAAAAGCGGAATGTAAAGCCATTACCCTTAGAAGTGATAAAGAATTACTTAAAGTGTAGCAGTCAACAATGAAGTCTTCAAGTTCTAATGGCAAAGAAACTACCAAGGTTCTTGTAGAAAATGATGAAGGGTCGACATAAAAGGTTAAGGGATTAGATGAGGACAGGGACTCCCAAACGAAGGAGGTAAAGAAAAAGGCGACAACTACTAAAACTTCTAAATGGAGACCACCTCTACCGTTTCCTCAAAGATTTCAAAAGAAGGCATTTATGAGTAATACAAGAAGTTTTTGGATATCTTCAAGCAATTACACATTAACATCCCTTTAATAGAAGCTTTGGAGCAAATGCCTAAGTATACTAAGTACCTAAAAGAGATGTTAAGTAAGAAGAAGCATTTTACTAAGTTTGCAACTGTAGCACTGACCAAGGAGATCACTAGTGTCATTAAGCCTAATATTCCTTTAAAGTGTAAAGATCTTGGTTCTTTCACTATTCCATGCGTGATTGGTGACAAATTTGAAGGTTGTGTACTATGTGATTTAGGGTCTGCTGTGAATCTTATACCTTTATCTCTTTTTAAGAAGCTTTAGCTGGGGGTAGCCAACCATACAACTGTCACTACAAAAAAACAGGAAATTAGAGATGAAAATTAGCGACAAAATTAATTCCATCGCTATTCTGTCTCTAAACCGTCAACAAATCCGTCACTAATTTTAGAGACGGAGTCAGAGACGGAATATTTCCGTCACTAATTTCCGTCTCTAAAAAATCAGAGACGGAATAATTCCGTCGCTAATTTCCGTCTCTAAATTTTTTAGAAACGGAATTTAGCAACGGAATTATTCCGTCTCTAAATTCCGTCACCAATTCCGTTGCTATTCCGTCATTATTCCGTCACAAATTCCGTTACTAATTTAAGGGATGATTTAATCTTGTTTTTTGATATAAATTAGGGACAAAAATTGTTCCGTTTCTATGTTTCGTCATTATTCCGTCACTAATTCCATTGCAAATTTGAAATTTTCAAATTTTCACCATTTAAAGAATAAATGATCATATAGTATAATTATGTAAAACTTGTTGAGACATCATGGAGATGAATTCTTATGAAACGCATTCGAATATTATAAAAATGGCATCGTCATGTGACTTCGTATTAGCTAAACAAACAATGAAATAATATATGAACTACTCTCTTTTAGAAATTAACATGATAAATGAAGAAAGAATAATTGTAGTGCTAATTTCTTGAAATTAATTAGACTACTAATCAATTTATTTGTACACCCATTTATTAGTGTTACTAATATGATTTCTTTAACAAAATAAAAATACAATAGTTGTTTTGGAAGCTATATATAGTTATGAAATCCGTAGATAAAAATTAAACAAAAATACAAACAAAGAACACTAAAATATAAATGTTAAAATTCATAACAACTCATGATAAAATTTACAAAGTATAGACATCAAAACTTGTTTCTTTGAGTTTTATGCAAAGCATAGGATTTTATTTATAAAATATTGAATTTGAGACAAATTGTAGTAATGTATTCTACCATTTCAAATAATACATAAAAACATGTAAATAATCACTACTACATATATTATATGAATGTGTAATTAAATACTCATTTGATTTACAGTATAAGTGCAATCTTGCAATTGTATCAAAAAAAAGTTCAATATTGCAATTTGGCCGAAGGAACCTCTAAATATAGGTATTTATGCGTCATATAACCTTCAGGAATTTTATTTACTTCATTTTGTGTTTTTCAAATCATATCAAGATTGTTGAATACTAAATCAAAGATGGAGCTAGTATGTGCAATTATTGTGTGAACTTAGTTTGCCATGTCATATGTGGTATAATTAGTTAAAATACAACAATTCAACTAATATTAATCCTAGTTGGCTGCTCATCTGATTCACATTTTTAATATTTTTCTTAAAAATTCAAATCGTTTAATTAAGATTTCACAAATAAAGAAAAATAAATATTGTGAAATCTTTTAATTTTTTTAATATACCAACTAATGTTTAAGAGGTGCCAAATCAGCTCATAAATTGTTATATTTTAATTGGTTAGGCTACAAATAGTATGACGTACTAGATTGATACAATAATTGGTTAGTCGCTTGTTTAGCCTCACAAGGGTCACCGACTTCTCCTCTCTTCTTCGTCAGCCATTGCAGCTCTCCTCTCTCAAACACTCTTTTTCTCGGCTGGTTTGTTTACTTCAATGTTAAATACTCATTTGATTTGTTAATTGAGATTAATAAGTAGGATTAGAGTGGTAGTCAATAGGCCAAAGAAAACAATTAGTCATAGTAGAATTTGAAAATTCACTATAATGAGTTGTATTTTAGACTAAGACTCTCAATTAAAACATTGTTAAATAAAAATTGTTCATTTGAAACTCCCAAGACAAATCATGAAGCTTATACATCAGTTGTACTCAGTGTACATGCATATATGATATACATAGAATTAACTATGCACCTATTATTCACTACTAGATCACAACATTTTCTACAATTGAATCCCCTAGTTCAAATGTATCTGCTATATATATGTGTGTGTGTGTGTGTGAACATGATAGTTGATAAGTAAAAATGAAGTTTTGTTTTAGCAAATTGTAGATATTTTGATGAGCTTGAGTAGCAGGATGTCACTTTGTTATTTTGAAGGCTATTCTAGTTTCTTGTGTAACATCCTAATTTTATTATTAATATTTAAGTATTATTATGATGTGATTTATTAAGTAACTTGGGGTTTTGAGTAAATTAAAGGCATTGTCTGAGATATAAAAGCATAAAATTAATACAACCGTTGACTGAGATTGAAAATTTGTGAGTAATATATTTATTAATAATGAAATCGAATTTAATGGGATTATTTTATGGCAATTAGAAATCACTGTATAATTATTTCAGAATAAGTAGAAATTAATAATAAATATTAATAAAATGAATGAATTTTATGAATATGTGATTATGGTTATATAAATGTATCATAAAAGTTTTATTTGAGTGAAATACACAAATAAATCTTAATTAATTATTGAGACTTTTTGAGAATCTTAGCAAATTTAGACATATGCTAATATCATGATATGTATTTAAGAATAAGAATAAGTATAATTTTTTTAGGATTAAGGTGCAAATTTACCAACAAAGTTTTGTTTGAGTAGCGTCTGGCATAAATATCTTTTAGAAGGGGCAAAAATACCAATTAACATTTAAAAAGGGACATTCATCACAAAAACCGTTAATCCGTACTAACGGCGTTAAATTATAAGAGAAGAAAACCCCTAACGGTATTAGTACTGATTTAACGGTTTTTGTGGGAGATGCCCATTTTTAATTGTTCATTGGTATTTTTGCCCCTTCTAAAAGATATTTGTGCCAGTCGCTCCTTGGACAAAACTTCATTAGTAAATCTACACCTTAACCCATTTTTTTTATTACTAATTTAAAAAAAGAGTGAACAAAAAGTAAAAGAACGAAAGAAAGAATAAAGAAAAGAAGAATGAAATTAAAAATTTGAAATTGTTTAGCTAATGAATTTTTCCAATTAGAAACTTTAGCAGCCTGGACATTGTTTTGCTGATGAATTATTTCAGTAGGAAACTTTAGGTAATAAATTTATTTTAATATATTTGAATTTCATTCTATAGGAAAAAAAATTCAATTTTATTAATAAATGAAATAAATTGTTTTATTTTAGTGAAACAATATCCTCGGGACCTCTATTTGGAAGCTCATATATCTATCATGTATTTTATATATTATATAACCATAATTAAAATTTTTAAATTTTATTTAATAATTTAATAAATTGATTTCAAGAATTACGTGCATGGTTTTAAGTTTTTATTTAATAAATTATCTAATTAGTCTCTAAATTTATTTAATAAATATATTTTATTCATTTTTTTTCCAGTTGATTCATTTTATTTAATTAGTCTTTGATAAAACATGAATTTAAATATTTTACTTATATTTGTGGTAAATCTTGCTCCCTCCAAAAAAATTTGGGAGAATTACACTAAGGTCCTAAGGAAGAAGAGAAATGAAAAAATGGTCCCAATAGATTGCAAAATAAAAAAATGGTCCCATAAAGTTGTTAATACAAACTCATGGAGTTGTTAACGAGTTGTCAATACAGGCTCCTGGAGTTGTTAATGGGATCATTTTTTCATTTTGCAATCTATAGGGACCATTTTTTTATTTTTTTCCTTCCTTAGGATCTCATTGTAATTCTCCCAAAAAATTTTTATGTTCCCTCTCTAATTATAAAGTCAAAAATTACTCTTGATTGCCGCCAGAGGCAGCTTTTTTCCCCTAAAAATTTCTCCCGCTGCTCACTTCTTGTTTTGCCCAAATCCCTAATTCCTCTGGCCTATTCCTTCAATTTCAGTCGTCATCTTCTCTGGCTCTCCTCCGCAGCACCATCCATCCATATCACCAATCACCAGTGGTAATCCCTCCCTCCCTCTCCTTCATCTGAACCTAACTTCCCTTCATCCGTTGTTCCATTACTCTCATTCGCATTGCAGCACAGATGCCATCTTGACTTTGCCTGGTCTCACTGCAAAACACGCCTCGATTTCACTCACTTTCTCACCTCGTGGTTTCCTTTCCATCTACTTCAATGAGAAATTGGTTTGTTCTTGTGGCAATCACAACCCTCATAGTGAAATTGATTTGGAATCCTCCTTCAACACTCTGGTTCTTAATTAGAACTGGTGGAGAGAAGAGATGGTATATGCTGCGTTACTTTACTATTTAACATGAATAGGTTATGAAGTGATACAAGTTGTTAGAATCATGTTGATGCTGTGAGTATATGATTGAATGTATTGCAAAGGCATTTTACATGCTTGTGGGCCTAATTATATGACGCAGAACTTCTTTCCCCCTCACTCTGTCAGATTTTGTGTGTGTGTGATCATATAAAGGTACATATATTCCTAATGCCATGTAGCAAATATGTGAGTAAGATGCTTATGTCAGCTATAATTAAGTGGTACTGCTACTGGGACAATGCACATAGGGCTGTAGCCACTTTGAAGCTTGTTCTTTGGATAGCTGGAAATGAATGGAACATGTTTGGTTCTTAGTGTAGGGCCATTGCCTTTTCTTTTCTTTTCCTTTTTGAAGTGTTTGATATCTATGGACTGTTATGCAATTATGATGTGCCAATTCATAGCGACATATTTTGAGAAGTGCTAACTATTAACAAAATTATTGCTCTTGGATTGTTCAGCCTTACTATTCCAAGAGTGAGAAGTGCTAATTATATATTGAGCTTCCCTTGTCTTTAATTTGGAGTATTAAAAAAAAAGAAGCAACAAAATAAAACAGATTAAAAACACTGTATATCTATCACTGCTCTAAGTTGTGCATATCCCTGCCATATTACTTGCTTGGTTAAATTTGTTTAAGAATAAGATTGGGGAATTCTACTCTACTATGCCTAAAAATTTTTTAAAGGACTGAATTTATGGGTTTTGGGGTGGACTGATAGCATTCTCAGTTTCATTTTTGTGTGCGCGTTGCCACTCATTGAATTTTGGCTGACACTTAGGGAATTTGGACCAAATAATATTGTTCATATCATTTTAGACTCAAATTACTTGATCATTTTCTTACTTTCTGGTGATCTCTTTGGCTTCAAGTCTTGTTATTAGTTATTGGTTTGTTTAAAGAAGACTGTTTTCTAATTGTGCGTAGTAGAATTAGCTGAAATTTGCTGCATAAACTGGTTTTAGAAATTGAAACTACACTTGGTCAAATTTTGGTTCATGCATTGCATCGGGACCCACTTTGAACTGCATATTACTGTTGGTCCACTGAAATTATGATTTCTTATCACTTTGCATTGTATGTCTTTGTAGTAACTGAAGTTGACTTCTCAATTACGTTTGCTGAAATCACTAGCATTTGTGGTGCTTATATATCCAATGAAGCTTTTATGCAATCCCTGCTGATTAATATAGGATCCGTGCTGTTTATCGATAGTTAGTAATTAGTGCACCAATTTATATATTGATTATATGCACCCGCGCATCTCGTGGGAGAGTCACTGCTTGTTGGATTAAATATTTGAATTTTTCTGGCCTAATGTGTAGTATTTGAATTGAATGGGTTATAGCTTCTGTATTATGATATGAATAGGGCATCTCTGCATTTTTGATATGATGATGGGAATTTTTTCACAAGGTATTGCAAAGTGTTTTATTTTTCAAACTAAAAGGAGCATTGGTGGATAAGATATTTTGTTGAAACAACTGAGGTCAATCTACAATGAATCGGTGCAGCAATTGGAAAAGTGTATTCAAGATGTAAAGAAACCAATTATTAATTTTATTTTGAAGTCGGGTCTTGGTGACTTGATTGACTCAAAAAGTGAGTCTGCCATTGATAAGTTGGTTCAGCAGATTGGATTCTTAGGCTTGCACCTTTTAGATAGGGGGAATTTTATTCAAAGACATTGGTTGAGGATTTGACTTCACATTTTAATCATAAAAGCTGGAGATAAGACCCGACTTCTATTCCTTGCTGGTGAGCCAGTAGGTGTCTTGGCTGCTACTGCAATGTCAACTCCTGCTTATAAGGTAGTCCTTGACGCTACTCCTAGCAGTAACTCTTCATGGGAATTAATTAAGGTAATTTATATGTTTATCTAATGATGCTACCTGTTTTTTATTTTCAGATGCATTTCCTTTCTCTGATTTTATATTTGTACATTTTGTGTTCAGGAAATATTGGTTTGTAAGGTAGGCTTTAAGGATGAGGCAATTGACGGGCACGTAATTTTGTACCTGAATGATTGTGGTTGTGGAAAGCCATATTGTTGGGAAAATGCAACTTATGTGGTTAAAAATCAATTGAGAAAAGTCAATCTTAAAGAGGTGGCAAATGAGGTTATAATGGAGTATGTATCCTCTTCCATGTTCATTACATATCTCTTCATAACTAAGAAATGTGTGTATTGATTTAAGCTTTCAGCTATTGTTTCTGGTATCTTACAGCTGGAGGTGTCCGTGTTATGAATCTTGTTAGTTGCGTGAGTATATATTTATGTACCAACATCATTCATTGCAAAAAAACTTAGAAGTTTCACTAACTTGTTAGGGTTTTAAGTTTAAGCAGCTAATGTTGGACATGCAGAGGATTGTAGAGTGCCTTTGAATAATTTTATCTCTGTTTTTTTTTTGGGTTTAAAGTTTGTTTTACTTGTACTTTGTCTTTGAAATGAAACTTCTTATTTTGTTCTTATGCACTATTTCTTTCTTGTCAATGAATTTTTCATCAATAAACTGTAAATTTTCCTAGAAATTTTGATACTTCTTATGTTGTCTCATGTCATGTCTTTTTGGTTTAACTTGATCCTTATAACCAAAAAAAAAAATCTTGCATTCTTGGGTTATTTGAAAGAATTAAGTTTGACTTCAGTGTTGTTGTGCTTTTATTGATAGGATCAAGAGGTTTAGTTATTTTTACTGGTTCTCTGGATTTTGTTGAAATTGTATGATATTGCTAGTTTTAATTAAGTTGTGCCATGTGTGTTCTCTGTGTAACTCTAATTTGATATCTCTTTATATCAAGTGTCATGTGCATTGCATCTCTTTTTGCAAGGGTCATACTCCTAAATAATAACATTTGTCTTAGTATAGAAATATTGTGGCATGAAAAGAAAATAATTGAACCCAACGTTCTATTTTAAATAAAGCTATAGTCGTTTTTGCAAGGAACAACACTGAGATTTCTTGAAAAATATTGATACTGTTCTTACCATTCAACAATTGCATGTTACCCTGTAACTTTGTCTTTATGATGAATAACTAAAGAGATTCTAAAATTCAGTATGAAGAAGTACATATGACAACTAATGCCATGGTTGGTCAAGAAGATGAAGAAGAGCAGGAGGATGATGAAGAAGAACAAGAGGATGAAGAAGAAGAAGAAGAAGAAGATTCTTATATGGAAGATGATGGTGACGGTGATGGTGTTTGAAATATTTGTGTGGTTTCTTTGATATATTATATACATTTTTACTTTAGTACTTTTGTTGCTTTGTAGTTGTTAACTTATTATCATTTTAGGACTTGGTTTGAATTTGATTTTATTTGGAATCAATTTAATTTCACTTTCAGTTCTTTAACTATTATAGGTTATTAAGTTTGACTTATCGTTAAATTCAAAATAACAAAAAAAAAATTAATTGGAGAGAGAAAATTAAAAAAGCTTAGAGACGGATTTATGACAGAAATTCTGTTACAAAATTAATTTTTTTTAAAAAAAGATTTCACTTTGCAACGGACTAGTGATGGAATTCCATCACTAATCCATCTTAGAAATTAATAATGAAATTAATTTCTTTTTCAACTTTGTGACGGATTAGGGATAGAAATTTTGTCCCTAATCTTAGACAAATTAGAGACGGAAATTCTGTCGCTAATCCGTCTCAGAAATTAATTACGGAATTAATTTCTTTTCTGTGACGGATTAAAGACGGAAATTCCGTCGCTAATCCGTCTCAAAAATTAGTGACGGAATTAGAGACGGAATTTTAATTCTGTCGCTAACGGAATTAGTAACGGCCTTTTTAGAGACGGACCATTTTCCGTAGCTAATCCGTCGCTAACAGATTAGCGACGGAATTTCCATAGCTAAATTCTGTCTCTAATACCCAGTTTTTTTTGTAGTGTGTTACACTCAAGCAAGCTGATTAAAGTTTTTCTTATCCATATGCTATCATTAGTTATGTGTTGGTGAAAGTTGGCTCTTTTATATATCCTGCTGACTTCATTTTTCTTGACATGGAAGAGGATTAAGACATTCCACTAATTGTTAGGAGATCATTCCTGGCTACTAAAGAGCATTGGTGGATGTCGAACAAGGAAAGATAATTCTAGGACTTGGTGATGAGCAAGTCAAGTTTACGAGGGATAAAACAACAGAGTATCAAAATGACTTTAAACAATATGCAAGGATTGTCATGATAGATGACCTCAATTAAGCTAAATTGGATTCATTTTCCATTAAAGAACCCCTTAAAACTATTTTCATTGATCAATATAGTGTGGATAATGTGTATAAGCACACTGAGCAAATTTCGAATACCTCTGCATCCTTTCCTGGGAAACATTGGTACTGCTTGTCTCAACCTCCTTAACATTATGACATAATTGGGCTGCAGACTATAAACCAAGTGCTTCTTGGGAGGCAACCCAATGATTTTGCTTGCATTTTTTATCATCATTATTTTTCATTTCTTTCATTTTTATTCAAGTTTAAAGATGATCACTCCTCTTGTGGCTACAAATTCTTGCTTGTGCACTCTTTCCTCCCTCAAAAGTTGAAACATCATGGATGGTACTAGACGAAGAACTCCACATCAAAATCAAAGACCTAAACCAGAGGAATATTAGTTCCTTTCCCTCTTTATTGATTTTTACAATGTTGAGGACAATGTTTGATTTGAGTATGGGGGAGGGATATGATTTTTTTTTGGTTGTGCTTGTCCTTATGGAATTGAAAAAAAAATTGAAATTTTTGAATTGCTTGGGATTAACCTTAACTTTGAACCTTCCCCATCTTAGAGAGTGTTATTGAAAAAAAAAATTAAAATAGAAAAGAATGTTTCAATTAAGCCTCTAAGCCTATGTTGTTGTATAAATCTTGAGATGGACTATGAGAATAGGGTTAGTTTGTAATATGACCAATAGATTATTAGTTTATGAATATTTTTCCACTTAATTTCTTTGGAAATTTGATAATTACCCTTGTTGGCCAAGCAAAGCTTCTATTTAGAGAAATAACTCAGGAGGAAAAAAAATAAAAGAAAAGAGAAAAAAAAGCAAAAAAAAAAAAAGAGAATAAGAAACACAACTCCAATGGCTTCTCTAAACCTAACTTAGTAACCGGGGCACTTCATCACTAATGTTGGCACTTGCGTCAAATGGTAAAGTTAAAGAGGGCTATGAGTTGGGCTAAAAGAGTCTTAAGGTACATGTTAGAGTAACTGAGTACTCGGTGTTGCATGACCCATGTGCAGGGTTGCGTCAAAAGGGGACCTATAACAACTCAAAATTAAAAAAGAAGATAAAGAAAAATAAATGAATCAATTTTCTACCTAAGGATTCTTATTAATTTAAATAAAAAGCTTGGTTAAGGGGGGTATTTGAATTTTTTTTGGAGAAGATTAGTAGCGTAATATTCATTTACTAATCTTATTGTTGCACTTATTACTTGTTGATCCTTTGATCATAGGATGTTAAGAGATTATTACAACTATTTAAGGCTATTGGCTTAGAGATTCACTCTTATAAGACATTAAATTAAATAAAATTTGATAACATGATCTAAGTGTGGTGGTGTGATACTCTCTATTTAGGAATTTCATAAGCAATATTCTTTTTGTTCAGATAATGAATTTTCTTTCTTTTGCTTAAGAACAAGCAAATGTTCAAGTGTGGGGGGATTTGATAAATATATATTTTTAATTAAATAGGTATAGATTTAAGGACATAATTGATTAAATTTATTGATATTTTATACTTATTTAATTATCTTCTTTATATTTTCTATCTTTTAATTAAATTCAGAATAAAAAGAAATCTAGATATAAAATCTATCCATATCCTATTTTATTGTGCAGGATATGATATAAGATAAGAAAGTATGAAGAAAAAAATAAATAAAAAGGTCAAGGCATGAGCTGGTAGCAAGCAAGTATATATTATATCTAAATAAAAGATATAATATATCCCATGGCTTGAGATATTAGAAAATGTAAAGTGTTGTTTTGGTTGGATTAGTGACTCTAGGTTGATATTGATAGTTTTTGTTATTTAATTTCCTTTGAATTTCCTCATAACTAGATTCATTTAACTTAAAAGAAATTAAGATTTTAATACCTAAAAATTAATTGATTGATTCCTCGTGGGACAATACCCGACTTATCACTTTATTACTTGGCACGATTCGTATACTTATGGAGCGCAACATGCCTCCCTTTTATATATTCATCTTTTTGGCCAAACTTTATTGGTATCAGAGCCACCAAAAAAGAATGTCTTAGTCATCTTCCTCTGCTTCGTCTGCGCTACTGTCACCTGCTGCCAAAGCTTACGGCTTGTTCAACTTGTCAATCCCGATTACCAATATTAAGCTTGATCGCGGAAATTTTCTTATATGGGAGTATGTTGTTCTCCCCTTGATTGAAGGCAATTGTCTTGAATCTCAAATTGATGGCACAGGAATCACACCTTCTCATTTTCTTTTTGGAGGAGCAGGAGCTGTTAATCCTGAGTTTTTGGAGTGGAACTCTGTAGATAAAATGCTGGTTGGATGGCTTCAAAATACCATGTCGCAGGAGGTAGGTACACATCTTCTGCATTCTAAGACTCCAAAGGAACTCTGGATTGGAGCCAAAGATCTAACATCTGTATCAAACAAAGCATGCATGTATTATGGTCTATAAGTCAGATCTTCATAATACCAGGAAAAATAGCATGAAAATGGAATAATATCTCAGGAAAATGAAAACTCTGTTTGATCAACTTGCACTTGCAGGAGCCACAATCACCACTGAAGAACTGATAATGCACACTTTGAATAGACTTGATGCAGACTATAATGCCATAGTTGTCAAGCTTATCGATCAAACAAATCTCTCTTGGATTGAAGCACATGCTTCACTCTTATCTTTTGAAAGCAAGTTGAAGCAACTTAATAATTTCTTGTCTCTTAGTATTCAGCCATCTACAAACTTGGTGCATTGAGACTTCTCTAATTCTCGCAACTCTGACTCGTATCGTGGTTCATGGCGACGATCAAGAGTTGGTTATCGTAGTAGAAGAGGTAGAGCATGTAATGCCCCAAATTTTGATTAAGGGCTAATGATGATTATTGTGGATGATTTATGAAATTAAATTTGGATAATTATGTGTTTTGTGGCAATTTTAATTAATGTGCCATAATTAGTGAGAAATTGGAATAATGGAATTATTGGCCATGGGTTAGTGATTAATGGAGAAATTAATTACTAGCTAAGAGAAAAATGAGAAGTGTGATTAAATGGCTAATGGAATGGTTAAAGTAACTAATTGGTTACTTATTTGAGGTGAGCCAATGAGATGGTGACATGTGGCAAAATTTGGTATGAAGAGAGGGTGTAGAAAGAAAAGTCAAATGGCATATTTTATTCATTTTTCTCTCTCTTCCCTCCTCTCTTTTCGCTAAACAAGGTATGGGGAAGGGGATGTGATTATTTCTTCATCTTCTTCCACACTCATCCCTCTCATCTCTCTCTTGTGCCATTGTTGAAGGAGAAAGAGAAAGGAAAAGCTTGCATTTAAGGTGAGTAAATTGCCTCCATTGCTTAAGCTCTTTTCTTTAATGTTGTTCCTTGAGTTAAGAGCTTCATTTCCATGTTTATAGTTTGGCCATTGGTGTTGGTTTGTACCCACAAGGAAAGTTGAGAGTTAGAGAATCAAGAAATTTCTTTGGCAAAGTTATAGAGGTAAGTGAGACAAACTTTTCTATATAAGTTTTGTGGCCTTTGAATTTTTTTGGAAATTCTGGCCTTGAATTTGAAAATAAGAGTCATTGGGTATTTGGTATGATCTTGGCATGGAAATAGTTTGGGATAAATATATGGATTTGGGATTGAAATATCTTGTTTGGATGATTTTGGAATTTGGATGTTTATATTGCCCAAAACCAAAGCATGATAATGGATTAAGATTTTGATAATTCTGATGGTTCCATTGAATTCCTTGGGTGTTTTTGTGTAGGAGTAGGCTTGAGTAAGAGTTTGGGACCATTAGAATCAATTGGGCAATTGTTGGGAAGTGTGGTCTATTTTGCTGCATTTTCTGGTTTCTGATAAAATTACTTGAGTGATATGGGGTTCACTCGAGTGAGGGATGAACATCACTTGAGTGAGGGTGAGTTCACTCGAGTGCGTTAGTGTATTTTTCCCTTTATGCTTCTAGTTTCAGTTGCACTTCCTTGGATAAAGGCAAGATATACCTTAACACTTACGAGTGTTAAGCCATCACTCGAGTGCTTTGTGTTCCACTCGAATGCTCCTCTACTTTGAAAATTTCTATTACTCTCGGGTTTTCACTTTCTGTGCTTCACTTCCTAGTACTCGAGTGAGCATTTGGCTATTACTCGATGTTGCTTTCTGTGCTCGAGTGTTCTTGTCTCTGAAAGTTTCTTGTACTCTCAGGTATTCACTTGTTGTTGTTCACTCTCTAGAACCCGAGTGTAGATCGTACCATCACTTGAGTGATGTCTCCTTCACTCGAGTATTCGTATAATATCACTTGAGTGAGGCCATCTTCACTCGAGTGTCTCAGTGAAAAATATCAGTTTTGTGTTTTCAAAAAAGGGATCTTTGGGGATAGTCTTCCAACTCTTTAGAGCTATTGATAGAGTTATTTATGGGCTCTAAAAGAGCAATAATGATAACCAAATTAAGTGTTAGAAGTCATTGAGAATTATAATAGAGAATTGACACTTCGTCCCTAATTATGAATTTAGGATTTGACATTTTCCTTACTTGGGAGAAACCAGCCCTAGGACACGCACGGAAGGATCAAGGTAGTGACTCTTCTCTCATATTGTGTATGATGTTTTGGTATGCATGACTTGTCATTGAGCTTTGTGAACTGTATATGCCATGGTCCATTACAATGTGAGCACTTCAGCGTGAGTCGTTTAGGGATTGACGCTGGTCATTTCTAGCTCAGTTGTTGAACTACCGTTGTAATCGATATGGATCTTTGTGAATCTGACCCGTGGGGCGGCGTGTTATGAATCCAGCCGTGGGCTGTGTTATATATCTTGCCTGTATGGCTTGCGCATAAAATTCTTTATATGAATCCCAGCTGTGGTGAAATATATTGTGTGGACTGTTGTGGTGCAATACAGTGTGAGCAAACGTAAGGGTGACATGAGTCATACTTGCCCTTGCCGCTCTAACTACCGTTGTAGTTGCTATGTGTGTGTGATGATTTGCTTTCATGCCTTATTGTTGCGCATACTATGAGTGATTTGTTACTACGGGGATTCTTTAGAATCTCACTCCCCAAAAACATAAATTTTAGACAGGGCTGAAGGATCCAAAGGAAAGCGGACGACGAAGAGTGGATAGAGCTCCTGGCTAGGAGTTTTATTTTGGGAAATTGGTTATCATTTTGTAAATCATTTGGATATATTTTGTTGGGAATTACATGTACATATTTGATAGTATTTGTGTAATCCACTTGTTATAAGAAACTCTATGGGTAATTGTACCTTGTAAATCCTTAATTAGTCAATGAAACCCGAGTGTGTCAGGAAATTTATGTTGTACTCTGATATGTATGAATGAAATCAACCCGTACAAGCCATTTATGTTTGAAAGGTGAGTATGAGACCATTGCGAAACAGGTGTTGTAAAAGTTTTGAAAACCCTTATTTTAGGAAGTTCAATTTTTTTAAATAAGTCTCAAATCATACATGGTCTTTAATTCAAACTTAATCACGTGTTTATAAACGTAAATATCGGCCTTAATCGTGAAGGGGGTTACAGAACATGTCGAAGATAATATAATAGTGGAAATAATGATGGACGAATGTACTGTGATCTTTGTGAAAAATTTTGTCATATCGTTAAGAATTGTTTTCACCAGTTTGATTGTAGCTTTAAGCCTTCTTCCTCTGGATCTAGTCGAGATTATGACAATTACAGTGCTCAAGCTATGAATACTAGTCCTAAAATAGTACTTGATCCCTCTTGGTACATAAATAGTGGAGCTAACTATCATGTTGCTTTTCGGTCATATCATCAGGATCAAGTGGCTCCGGTTAGTAAGTCTTTCTTATCTACTTGTACTGGAGAAAGAAAAATTTATGGTATTGGTTCTAAAACACTACCTAAGTCTTGCTTACAGCTTAAAAATGTTCTTGTGCCCCCAACCACTAAAAACTTGCTTAGTGTTAATAAGCTTATTGAAGATAATTGTGTTGACATTCGATTTACTAACAAAGAAAGTGTTGTGAAGGCAAAATGACAGGGCAAATAGTAATGCAAGGGAAAGCAAGTCAAGGGATGTATCCCATGGAAAATGAACAAGTTCCAAACCAAGCTGCCAACGTTTTTGCTGCTGCCGCAACCTTTTCTTTGAATATTGCAGATGATTTTCTTCAATGGCAATGTAAACTAGGACATCCTATAGTAGAGAACTAAAGCAAGTTTTGAAAAGTTGTAATGGCAAACTTGAAATCAATGAAAATTTTGTTTGTGAGGACTGTTAATTGGGCAAATCTAAATTCTTACCCTACTCTGTTTCTATGACTCATGCTAAGCTATTATTAGAATTGATTCATATAGATATTTTGGGCCTTTCACCAGTGCAATCTTTTGGAGGTCACAGATTTTATATTAATTTCATTGATGATTTTAGTTGGTATACTTAGATATTTCCCTTGCGTGATAAGAATGAAGTAATACATGCGTTTAATGTTTTCAAGAAACAGGATGAAAACCAACTTAGTGCTAAAATCAAAATGATTCAATATGATAATGGTACAGAGTTTAAACTGTTTGCTCCTTTGGCTCAAGAAACTGGAATTATCATGAGGTATACGTGCCCTTATACTTCACCACAAAATGGTAGAGCTGAACGTAAGCATCGACATATTGTAGAAGTTAGACAAACCTTATTTGCTCAAGCTCGAATGCCATTGGTTTATTGGGTTGATGCTTTTCAAACGACAGTCTTTCTAATCAACAAATTACCTATACCGGTGATAAATAACTCTACAACTTTGTTTCTATTATTTAAAACAAAACCCAACTATATAAAATTTCAACCGTTTGAGTGTGCTTGCTATCCCTGTTTAAAACCATATAATACACACAAATTTGATTTTCACAGTCAAAACTGTGTACTTTTAGGACCAGCTCCTCAACATAAAGGATATAAATGTCTGAGTCCAACGGGTAGAGTCTACATCTCAAGACATGTTGTGTTTGATGCTGCTATTTATCCCTTTGCTTCAGGTTTTCTGAACCGGCGAAGTGGTGGAGTGTCTACTGTTGAGGACATTCAGCCCATTCCTTTGATTATTGACATACCTTCTTCTGTTACAGGCCAAACTCTGAATTCCGATAACAGCACAAGTTCTTCTCCTGGATATTTTACAACTAATGCAGAATCCAATCTAAAAATCAGCTAGAAGTCCATTCCACTATAAGACAAGAGTTTTTAGAGTCCAATAATATAATTCCAAATTCTCCTGCTAGGCCTGCTTCTACTGAGCCCATTCTAGTAACCCAAGTGAATCAACATCCTATGATCACTCGGTCTAAAGCTGGAATTGTTAAACCTAAATATCTATTGATAAGGCTTCTCAAATCAAAAGACCCAATTTTACTTGCCACTATTGCAGAACTAAGAAGTGTTCATGAAGCCTTAGTGTCCTCCTACTGGCAGCAAGCACTGAAAGATAAGTTCGATGCTCTTATGAAAAATCGTACCTAGGTTCTTGTAGCACGAAATTAAGCCCCAGCTATCGTTGATTGTAGATAGGTGTTCAAGAATAAGTTTAGAGTAGATGGATCTCTTCTCAAACCTAAAGCACGACTCGTGGCTAAAGATTTCAACAATCTTCGAGAATCGACTATGGTGAAACCTTTAGCTCGGTAATTAAGCCTACTACAATTCATGTTATTCTTTCTGTTGCAGCTACATTTAATTGGGAAGTAAGGTAACTCAATGTGAATAATGCTTTTTTAATGGCTATTTACAAGAAAATGTTTTTATGGAGCAGCCAGAAGGTTTTCGAGATTCAAATCACCCTAATTTTGTATGTAAGTTGTTAAAGGCAATTTATGGATTGAAACAAGCTCCTAGAGCTTGGTTTGATAGACTTCAAATAACTCTGATTCAATGGGGCTTTCAAAATGCTAGAAGTGTTGTCTCTCTGTTTTATCTCAAACCAGGCAAGCTTACGATATTTATTCTAGTGTATGTTGATGATATGTTAGTTACTGGAAATTTCCCTAGATACTTGCACAAATTTATTCATTGATTGAATTCCTTATTCTCATTAAAGGATCTAGGTCTGGTTTATTACTTCCTTGGGTTAGAGATTTACCGTGATAAATCAGGCTTATGTTTGAATCAAGGCAAGTATATTTTAGATCTTTTGAGAAATTTTAATGTGTTAGACTGTGCTCCAGTTCCCAGTCCCATTGAAACGTATCATCATTTTTCTGCTCAAGATGGAAAATGGGATGACAGATCCATATTGTTTTCGAAGAGCTATTGGTTCATTACAAAATTTAACAACAACTCGCCCAGATATTACTTATTCTATAAATAAGTAGTTAAGTCAATTCCTATCAAATCCAACTGATATTCATTTTCAAGGAGTAAAAAGAATACTCCAATATCTTAAAGGGACATATCATTATGATTAATTATGAGTCCATTCACACATTACAATTGACTGCTTTTACTGATGCTGATAGGGCTGTGGACTTGGATGATAGAAAATCAGTGGCAGGTTGTTGTGTTTTTCTTGGCAATACTCTAATCTCTTGGGCTTCCAGGAAACAAAAGGTAGTCTCAAAGTCAAGTACTGAATCAACATATAGAGCCTTATCAGATGGAGCAGCAGAACTCAAATGGTTATACTCCTTGATGTTTGACATTGGACTCATGATAAAGGAACCTTCAATTATATGGCGTGACAACATCAGTGCCAAAGCACTTGCAACTAATCCAATGCAACATGCATGAAGCAAGCACATTAAGATAGACATACATTTTATTTTGTGACCTTGTGCTATCTGGATTTCTTGATATTCGTTATATCCCATCTTCTCATTAGGTTGCCGACTGTCTCACCAAGGCTCTGTCATATCCTAAATTCTCTTATTTCAGAAGCAAACTCGAGCTGTTAATCACACCCTCTCGTTTGAGGGGGGATGTTAGATAGTATTGCTTTATGATTTATTATTGATTATGAATCATTCTTTTTGTAATTTTGTGCTATGGTTGTAACATCCTCCTTTTTAACACTTAGAGTTAATTGTAGCTTAAGTTTTATTTAGTCAAAGAATTAGAACAAATTAATAATTTTTTTTAAAAAAAAGAACCAAGTTCCAAAAAAAAAATTTATTGCTTTTATAAAAATAAATAAATAAAAATATATAGAAATGAAATACCCCTTTAAAATAATTATTTTTAACACATGAGTGTGTGTGTAGACTTACCTTTTTAATGGAAAATAATATAGAAATAAAAATTTTGCTATAAAAAAAATATTGTTATAAAAAAAAATAGAGAGAGAGGGTAAACCCTAACCCTCCCTTATAAATACTCTCTTCTCCTTTTCTTCACTCTCAGCCGTCACTTCTTACTGTGCAGGTATCTCTCTTTTCCTCTCCTTTTTCTTCTTGTTCGGCGCATTCTCTTGATTCTGTCTTGTCAAAATTTTTACTTTTCATCTTTACCCCTTCCATGGTTTCTTTCCTATCTTTTTCTGATTATAAATGTCTTATCCTATCTTTTGCTTCCCCAACTCATCACCGCACTGTTTCCACCAAACCATAAATACATGTAGCTTCAAATTTAATTCATTTCTCCTGACCCACTTCTTGTCTTCATTTTTGGTGAGGAAATCTTTTATAGTTACTCACTCTCTCATGTTTCTTTTCAACTAATTTATTCATACTTTGAAAAAAAAATTATAATTTCTCTTCCCGTGAATGGTACTGTGCATGGGTGTTGTGAAAATCTATGTGTGTGTGGGTGTGTTTTTCTTTCTTTCTCCCACCTTATGAACCAAATCTTTTTTTTTCCTTGCCATGCTCTTTGGGTGTGTGCATCTGAGTGTATATATACGTGTGTCAATATATATTTATTTGCTCTTATGGTGTTTTGTCCTTCCTTCCTTAATGTAAGTATGTAGATTTACATATTAGAACTCATTTCTTATTTCCTATTTTACTCCCAGTCTTGAAGTTTCATGGATATACATATTTACATTCCTTCAATCCACTCAATATTTGATCTCTCCTCTGTTTCACTTCATGGGCATCCTTCCAAGTTTTTATATATATATATATATATATATATATATCTCAACAAAGACCCTCGCCATTTTCTTTTCAATGCTACTATGAGAGTTTATGTTTACATCAATTAGACACACACACCCTATTAATGGGCCCATATTCACTCATTATTCTTTCTTCATTTCGGTCAACACACAGGGCATTTTTTTTTGTTTGGTCAAAAACACATTGGGCATTTCAAAAGGACACATACATACAATACTTCTCTCTCTTTATTTATTTATTTATTTATTTCATGAGTGCCACGTTTTTTTTTTGTCATTTTGTTTTAACCAATCCCTCTATATTTTAGTGTTTGTTCACATAAACATATAAGCCCTTTTTTATTCAATTATAGCTATATTTTTATATTTACTTTCGTGTACATCCTGATTTTATAAAAAGAAGAAGAAGAAGAAGACATAACTAATTTCAATGGTGTAGGCTTAGAATAACTTTGGAGTTGTTTGGGGTCATATATTGATAGATATTTATAATTGTGATTTTGTAGACTCTCATTGAGAGCTTTGGAGTAACACGTGTGTGATTACCTGTACGTTAGGAAGTAACAGGTAACTCTGAATATTCTTCTATATACTTGTGAATAGTGTATGATTTTTAAATGACTATTTTTTTTAAAGAAAAATGGACTGAATTATATGTATATATATTTGCATTATAAATTCTCAAATAAGTAGTGTTACAAGTAAATTTTTATATAACGCATTATATTCATATAATTAATAATTTAATGATAATTAATGTATTATTGGATTATTATTTCATTTTTAGCATGTTTGAATATGTGATTATATTTGATATGAATGGAAGCATGAATTATTGTACTTTATCTTTTAATGATATTTTATTTATCACTGTCATGGCGGTTGCATCTGTGATGGGTTGGAGTGAGGAGGAGTTTGTATGTTGAGATCTTTTACCACGTGGTATGCCATCACTCGGTGCACAGTGGATGGTACTTGTCAGGGCCCCTTCTTCCATGTTTTCCTTTGGCCGGGATTTTATTGGAGCAGTGGGACACGTGACACCTCCTTAGTTGTATTCCTTTAAGGAGGGGAGCCATAGTCCAGACTTAAGCTCTACACCTTTGGCCGGGTGTATCTTAAGAACTGGTGAGCTTGGAACAATCCAGTCAAATAGATAGGTTTCTGTTGGACTATGTGTTAGCCTATTGCTCCAGTCAGCGGAATAAGGATGGACGGTGATATAAGGAAGGTTGCATCTTACATATTGCATATGACATAATAGTATATTACATGTTATGATGAAAATACAGATTGATACAATGGTGATTAAACTTGTTTTTGTCTTGTATGAGAATTACGGTATATATGAATAAATATGTAATCGGTTCCTTTTTATCATATGAGTTTTGCTTGTGTACGGTAGAAACTTTCAGTAGTTACTGAGACGTGGAATCTCATCCCTATATATTAACATTTTCAGGTGACTGTTCTAGTAGGGATTAAGGGAAGGCACCTATGGAGTGAGCCTTGGAGGCTCTTTTGTGCTCCTAGAGCTCATGTTATGTCATTTATATTGCCATGACTTTAAGACTTCCGCATTTTAATTTGTTTTGAGGAAATATTTTGAGGATTTGATTTAACACTATGATTTGGGCTTTATTTAAACTGATTTGTATTTTAATGGTTTGGATGTTGAACATCCTTATTGACGATATTTGAATTACTATGGTTAAGCATTTGGCTGTTTGATTGAGGTGTTACATTTTTGGTATCAGAGCCAAAACGTTCCATGGCTATTTTGTTAATTTTCTAATTGTTTTCTTTAAAATTTTTAGAGGTCGTGGCAATTTAAATATCATAACATGTGCACTTCGCTTTATTTAGATTTAGAATTTGTTTGGTAACTTGTTTCTTACCTAGTGTCCCTGTGGTGTTCTTCATAGGAAGGGAGGATGGTGAATACTAGAAAGACTAATTCAACTCCTGTTCCTCGCCAAAATGGTCCTCCTCCTTAGGATAATAGTGCCATCTTGTTGGAGTTACGGGATTTAGTCCTAGATGTGAGGGAGAAAGTGAATAGGCATGAAGAAGAACTAGTAGCAAGAAGAGGCCAAAGCGGTGATCATGATGAGGAGAAGAGCCCTAGTAATGAAGATACTTCCACTGGTCAGCATTCTAGAGGTGGCAGCCATTCATGTACTGAATTAAGAGGCAGTAGCAGTTCCCATTCTCAGTACCACGTCCCATCTATTACTGAAGTTTGGGACAAATTCAGGAAGTTTGCTCCTCCGATGTTTGAGGGGAAACTAGATCCAGTTGAAGCACTAAAGTAGTTGAAGCGTTTGGAAAATATTTTCAAGGTTATTGAGATCAGCTCTCAACAGAAAGTACTAGTTGCCGAACAATTGATGCAGAAAGCCGCTCAAGAATGGTGGGAGAGCACAAAAATTGATGATGATATGTGTAATATCCCGATTTGTAATTAGGGCTAATGAATATGATAATCATTGTAATTAGAGAGATTAAGCACTTTTGGAATTAATGTAATGAGAATCTTGAGAATAAACACTTGTGGTATTTAAGATTAATGGTTGAGATTCATTGATAATGGGTCGGGATCCTATGTTTTGCGGTTGTGTGAGCTCTTTGATGGAGTGCTTAAGATGTGGACATGTGGCATGGTGTGAGTCATAGGATGAAGCACTAGAAGACAAATATCACTTTTCCCTCATTTTCTCTCTCCTATTCGGTTGGAGGCATGGGCAAGGGAGTGTGTGTATAGCTTCATCATCATTGCTCCATCTCTCTCTCATCTCTTCTCTCTCTCTCTCTCCATTTCGCTGAAGCAAGCAAGGGAAGAGGAAGAAGAAAAGCTTGAATCTTGGTAAGTTGTGATCCTCTTTTGCTTAAAACCTTTTCTCTAATATTGTTCATCTCAATGAGAGCTACATTGTGACGATTGTATAGCCTTGAATGGTGTTGATTGGGTTTTTGGCCGAAATTGAAAGTTGAGGAATCAAGGTTCTGAATTGAGCAAAGAGAAGAGGTAGGCATTTAGAGTATTTTGGTATATTGTTTATGATGTTTGGCTAAGTTTGGAAGAATCTGGAAAATTTCACCTAATTAGGCCAAATGATGAAAATGTGGATTTTAAGGTGTTTGATGGTGAAAATGGTTTAATGATGAGTTATTTGATTATTGGAAATAATCTGGAATGTTGGAAATGTGTTAAGGGAGATTTGGAGAATGTGTATCTTAGAGACCCTAGTGTTTGATTGTGGTCAAGTTGGGTTTTGGAGTGTTTTTGGAGTTGCCATTGTGTTCCCTTGTTAGTGCTTAGAGTGTATGAGCATTGGGAAGAGTTTGGGAACCCTTGGGGGAGAATTTGACCATCTGGTGTTTCTGATTTTTGGCTGCGTTTCTGGTCTCTGATACACATCACTCGAGCAGAGGAAGAACGTGCTCGAGTGATGCGCAAGTTTTTCCCTTTGTGCTTCGAGTCACCTGGGTTTTCTGCTAGTGCTGCTCGAGCACATCGCTTTGTGCTCGAGTGAGCAAGGAACCTGCTCGAGTGAGCTTGGTCTGCTCGAGTGAGGGTGTGAGTCCAGAGTGAAGGGTGTGCTTTCGGGTCTTCACTCGTGGGCTGATGCCAAGAGTGAGCTCTGTCACTCGCGGGCATAGCCGTTTCACCCGAGCACTGGGGGTCATGCTCGAGTGAGAGTGTGCTTCAGGTGGGAGTTGTGCCTTCGGGTTCTCACTCGCGAGTAAGGTGCTCGAGTGAGCCTTCTCACTTGCGGGTGTGAGGTGTGTGCTCGAGCACATTTGGCTGTGCTCGAGTGATCCTGTGCTTGGAGAGCTTTGGGTGCTCTCGAGTTCTCACCTCCTGGATTTCTCTCGCGGGTGCTCGAGTGAGGCATCTAGCCTTATGCTCGAGTGAGGTCAGCGTGCTCGAGTGAGCCAGTGCTCGAGGGTTTCCTTGTGCTCTCGGGTGCTCACTCGCAGTCTCACTCGCTATCGTGCTCGAGTGATGTCCGTACTTGTGCTCAAGTGAGAGCATTTGTGCTCGAGTGAGATGACCAAAAATGAGTGTTTTGCCTTCGAGTAAGGGGTCTTTTGGGTAGTTTCTTCCAACCCTTTAGGCATATGTTTAGGCCTATTTTAGTCACCTAAAGAGTCCTAAATGATAACCAACTTAGAGTATTATTGAAATATACACATGGAAAAGAGATTGATTGGTTGTCCCTAATTGATATAGGATTTGACATTTGTCGCCCTCGTGTGGCTAAGGTGCCGGAGCCAGTCAGGAAAGATACAGGTAGTAACTCTATCTTTATACCTTATGTGATGTATGATATGTGTGCTATATCATTGTGATTAAATGGACTTTGTATGCTGCAAGTTTTGTGAAAACTTTGTGTGGAAACACCGCTAAACCAATAGTCCCTGAGTCGCTAACAACGGTTCGGGTGAAGGTCGTATGCCTTCCCGGCGGTAAAAGGGGATGAGGTTAGGGTGTCATATATGCGTTATGTGATATTGTGGTAGCACCGCTAAACCAATAGTCCCTGAGTCGCTAACAACGGTTCGGGTGAAGGTCGTATGCCTTCCCGGTGGTAAAAGGGGATGAGGTTAGGGTGTGATATTTGTGAAGGCCGAAGGGCCATTGTGAAAGCCAAAAGGCTATATGTGAGCCGTGTGGCTATTTGTATGCACTGCCATGCCAACAGTCCCTGAGTCGCTAACAACGGTTCGGGTAAAGGTCGTATGCCTTCCCGGCGGTAAAAGGGGATGAGGGTGGAGTGAGTTTGTGTTGCTGCTGATATGAGATGATGTGTTTGCATATTATATGATTGCATGTGGTATGAAATAGTTGTTACTACGGGGATTCTTTAGAATCTCACCCTCCCAAATGATTAATCTTTTCAGACAGGGCGAGTGGTTCGAAAGGGAAGCGGACAACCAGGAGTAGTTAGGCTTACTCCGAGAACTAAGTGGTAGTTGGTTATTATAGTTTTGGATTTGGGATTGCAAGTTGTACATCTAATGTAAATGAATGTTTTGGTGATGTAATCCCCTTGTTGGGAAACTTTGAACCCAAGTTATATATGTAAGTAACCCGGGGTTTGCCGGGATTTTGGTTCCCGCACTTTGATATTTATTATGTACTCTGATTTCTCTGATAATTATATCCGCACGTGAATGTGAGACCACGAATACATATATGTTTTGAAAAGATTTTGAAATACCACATCTCTTGGATGAGGGATTATAAATTGTGATTTCATCTTATTGGTCTCTATTTCACTTAAATTTCGTAATCCGGATGTAATTACGGTGAGGGGGTTACAATATGGAGATGACTTGGGAAGAGTTTAAGGAAAAGTTCGAGAAGAATTATTTCCCCACTTCCACTAGAGTGGCGAAAGAGACTGAATTCCTTACATTCAAGCAAGAGGATTTACACGAAGAAGAATTTATCGCTTGCTTTTTAGAGTTGTCTAAGTTTTGCAAGTATTCGCAAAACAACTCTAAATGGATGTGTGATCGACTAGTGGAAAAAGCTATGCCGGATTTGAAAACGGCTTTGTCACCATTCCTTGATGAGATAAAGGATTTTGAAAAGATGTGTGACAAGCTTCGCACCATTGCTAGAAGCGAGAGAGAAGAAGAAGTGGAGAGAATGAAGGGATTCCAAGCTAGATCTACACCTCCCATGAGACCTACGGGGGGAATCACTATATTGATAAGTCATAGAGTAGTCATTAACAAACTCATCTATATTAACTAAAATAGCTTTGTTAACTTTCCATTTTTAATAGATTTGAAATATATTTTGATATATTTGAGAGGTCATCAATACTAAATTAAAGAAATTCTTTTGAGATTTCATATGATATCAATTGGGTGCATCATTTGTAGGATTTCAAATTAAAATTGCAGTTTTTATGTTTAGGAAAGAAATTATTAAAAAAGGAAAGTTTTTTTTTTTCAAATAAAAGGAAAGAAAGATTCAGCTTCTTCTTCTTCTTCTTCTTCTTCTTCTTATTATTATTATTATTTTCTTTTTCTTTCCAGCATGAGGCACCGTTTTGGAATTTGTGGAGGAGACCTAAAATTTAAAAGAAAAGCCACGATTTGAAAATAAAAAGGAGGAGGAGGCTTCTTCTTCTTCTTATTATTATTATTTTCTTTTTCTTTCCAGCATGAGGCACCGTTTTGGAATTTGTGGAGGAGACCTAAAATTTAAAAGAAAAGCCACGATTTGAAAATAAAAAGGAGGAGGAGGCGGCATTTTTATGTAATCATCCATCCATCGTCTTCTTTAATAAAAAATGAGAGAGAGAAAGGAGGTTGAGTTTCATTATTTTTTTTTTTAAGAGAAGACGAGAGGACTGTGGAGAAGAGAAGAAACCAGAATAACCGCTTGGATAAAAGAGCAGTTGGAGCTTAAAGATGAGACTTTGAATCAATACACTATTCCTTTTCCTTTTCTCTTTTCTTTGAGATTTTGGATTGTGAATGTGTTGCTGTTTTTCAGTTATGTTTAGTTAGTTTGTTGCGCAATCTAAAAGAGCTATGCACTTATGAGTGGATTAGACTTTGTTTTCGCTGTGTAGTTATAATTAAGATTAATTTTGGTTACTTATCTTGTTTAGCTTTATTTATTTAATGATTGGCCACCGTTGAATATGAATTTGAGTATTAGGATTTACCTTGACGAAAGGGATTTTAATTAGGCTCTAAGATTAAGTAATATGGGATTAGATTGAAATCTAATTTGTGATTTAGATAGACATATACCTAATGGTCTCATATAATTGTTGAAAAGTGTGTTCGAGTTATCTTGTCTCTTAAGTAATTATGTTAGACATAACAATTTATACTTAAGAGAGGATAGTAGGTGGACTGACAGGCACTTACAGCTATTTATACTCGAGATTAATAAAATTGACCTTAAGGATAATTAAATTAGTGAAAACAAGATTTATGAAGTCAATAAGGGATTAATGACTTTAGGTTGCTCGTTTGATAATTGTGATAGTTACTTTGTTTTAATTTGATTTTAATTTTCTTTTCAATCATTTGAATTCAATTTGGTTTGCTCAAATTAAATAAAAGTGTAAAATCAATGGTCAACTGAGTTTAGGTATTAAGTTCTCGTAAGAACGATACTTTACTCACTCTTTATTACTTGATATGCCTCATGCACTTTTGGAGTTTTAGGTATAAATTTTTTTCCTATTAAACTTTCATTGACAAGTGTATGTGACTATATTGACAAGTCATAAAATGATCATTAACAAATCTATCTATGTCATTGACAAGCTTAGGGATTTTTTTATATATATAGAGAATTTTACACTAGGACTTTTTTAATACTTTTCCTTTTTTTTTTTTTTTGGACCTAAGTGAGATTTTCCCAATTTTTTATGCCATAATTCCGGATTGGGGACCATATTAAAATGAGAAGTTGACCAAGAACAGCAGTCAAAGGGTTGAAGCTTTGACCAAGGAAGTTATAGTCACCGTTGGACCTTGCAATGTAGGCTTTCCCAGCTTCACTGTAAAACTATCATACCTCAAGAACAACTCCACCATAAACACCCGTAGAACCAACTCCACCAGATCCTTCCCCGCACACTGCTTGTTCGCCGCCGCCGGCTCCTCCGTCTCCCGCTCGTTCGACCAATACACGTACTTCAACAGCTTCTCTCCTTCTTCTCCCATAAACCTATCCTCCACAAATCTCTCAGCGTCCTTAAACACTCTCTCATCCTTCGTAGCAAATGGCTGAAACCCTAATAGCATCTCTCCTTTCTTCACCAAAAACGCAGCGTCGTGACTTCGAACAACTATGTCCTCTTTGGCTGTCGCGTACTGATACGCCACCGGAGGCTCAATCCTCAGGGATTCCCACACCACTGACCTCACCAGCGGCATCTTTTCCAGCGCCTTTAAAGTGACGCCTCCTTCTTCTTTCATGACGCTTCGGACTTCATAGGCGATTTTCTGGTGTAGGGTCTTTCCGGCGAGTCCGACCCACTTCATCAAGGTGGGGAACACGATCTTCATCCCGTTGCAAGAGTTGAAGCCCAGAACAAAGAGCAAGTTCATGCAGGCTTCGTCTTTGGATAACCCGAAAGTCGAAGCTAAATCGAACGCCTCCGTAGCTAAAGTTTCGACGGCACTGTAAAGCTTCTTCAGGTCCCATTTCAGCAAGAAGCTGGGAAGTGGTAGAGTATGGAAGAGTAAATCTTCTAGCACGTTGAGAGGGAAGAGATACCATGGCAGGCCCAGAGATCCAAGAGGCAAAACCTGCAAGTAATCGTGTTTAATGTTGGAGATATTAAACTCATTTGTTGGGTAAGATTCTAGGTTAATTAGTGAAGATCTTGTATGAATTAGTTAGTGACCTTAATCCATATAATGGGTCTAGTTGAGGGGTGAAGCAATAATGTTATATATCCCCATCTAAAAAGAGAAGTTAACATAGGTCATCTCATCATGAGTGCCCAAGATTTTTTGGAGTAGTGTTTTCATCTGAGAACGGTTGATGATTTGTGGTAGTAATTCATTGATGGTTTGAAATCATCTTATCGGAATCGGTTTCCTGCTAAGCAATACATTGATGGCTAGCTTGTAATCATCTTATCGGATTTGGTTTCCCTACTACGCAAATTTGTTTAGCAGGAAGCGTTAGGCAGATCTGGACATCAGATCTATTTAGATGGTCCATATCTGATTTTTTCAAAGTCTATATTTGTTTAAAAAAATTATTTTAACAGGTATAGAAGTTAAAATAAAGATAATCTTTTAATTATTATATATTCAAAAAATGACTTTTGTACGTACCTGAGCGAACACCCAAAACTGGAAGAGTTTCAAGCCATCAGATTTGAGTATGGTTTGAACCGGTGCTTTGCCGCAATAGAAATGAAACAAGAAGTTGAAGAGCTCATTTTGGCTGACAGGGTTGAAGTACACCTCACCATGGTCAGATACCTGGTCTTCAACCTTCACAAACAGCTCCGTCAAGTAGTTTCTCAGCAGAGGGACAACATGGTCTTTTCGCAAGGCCAAAAGAGCAAGGAGGAAGCTCTTGATCTGGTGGTGCTTTGGTTCGGAAGGATCGAGGTAGTTGCAGACACGGTAGCCGTTGGTGAATCCGGCGGAGGGTTTGAAAGTGCCGGTGAAGACGTCGCGCTTCTCGACCTTGGAGTTGTCGAAGAGGACGGGGAAGCTAACGGCGTCAAGGAGGGCGATGACTCTAGGGTTAGGAGAAATGAAGGGACCAGGAGGCATGTTGGTTCTGAAGACGGTGGATTTGTATTTGAGCATTCGTGATCTGAAGAAGTCGTCGCGACCTTTGACGTAGAAAAAGTCGAATCTGTCCCAAACGGCTCCGATGAAGGGCAGACCATAGCCACCGGGGATTGGTTTCAAGGGCAGATCGCTGTTAGAGTCACAGGAGAAAGACATTATTTTAACCTTGTTATATTATCGCTATCTCAAGCAAATGGAAAATTAATGGCTGCCCATCGATTTATATATTGGAATGGAGCTTGTGTTGCTTTGGTGTGTTTTTTTGCGTGGAAAGACAATGATTAATTGAATGACTAATTATATATGGTCAGTCTTAGAAGCCCCAAAAGAATGTCCAAATTATGGTTCATTATTTTAATTAAATTAATAATGGGTACTTAATTGGTTCCATCAAAATCATGGATTTCGGTGCTTTATGCAAAAATTGGAAATTAAAGAAACATGTTCGAAGATAAAAGTTAGTGAAAAAATATCGATATGGAACGTAAATGCATGAAAGCTGGATTACAGAATGTACGAGTAATATGACATGACGATGACATTTGACGACCTAAATTAATGCTACTAACAAACTAAATAATTAAATGTGATAATTACTCATAACAACACTCCAATTGATTTCGGGAAATATCTGATCATATATATACGCCCAGGGCCCAGCTGCGCTGCCCATCCATCCAGTGACTTTCCCGAAAGTTTTTTACTCATCCACATCATCTTTCATGTCACCGTTTTCGGTCAAAAGAGTTTAAACAAATAGTCAACTAACGATCAATATGTGTTTTTATATATAAATAATTGTAATCACTTCAGATCATTAATTGTAATATTTTTGCCATTTAATTCATTCTGAAATTGTAACTATAATTATGATACACTGGCCTCCCTTCGGTCATTTACGTAAGGTTATTATTGTCTATTTTTAGGGGTTACGGTGTATACTCTCTTCATTATTTAATTCTATTCTCTTTCTTGTGTTAAGTGCCTGATTCTTTATCATTTGTTTGGTATTTCCATCCCGAAAATGCAGGTCCTGTTTATTAAAACTTAACAACATTTGAGGAAAAAAATAATCAATTGTTTCTATATATATTTAGACATTTCAAATTAATACGTTTATAGCGGGTAAGTTGTACTAATCTCAACTCTAAAATTTCCTATAAAAAAAACTCTAAAATATATTAACTCAAATTGCCGTGAAAATTGAACATTGTGCGTTTTTTTAAATTTGAAGGTGCCCATGAAAAAGTGTATGTGCAATTAATTCAACATGGGGGGAAATTATGCACCCAAAAAATACTCATATATTTCATATTTAGCTGATTCACTATTCTCCATAAAAAATGCACGGGTTAAATTAAAGAAATATGTACATTAAAGAAATATGTATTGCACGGGCTAATTAAAGAAATATGTATATGAGGAAGTTTTGTCAAATACAACTATTACAACTAAATGATATATTTGTCATTCAACCAAAAAGATTATGGAAAATTTCTTTATATACAACATTTGAAGTTTTGTAACTAAATGATATATTGGGGATGCCTTGCTAACTGGTGATCAATACTTTTAGTCCCTCCTTTATTGGACTTTCGAGAGTGCAATTCAATATATTTTTCTTTTAAAGGGTATAGTATTTTAAATAAAGATGATTTTTAACAATCAGTTTTTTAAAAAAATATTTTTTATTTAAAAATCATCGGTTGAAAATTTTATATCTCGAGCATTAAAATGGTATTTGAATAATGCGAATCTTGTCACACTAGTGAACACTCAGTCCCCTAAAAAAACAAAGCTGGTAATCTATATATGTATTTGTTTCATTTATAAATAATTAACTGTAATTTTGCATTTTCATCATGTTATAATTTAATTCCCATCACGGTATATATGTCAAATCAAGCAAACTTTATATGTCTGTGTATATTATAATCAAAGTAATTAAATCCGAACTGGTCATTAAACCGGTTGAAGTACTGGGTGAAGGATGAAAGGTCACTGGGTCAGACCGAAGTCAAACTGGAGCTAACCCGGGGTCAGACTGATGAGAAATCAAATATTTTAGAGTTCTTAATATAAAATTCTTTAAAAAAAATTTTCAAAACAATTGATTTTAAAAAAATACCAAACAGGGTTGATGACCGGACTGGTCTACCGGCAAGTTTCCGGTCCTGTCTGGGTTTGAGAACATGGATTATACTTGAGTTAATGTGCAAATTTAACAATGAATTATTTTTCTATGGGCACCTAACACAATTAACTATTGTTGGGTGTAAAAGTAGGCATAATGATTTTTTTTGATAGCAAATATAACAACTCAGCCATTATCTACATGGATGGAGAAAATTTTTTACCAGAATGGGTAACATGGCAAATATTTGAATGATGATGTGGCAAAGTTGAGAAGATGATGTGGCAGAGTTGACTTTCAAAGTTGATGTGGCTCACAAAGTCGCCCTCGAAGTCCAATTCGAGACACCGAGAAGTCCTGGGACCGACCCACATCCTCAGACTTGGGAACCACCAGAAGCCCAACCCCAGGCCCGCAGTTGCCGGCATTGACCGGAAGGAGCGGGTCAAGGTAGAACATGGAATGAGGAGGCTGCGCCGGTGGTGGTGGTGGAGGAAAATGCGACGACGACGAGACAAGGAAGGCGCGTGTGTCGAAGAGAGAATGTTGGTGGAGCTTGAGAAACAAGGTGGTCAGGCAAAAACGAGTGAGAGTTATAGTGGTTGAAGATTTGCCAATGCGTTTATTCGGAGTCTGCAGCTGCGGCTGCGGCTTCGTCGCTTCCAGTGAGCATTATCGTAGACGGATTTCCCCATTCATAATCCAACATCTTCTCTGACTAAACACGACGTCGTTGGGAGCTGGAGGTAAAACAAACACAAGGTTAATTATAGCATCGGTGCTTCTCATGAATGTTTGCAACATTCATATCAGTTGCTTGCTTTTTTAGTTCCACTGGTTTGTCGAATTTCGTAGCTTCCAAATAGTGCTTTAAGGATTGTTCCAGTTTTCCATCTTAGTGTATGGTCCTTTTAAGGGGAAGATGCCTTCAAAGTATGCTTATAAATATAGGCTGCTGGGATAAGTTTTCCTCTTTTAATATTGTGTGTAAATGACAGCTTGGGTTTTAAAGACCAGGGCTTTTTAAAATGGCGGAAGTTAAGTTTGGTTAACTGGGCTGTTATATTTGCTATCAAAAAAATTCAATATGTTTACTTTTGCATCTAACAATAATTAATTGTGTTGTATGCCCATAGTGAAATAGTTTATTGCTCAATATGCTCATTAACCCTATTATAATTGTATAAGCGATTAGCTAGACTCCCTGTTGTTTCCAGGAAAAAAACTATCGTTTTTTTGCTGGATAAAAAAAAAGAATATTATATTAAAATAACAAAACAAATACAAACAAAGAACACTGAAGCATGATCAATATACAATAAACATAACATCACGATACCTAGACTATTGAAGCGACGGAAGACGGGACGTCACCTTTATATTTAATTCAAAAGAGATCACATTATTGTTCAACGCGCATTTTTAGTGAATCAAGTAGAACGTTAAATTGTTTTCTTCTACTTATAATAACCAGAATTTGGTTTTCAAATTGAACGAGGCCTAATTATTACATATAGTAATATGAACTAATCCACTAAATCCTATCTGCTTTGTGACTTTGTCTCTTAATGTATAATAGTATAAAATACTGAAGGGGACCAATGCCAGCAATATTTATTATACATGCATCTTGTTCATTGTTTATTAGTTTTCTATTTAAATATGTTCCACAGGGGTTAAATTATTTCCATATCTTGGGTAATGATGTAGATTTATTTAATATAATAAAAAACGGTGACTACTTGTATATATAAGAACTCGTGATCAGCCCAATTGCATGTATCAAGCCAGGGCGAACACTGAGAAGATCGAAGAAATATTATTAGAAAAGCCAAACAATGTCTTCTTCTTCATCATCATCCTCAGAAGCTGACAAGCTCCCAATGAAACCAATTCCGGGATCCTATGGCCTTCCGTTCATCGGAGCCATCGCGGACAGACGCGACTTCTTCTGCAACCTTGGCCGTGAAAAGTTCTTCACTTCCAAAATTGAAAGGTACCAATCCACAGTGTTCCGAACCAACATGCCACCAGGTCCGTTCATCGCTTCCGACCCAAGGGTCGTGGCCGTCCTTGACGCCGTCAGCTTCCCCATCCTCTTCGATGTCTCCAAGGTTGAGAAGTGCGACCTCTTCACCGGAACCTACATGCCGTCCACCACCCTCACCGGCGGCTACCGCGTCTGCTCATACATTGACCCCTTGGAGCCTAAATGCCTGTTTGGATTAGCGGTGGAAAAGTGGCTTTTTTTATTACCTGATTTTTGAAAAAGTAAAGTAGGATTAAAAATGAAATTGTAAATGTGATTTGTGTTTGGAGTAGGGTGGCAGAAGTAACTTTTTTTCTAATATTGAACCTATTTAGATTAGAGTTAGAAAAACCCTTTTAGATGCAAAATGACTGAAAAGGACATGTATATTATTAAATACTACATATATATATATATATATTATTTGTATATATTGAGATACTTGAAGTGAAAAAATATAAATACAATTTAATTAAAAGAACTTCAATTATTATTAAAAAAAATAGACACTACATCCAAATATTCACTAAAAATAGATAAATTTATATTTATATTACAATACATACATGAAGTGGATCATTATTAAATCATCTACCACTAACAAGTTGGTATCTGATTGTGTCACGAATATGATTCATTTGTGTTGAAGATAATCTATGGATAGTTGATGTGGATGTTACATCAATTGGATCATTTTTATAAACAACTTTCACTTTGTGTCTAAAAACATAAGCTTCTTTTTTCTATTTTACTCTTATTAAATACATATATTTATAATTAATTATCACACATATTAAGAGTTATCTCTCATACTTTTTATCCATTCTCTCTCTTATATACTCTTTTTATAAATAGGGGTATATATGAAAAAAAATAAGGCATTTTTGATACACTTATTGCTTTTAACTACTAGTTTATTTTGTGCAATCAAAAAGAAAATTACTTATAAATAAGCTAGGAAGGAGTATTATTGTTTTTATAGTAGTTGAATGAAGCTTTCCACTAAACTGTATTAAGCTGTGTTTGTTTCAGCGTTTTGTACAGGAAAAACGCACTTATTACGCAAGCCGAGAAAAAACTCCTCTCACATACTTATCTCGTATACCGTGAATCACGAATTATAAGCACGTTTTGGACAAAAATAAGTCATTCCAAACGAGCACTTAATTTAAAATTAGAGCGTGGATGATAGTTGAACTTGAAATGGAAACTTGCCATGTGGAAAAAAAATTAGAGTGAAAATGATAGGTTATTTTATATTGACAGTACGTGGAGCAGGGAATTTATTACTATATGCTGGATCACAACTTTTTGAGGAGAGAGATTGGAAGTGTAGCGGGAGGAAAAGTCATGCAAATGGACTTCAATTAAAAGCTACGGTGGTGATAGAAGCACAATGGATGGTATCGCTTTGCCAAACGGTGTAAAAGTGTTCAATAAACCTTTTTTTTAGTAAAACGTGCGGTTACTCAAGGCAACCGTTTTGCCAAACAGACCCTAAGCATGCCCTCATTAAGCGCTTCCTTTTCTCTCTCCTGGATGCTCGTCACGACAAGGTATGTGCACTACAAAAAACACTTGATTTTCAACGAAATTTTTTACGGAATGCGTTTCCGACGGAATAGATTCCGTCAGCAATAATAGCGTCACAAAAAAAATTTGCGACGGAATTTCAATTTCGTCAGGAATTTCTAACGGAATCTGTTCCATCGCGCTCGAGTCTTTGCCGATTGCGCCGGAGTGAACTTGTATTATATTAATAAACAGATATATGTTTAAATAATATATACATACTATATAAATTATGATTGTGTAATGTATTTTATTTCTTTAATCCCTCAAAGAAAAATTAACTGAAGTAGTACTTATTTTTTAAAATTATGCCTTGAGATTATATTATGGTAACTATATTTTGTCAGTTTGATCCCTTTCATTTCTAGGTCCTCCCCCCTCAGAAGCTCCTTGTCCAAGATTTTTCTGAAACTGGAACAAGACATCTCAACAAAAGGCTGAGCAGACTTCAACACCATCAGCAACAACGAATCTTTCAACTTCGTGTTTCATTTCTTTTGCGGTGTAGACCCGACCCAGACAAAAATCCGGTTGGATGGTCCGAAACTGATTCAGAACTGGCTGATGGCTCAGCTTGGTCCTATCGTAACCCTAGGTCTCCCCAAACTCTTGAGCCTAGCTGAAGATCTCCTGCTTCACACCTTCCCCATTCCTCCGTTCCTGGTCAAGTCAGCCTGCAACAAAGTCTACAACGCTGTTTCCGGGTAGGCGACGGAGGCCCTGGACCAAGCGGTGCGTTTAGGCCTCCGAAGAGAAGAGGCGGCTCATAACCTAGTCTTCGTCTTAGGGTCAACACCTTCGGAGGGGTTAAGGTTATGTTCCCCAACATCATGAAGTGGGTGGGATTAGCTGGGGAGGGTCTACACAAGAAACTCGCTGATGAGATCAGGACAGTTGTTAAGGCGGACGGTGGACTCACACTTGGATCGTTGGATAAGATGACTTTGACCAAGTCACCGGTTCCGTTCCAGTACGCGAAGGCCAAGGAGGATTTGGTGGTCCGGAGCCATGATGCGAGGTTTGAGATCAAGAGAGGAGAGATGATATTTGGGTATCAGCCATTGGCTACGAGGGATCCGAAGGTGTTTGAGCGAGCTGATGAGTTTCTGGCGGTCCGCAGAGAGATTTGTTGGGGAAGAAGGGGAGAGATTGTTGAAGCATGTGTACTGGTTGAATGGTCGCGAAACAGAGGATCCTAGCACCGAGAACAAGCAGTGTCCGGGGAAGAATCTGGTGGTGCTATTGGGAAGGTTATTGCTGGTGGAATTCTTCTTGCAATATGACACGTTCACTGTTGAAGAGAGAACACAAGTTCTTGCACCATCCATTTATAGAGTGTGTTTGGGGGGGGGGGGGGCGTTTGACCCCCCAAATTGAGCGTTTGAGCTCATAAGCTCAATGGCTCAACTGGAAAAAAAAAAGTGTGTGTTTGGTTGCAGCGTTGAGCAATCGAGCTTAATTCTATCTTAATAGCTTTTGGCATAAGCTCCATTTCTCAGCTTTTACTGATTTAGCTTTTGGGCAGAGTGAAAATGGTTAACATATTTTTTCAGTTGTGTCCAGTGTACTATCAGACTTATTGTAATTTTACCCTTAATGTACTTTTTTTGCTACAAAAATTAATTTCAACTATTATTTGGTGCTTTTAACCCTTAAAATATTTTTTCAATTGTACCCAATATGTTATCAGACTGATTGCAATTTTATCTTTAATGTACTTTTTCAGTTCCAAAAATTATTTTAAACTATTTTTTGGTGTTTTTAACTCTTTAAAATATTTTTCCACCCACTCTCTCTTACTATTATCACAAAAGTCACTTGTACTTAAGTCAATCCAAACAAGTTTTATTTTTACAAAAGTCATTTTTCCCACCGCTGTTCCAAACATAAATCACATTACACAATCGAGCTTTTACCAAAATTGAAATTACCAACCGCTAAATTGAGAAACTCTATTTTTCCCATCGCTCTTCCAAACACACCCTAAGTCGTTGACCAAGGCCAATTAAGCTTCTAATCAATACATAATGTTGAGTGATTATTTTAATTTCCTCAATCCAACTACTGCCCTTGTTTGTCAAATAAGTTTGGGATCAATAAAGGTTTTAATAAAGAGAATCTCATATATATTTAGATTGAGTTAAACTTTGATATGTAATTGGAGCGGTCCATTATTTAGGGTTCAATTTGGTTGGTGGTTGATAAAATCTATAAATCAAAACATCATATGAGGGGGAGTACTTATAGATCTTTTCAGTTTTCATGGACAAGAAGAAAAGGCTTTGTTTGTTTTAACCTGAAAATTTAGAGTTGACACTTCAGATGAGCTCGTCTCTGTCTCCAATATTCCAAATCATCTACTTATTAGATTCGTGACTATTTTAGAATATGGGCTCAAAATAACAGGCCTAAACGTGGCCCACTTGAAAGATAGGATAACTCAGAAACCCAAAACCAAAAAATAAATCTGGAGCTTAAATAAGATGAAGTTATCTCTAGGGTGGGCTTAGGAAACCGAATGAGAAAAACCAAAGCTTGGATCAAATTAAATGTGGATGGTGCTATGATTACAATAACTACAAGAGATTACAAAGGATGCTGGATAGTTGGTTTCACTCAAGCACTTGGAAGGTTGTGTTCGAAGCAGAAGAATGAGTTATTTTTAAAGATCTAAGGAGGAAAACACAAGTTTGGATCGATCACAGAAAACAAACTTGTTTCATTGGGAGTGATAAAAATCCTTTGTGCTCCAAACCAACTACTATCCCTAATACTACTAATAAAATGATTTTATAAATATTATAATCAGATTTTTTTTTTTTTCAGATTGTTGAGATTTATCCATCTCTTATGTCATGCTGACTTGTTATCATTCTTACACTGGATAACCTTTCCTTGATTATATGCTTTTGAAAAAAAAAAATTAGGATTTGTATTTATCTCATTTCAATACCAAAGAGATCACGCAATCTGGACATCACTTTCCCTTATGTAACAGGCAATTGATGTTTTGACGCTGTGAAGTAAGTCTCTATGAATTTTGTTGTTGGGTTTGGAATTCTGATGTCACACGTATATACAGATAAAGGGGAGATTCAAAAACTGCCTCCTACTTAGTTGAAGCTCTATATAATGTGTTTAGGTGTGAATTGAGGATGATGGAGTCTTCATCAAAGAGTAAGGTTAACATATATAGGTTAATTCTCACCTCAGGTTTTAATTAGTTACCCATTGGTTATCATTTGCTTAATTTTGTATTGTTGATTAATAAACATCATTATCTTTTATTCTTCATTCTTAACAAAATAAAAACAATTCGACTATAGTCTTCAAGCATGAGAGAGAGCACACATATATATTATATTTACGATAATTATACAGGGTGGGTCTATGGCTATTTGCCAACTATAAGTTGTCTAAGGGTTCTCTATTGCTAGAAACTCATACTGTTTATCTTTATCAACATGGCATCATCATTAGGTCTAATCTTTCACTTAAAATACACTATTTTTCATAGATGAGTTGGTTAATTATTACTATATATCTATATAAGTTTTAAAGTACAAGTTGTCCATCTTTTTTTTTTTTTGTTAGCACAAGTTGTTCATCTTTTTAACTCATCTATTTCTTTCTTTAGGTCCATGTGTTTTATACTTTTATTTGTGTAACCCGCTCATGTATTACAGTTCTACTTGTAAACGATCACGAACAACTGGACCAACAGTAAGACCACGAGCAATTTGCAAGAACCAAAATGGACGATTTGAGTCGTGTTCTAGGACACTGTCCTATAGAGTTATTCCGTGACTACCAGCAAAGAGGAAGCGGCACTCCCTAGGATTAAACAAACCTCTCTTGAGTATATCAAGGCAACAGAACTGGCAAAAGGTAATGGTAACGACAACCAGAAAATATTGTGCGAAGGAGAAGAGATTAGAGCGCATTGTACTGAGCACTCCGTTTGTGTCCTTTTTATACTCACGTTTCACAAAGAGAAATTGGTCACAATACGTCCCTTGAAACCGGATAGCCACCACCGGACAGACAAGCCTATGCGTTGACAACGGAAAGGTAGCCCGGCGAAGCGTCTGTCACAAAGGGTCATGAATTTTAAACCCCAAAATACAGCGACTTTTCGGCAAGGCCAAATATATTATTATTTTTATTATCTAAAAATAATATTTCCAAGGAGCAAAAATATTTTACAAAAAGTGCCAGTATCACATATTTATTCACGCACAGGGGGAAAATTGCCAGATTTCAACTACGTTTGCCTTTCAATGACCTGTTGTTGTGCATGCGAGCCCACCATTCTTCTAGGCCTTTTTGCAAGCCCAAGATAGTATAATGATATATAGGCTAGTGATCTCTTATTCCCAAACAATGTGATACTAGTTTCTTTGACACACCCACTAAATTACTCATATTTTACAACACTACTTTGATTGAATAATACTGTACGATATAAGAATAATTTAAAAAATTTCAAATAAGCATAATCCTCTTAATAATGAACTTCTAATTAAATTTTAACATACCTACCTGTGCACAATGTAAAATTAATTAAGTTTATACTCCTTCTTATCCTTAATATAAGAAATATTTACCTAATGTGATTAGATTAAGAAAATTAGTTAAATTAGTTAATATGACATGTATTTTCTAAAACACCCTACTCATCTTCCTTAATTCCCTCATTCCCCCTCCTCCTTGATTATTGTTGAGGGATCATGAATATGTGCAAATTAGAAAAAAATTGATAAATATGAAAACTATGTCTTATATTTATTATTAATATAAGCTCTTTAAATAACCAACATAGAGTTGGTTTAGCGATATAAAGCCTCTCTAAATCCCTCTATGTCTTGAGTTCAAGTTCTAGGGGAGAAACCTGTGGTAAGAGGGGTAGCCATAAACCTCAATGGAAATTTAGATTTGAACTATCATAAAAAGTAAATCTATTATAAGTATGGTTCAACTGAAAGTTTAAAATCCACGTCACTTATCTCTGTCGTATGCCATAATTCCCCATTTATTAATTTAGCACGACGGGAACATGGGGATCTAACAATATAGTGCGTGTTTGTTTAAGCTTTTTGCACAGTAAAAACGGACTTATTACGCAAGCCGAGAAAAAACTCCTCTCACATACTTACCTCGTATACCGTGAATCACGAATTATAAGCACGTTTTGGACAAAAATAAGCTTTTCCAAACACACACATAATTATGTAAGCTCTGGACGTTGATTTTAATTGGCCTATAATGGCTGGCAAAAAAAATAATTGGCTTATGATGGCCTATATATTATATATATAATATTTTTACTTTTCATTATCTAATATGAGAAATAAACTAATTATAAATTCTACACCATAAACTTTGAATATGCCTATTTTATAATTAGAACGTTATTCTTTGCAAATTAAAAAGAATTTTTTTAACCTGATGAAAATACATAATTGACATGAATTATGGGGTTCATCCAATCTTTTAAAAATTGAACCAGATATCGAAACAAAAAAAAAAACCATAGTTAAATGATAATTGTATAAATCAATAAACCATTGATTGAAGTGATAAGTGGCCCCACCCCATAAAAAAAAAAAAAGAACAAAATTTTGAGTCTTAATATTTGCTGTGGATGAAATTCTTTTGAAGAATCTAATTTTGGATAATGGTTGATTTTACTCATTTTAGTCTGGATCTTGACATTGTGTTTGGCTTGACGAATGTGAGTGGAGGGGAGAAATTTTAATATAAGAGATGAGAAAGAACGGGAAGGTGGTTTTAGAGGTAGTAGAGAAAGGGGGTGAGAGAGAGAATTTAAATGATTAGTTTATTCTTATAAAATTTAAATGAATTTTTCTCTCTTTTCTTCTTTATCAGTAGTATATACATATGTATCATACAATTTATCAACTTTGACCTGCTTGACCTATTGCAGTAAAAATTTTATTTGATATCTTGTCTGAACAGGAAAAAAAAACTCGTATAAAATACCAACTTGATATCAATTTGTGATATTTAGCATGTTTTTTGAATTTTGCTAAAAGGAAAAGAGTACGCCTACAAATTTTACAAAAGCTTCTCATCATTTATTCTCTAGTTGAATTGAAATACACTACCTGCACGATATTATGATGAAATTGACGTGAAAGTAAAGTAACTTCGGATTTAAATTGCTAATATAGTTTCTTTGTCTTCGTTTTCGGTCATAACTCTAACCATTTTCATATTCATTGCTATCTGCTTGTAAATCTAGCTGTCAGTTGTGGAAGCAAAAACTTGTTATTGATAAAAAGCTAAAAAAAGAAGAAGAAGAAAAGAATCTAAATAATTCTATAAAACTAATTGTGTAATACTCCCTCTAGTCTTTAGTATATAAGATATATTTATCTAATTTTATTAAACTAAGGAAATTATTTATGTTAGTTAATATGACATGCATTTTTTAAAACATCCCAATCATCTTCCTTAACTTCCTTATTTTCTATCTTCTTTAATTATTGTTGAGGAAGTATCAATAGAAATAAATTATTAAAAAATTAACAAATATAAAAATTATGTTTTATATTTAAAATTAAAATCAATTCCTAATATATGTCCTATATTAATGAGAGGGGGTAGAACATTTTTCTTTCTTATATCCCCTCCAAAAAAAAATACCTAACTTTTGGAGGGAGGCATGATGGGGATACGATGGATGGTGAGCAACTGCCCTCTTTATTTTTATGTGTGGATGAAGAGAAAACTGAAGAAAAAATAGGAGGAAGAAAATACTAGCTACGAAGAAAATAGGATCCGGATACGGTTCACTTCCTTCCCATCTATTTATGATCCTCTTTTCAATTTGAACCGTTGGATTAAAATCTCAACGGTTCAGATTTTTCTTTAATATAAAAATATTATTATATTTTTATAATATATTAAATCTGGCCCGTTAGATCTTAATTCAACTGTCCAGATTGAAAAGAGGACCATAAGTGGATGGAAAGGAAGAGGACTGTAGCCGGGTCCAACGTACCAAGAAAAACTTCCATAAATAATAAAAAAAATTTACTATTTTTAAAAATTGTACCTTTTAATTTTTTTTCTTCCCTAATTTTCTCTCTACCCGATAGTAAAGTTAATAATAATGTTACCCAAGCAAGAGAAAGTGAGCCAGTCCCCCCCCCCCCCCCAAAAAAACCTGTACCAATAGCAGAAACCCACGTTTTTGGCGTGCCATTCCATCATTCAAATAAAGCCACCAACGTTAGTTCGTCATTAATAAACTCTGTCATCAGTGAATGGCCATGTGGCCCAAATTCCCGTGCCTTTCAGACATTAATATAAAGACAAACGCGCTGTCACTATCTCACCATCTGAAAAATATGGAGTAAGCCATCAAATTCCTTTTTGTTGTTTTTTTATAAAAGTCATCAATTAATTGAGAACAATGGAAAACACCCACCTCCTTGAACAAATTAAATTATGAGGGGACAGCGTGCCGGTGAGTTACACGCGCGTATGACAGCCGAGGCTGTTTCAAAGAAAGCACACTTGTCCCTTAAAAATCTGCTCTTACTACATTATATTTTAATTTCTATTTCAGCCAAAATAAAAATTTCAGATGAAGACACTTTTTATTTCATTTGGATTAAACTTTCACTCTCTCTATGTAACTCGTATCCGATAAAAATTTAGCTAATTAAGTTTGAATCTCAACCAACACCAAATATCTCTTTTAACGCTTTCTTAAGCGAAGAGTTCCTAGTTTGGTCATATGCATGAGTGATTTTTTAAGGCTCAAGTTGAAAAAATGAAGAGCTAGCTTAAATCACGATCTAAGCATCTTATTAGTGAATGATTTTAGGGAAATTTGGGATAGCTTATTTTTAGATAATAAGTGTTTATTACGTAAGTCGAAATAAAATTCCTCTCACATACTTACCTTGTATATCGTAATCATAATTTATAAGTCAAAAATAAATTATCCTAAATGAACACTTTAAAATACTGTTTTTAAGAAATTTTTTAAAATTTGAGATATCTTTAAGACCTATTTAAATTAACTTCAGAGAAATATGATCACATATTTATATATTTATTTGATGTACCGTAAATTACACTAAAAATAAAGCTTAAAATGAGAGCGTCTCCTTACCTCATATCTCACTTAAAATTTCTTTCTTTTTTCTTTTTTAAAAAAAGAGGGGGTGGGACTTGAGAGCGTCCCATGTTCCATCTAATCCGAAATAAACATTTCAGTACGTCGCGTGGCCAACGAGTTTTACAACTCAGAAACTCATTACCAACTCCATTATGAAGCTTGTTCTGTATAATATTATTAATACAGTTTATAAATATAATCTCTTAAGAAGCAACTCTCGCTCTACATCACTAATTACAATCTTCTCTTTCCCCTGGTATTATCAAAAAAAAGGAAAAAAGCTCAACAAACAAACATCAATGGCTTCTTCTTCACCCTCAGACATAGGTTCCAAGCTTCCACTCAAATCAATACCTGGAAATTATGGCCTTCGCTTCTTCGGAGCCATCAGCGACCGACACGATTACTTTTACCGGCAAGGCCATGACAAGTTCTTCTCCTCCAGAATTCAAAAATACAACTCCACCGTTTTTCGCACAAACATGCCTCCCGGCCCTTTCATTTCTTCCGACCCAAGAGTCATCGCTGTCCTCGATGCCATTAGCTTCCAGATTCTTTTCGACAACCGCAAGGTCGAGAAACGCAACGTCCTTGACGGCACCTTCATGCCCTCCACCGCCTTCACCGGCGGTTACCGTGTCTGCGCCTTCCTCGACACCTCCGAACCCTCTCATGCCCTCTTCAAAAGCTTCTACCTCCACTTCCTCGCCTCCCAACACCACAACTTCATCCCTCTCTTTAGAGACTGCCTGTCGGAGCTCTTCGTCGTCCTCGACGACAAGTTCTCCGACAAAGGCAAAGTCAAGCTCAACACCTTCTCTGACAAAATGTCCTTCGACTTCGTGTTCCGCCTCCTCTGCGGGCCAAACTCAGACCCGAAGAATACCGAACTCGGGTCGAACGGTTATAAGCACTTCGAGAAATGGTTAGCTGTACAGCTGGCTCCCTTAGGCTCGATAGGGCTTCCCAGTATATTCAACTACGTCGAAGATTTCTTTCTCCGAACACTGCCGTTCCCGGCGTGGATAGTGAAATCTGACTACAAGAAGCTTTACGATGCATTATTCACGGCTGCATCGGCGACGCTGGACGAAGCGGAGCGTTTCGGGCTCAAGAGAGACGAAGCTTGCCATAACCTTGTTTTCATGGCGGGCTTCAACGCTTACGGTGGGTTCAAGAGCCAGTTCCCTCTACTGATGAAGTGGGTGGGGTCCGCCGGAGCCGGTCTGCACAAGGAGCTCGCCGACGAGATCAGGGCCGTCGTCAAGGAGGAAGGTGGGATCACTTTTGCGTCGCTGGAAAAGATGACTCTGACGAAGTCTGTAGTGTACGAAGCACTAAGGATTGAACCAACAGTACCTTACCAGTACGCTAAGGCGAGGGAGGATCTGGTGATCCAATCTCACGATGCGGCGTATGAGATCAAGAAAGGAGAAATGATCTTTGGATATCAGCCGTTAGCTACGAAGGACCCATTGGTATTCGAGAATCCTGAGGTATTTGTGGGCCATAGGTTTGTGGGGGAAGGAGAGAAGCTGCTCAAGTATGTATATTGGTCCAATGGGCGAGAGACAGAGGAGCCATCAAAGGAAAATAAGCAGTGTCCGGCGAAGAACCTAGTGGTGCTGCTGTGCAGGATTATGCTGGTGGAGTTCTTCTTACGTTACGACACGTGTACGGTGGATGTGGGCAAGAGCAGTTCTAATCTGGGAGCATCAGTGACGTTCACTTCGTTGACTAAGTCTTCCTCGCATTGATGCTTGACCCCGATATGTTCCCATCAGTAGGGTCTTTAACTTTTTGTTTGTAATGTGTTTTCTTTGTTTGTTTTTTTTTTTGCCATCTTCTTTCTTACTGGTATGAGCATGTTGCTTGGTAATGGTATGCGCGGGGAAAATGGTAGTTGTACTGTGGAGATGTCATTGGTGTGTGTAGGGGTGTTCAAAATGTCCCGGTTCAGGATATTTTGATCCCGGGAATTTTCCGTCCTGGTTGGGACCGGGATCTATGGGACCCGGGACCGGGACCGAGACCGATCACGCACTTTGTGATCCCGGTCCCCGTCCCGATCCCGGTTTTTTTATTTTTTTAAAAAAATAAGTTATTATTTTATTTTTGTATTTTTTATCCCATAATTTAAGTTATCATTTGATAAAATGTATATCATATTTAATTGGAGTTAAACTGTATATATCGTGATACTAATACTACTATATAATGTATAAAAATAATAACAAAAATTATGAAGGTGATAATAATAATAATAAAAATGTTATTCTTCAATTCTAGATCAATTTATATGATTATTATGGTTTTATTAGGTGTTAAATAATTACTTTAATTATTAGATTATAGAAAATTTAAATAATATAATAATATTTTTTAAATTTAATTTTTTTTAAAAAAAAACCAGGATTCCTGGTTTGATCTCAGGATTTTCGGGATCAGTACCGAGATGCAATTTGCATCTCGGCCAAAAACCAGGACCGGAAGTGATTTATCTGATCCCAATCTTAGATTTGAACACCTGTGTGTGACATTCTTTTAACCAGACCTGTGTCATGCATGTGCGTGGATATTAAAGAATTAAGGTGATTCTCGTTTTTTTTTTCCAAATAGTGTTTTGTTTCCAGGAATAATAAAAAAATTCGTTGAAAAAAAAAATATCAGAACATTCTTTTGATAGTATTACGTGCGTGTGACAGTTTTTTGATAGGAATACGCATTGATGGATCCCATCGAATCTTACTGAGGTGCGTCCCTTTGGTCGTGGGGTGTTGATGATGAATCTCTGCAACATTATGTCATCATTCCTCTCGTCACTTTACTTGAGTGGTTCTGTTGGCCTTAATATCCAATGTCATTAGTTGTTAATATAAGAGTTATTTAATTAATTTAAAGGGTGTTCGGATATCTAAAAAAAAAGCACTTCTAGCATAAAACCATGATTTTGTGCTAAAATATCCGAACACTCCAAAAAAAGGAATAATCCCTTTTTACACTAAAATCATGGTTTTGGGAAGAAGCTATTTTTTTTTTTGAAGATGTGGCCCCACCTTCTGATTCTTATTGGTCCTTTGCATGATATGGGCCCCATGCTACTATCTCTCTCATCTTTTTTTTTTTGACGTTGTTCTGCATCTATTTATTAATTTTTTTTTAGAATTTTAACATTTTAATGTTTCCTTTTATTTTTAATATAAGACTTATTTATCTAATTTAATTATATTAGAAAAATTAGTTAAGTTAATTAACATTACATCTAGATAAATTTATTTCATTTTTGGTATTAATTATGATCTTTAATGTTAAATAATGGGTTAAAATGCATCCTTTTTAATGCCGTTAGGAGTTTTCTTCTCTTATAATTTAACGTTGTTAGGTCAAATTTAACGGTTTTGTTAAATTTACATCATTTTTAATTATTCATTGTTATTTTTGCATTTTCTAGAACTTATTTATACCAGATGCCCTTCAGGAAAAACTTGACTGTTAAATTTGAACCTTAACCCTTAAATAATACATAAAATATAAGTTTATTCTTTATATGTAATTATCATAAAATTTAATGTCCTTTTTAGTAATTTGACCATGAAAAAATCTATTCTGATCAAAACATCCAAACACTCTCGTTTTATTAAAATCACTTTTTCCTATAATCTATTCTTCTCATAATCTATTCTCCAAAAGCTATTCTCCATTTTTTCTCCAGAAGCTATTCTCCAAAAGCTAATAAGAACACACCTTTAGATATATTAAGAAAGTTAGTTATATTAATTATTTGTAACAAATATAATGCTCATTTAGAACAGTGATTGGAATATTTAAAAGTAGCTTTTCAATCGTAATTTATGATATACGAGGTAAGTATGTAAGAGGAGTTTTGTCTCAATTTATATGAAAATGAGCTTATAAACAATCTCAACGCTAAAACAAGCATGTCCATAACATATTAGTAATTTACCATTCCTAAGGGTCTATTTGCTTCAAAGGGAGGGAACGAAGGGAAAGGATAAGGGTTATCTTCATATCTTGTTTCATTTGGTTAGTAGTGAGAGGAGGTGAGGGGTTTTTAATGATTTCTTCTTGGAATTAAGAAGGGAGAGGAGAAGAGGAATATTAGTAATTTACTATTTTACCCCAACATATTTAGTTGTGTTTTTTTATTGATATATAATATAAAGTAATTTACATCTTATCTAATTAATATAATAATATATTTTAAATATGGAATTTTTTTGTCTTAATTAATTTTATAATAATATATTTTTTAACTATAATGGTGTTTTTTTATTTATAATAAAATATTTTCATATAAAATTAATTTCAAAATCATATATTTCTAATTATAAAAATATATTTTTATTTAAAATTATATTAACATATTTATAATTATAATAATTTTTTATTCCCTAAAGTATATTTTTTATTTTAAATTTATTTAATAATAATAATATATTTTTATAATTATAATGCTATTTTTATTTATAAAAATATAATTTTTTAAGATTTTATTTCATAACAATGCTTTTTAATGATAAAAATATAATTTATTTATACTTATTAAATAATAATATATTTTTAGTTATAATAATATTTTTTATTTAAAATATTAATAGCATATGTTATAATTATAATACTTTTTTATCCATAAATTATATTTTTTATATTAAATTTATTTTTTGATAATATATTTATATTATTTTTATTTTAATATTTTTCATCATAGGTATTATTTAAATATTATATAAATTGTGAGGGTAAAATGGTACCAAATTTTTGGCCAAAAAAAGGTCTAAAATTTTAGTTCCTACAAAACCTCTCAATTTGGAGAGGAGCCAAAATGGGGGACATAAGAGGGGAGAGGATGGAAGGTTTTAGGTTCCCTTCCCTCCAACATTTTAAACCAAATGAGGGGAGGGGAGCATCTATCTACCCTTCTATTGCTTCTTCTCCCTCAAACCAAACACACCATGAAATACTATATTTTATTATAATTATCTTTGAATTAAAATTTTTTAATATATACAATCAATAAAAATATTTTATAAAAATAATTATAAATATATAGAAGATAAAAATATGAATTGATGTTTTATATTTACGTTTAAATTCAATCACCAGCAACGTTTTAACATAAGGACCAGAGGAAGAAAGTTTGATTCAAATTTCAATCATGATCTTATATAAACTGGGTCATACTCATTGAATTTATATATATATATATATATAAAAGGAGAGAGAACTTTCTTCTCGATCACCATCTTTAACCTCCCTCTAAGATTGCATCTTATTATATGAATTTTTGTAGTTTTTTAAATATATGTTTGGATTAATTGTAGAAGTTATTTTTTAAATGTGATTTATGATTACAATATAAGTATGCAAGAAATTTTTTTTCTTAACTTAGGTAAACATTTTTTTTAAACACCAACCCAAATAATCCGTGACACAATTTGTAACTAAACGCCGCATCATCCCGTGTGGTTTTGTCAGGCATTAAAAAACGATATGGGTGAGATGTTCAAAAACTTACTCTTTCTATGTAGTTTAAAGCTTAATTGAATTTTATCCAAAAAGGAAACACAATTTACGTGGCCGTGATTGTTTTTCATTTCTATTTGGTTCAATGAATTTAGGTTCCAATTTATAATGAAGTGGATTGATTGATCAAGCATGGTGGGGCCCGGGAAATGGAACGACGAAAATGTTTATTGCATGAGGAGTGGATACAAAAAGGTGTGAAACGGGTGGCTATATCAGTGAGAGAATTGAGGTGGGGTCCATGTGGAGAGAGACCTTGTATAGGTTTTTAGTCGTAAATGTCCGGCACCATGGTTGATACAAGATATTTTAATTTTCAAGTGGTCCATTTTTTTCATCATTCATCGCATAATGTGATTTGTTTTAAAATTTAATGTAATAGTCGCCGGTCCCCCACTCCTGGACCGAGAAGAGCAATTACATATAAATGAAAGATAAAGTGTGTGTTTGGGAGGTTAAGAAGCTCGATTGGGGAGGTAAAAGCTCAATTGATAATAAACATTTTGTTTTGAGTGTTTAGAGAGGTATATTGGTAATTGAGTTTTTGCTAAAATTCAATTGGTAAAAGCTCAATTGAGATAAGCTAGATAATAGAGCTTTTGTTAAAAGTTATTGGTATTTTATGTTAGATTGGGTTGTCTGAAAATTAGTTATATAATATTGGTTTTTTTCATAAAATGTTTTTTTAAATAGTATGTAGTATCAAAAAATATTTTTTGAATGTTTTTAACCCCTTAAATTATTTTTCTAGTTGTACCCACTACCTAGTGTGCTATCAGACTGATTGCAATTTTACCCACTTTTTAGTTGTACTCACTCAAAAAATATTTTTTTGAGTGTTTTTAACCTCTTAAAATATTTTTTTTTTGTTTTTAACCCCTTAAAATATGTTTTCAGCTGTATCCGGTGTGTTATCAAACTAATTACAATTTTACCTTTAATGTATTTTTTCAGCTCCAAAAATTACTTTCAAATATTTTTTTGTGCTTTTAATTCTTTAAAATAATTTTGCAGTTGTACCCAGTCTTAGGAAACTGGCTACAATTTTATCTTTAATATATATTTTTTAGTAGTAAAGAGCATCCAAAATGTAGAATACTGATTTATTAATTTTCACCCACTCTAAAATATATTTCCAGTAGTACCTAATATTTTAAAATAATTTTTAAATAATTACTTGATTTTTTAAATATTTTTTCACCTACTCTCTTTTACCATTATCACAAAAGCCCTTATGCTTAAGCCAATCCAAACAAGTTTTTTTTATTTTTGCAAAAGCCCAATTGACAATCGCCAATCCAATCATAAATCACATTACATAATTTAACTTTTACCAAAAATAATATTACAATAAGCCCAATTATTAATAGTTGTTTCAAACACACACTAAAATGCTAAGAAGATATTGTTCTTCTACTCTCAACAGTTTCAAGTCTTTTTTTATTTTTTTTATGTGAGTGACAGTAAAAAGTAGAAAAAATTTCAAAAAAAATACTACTTGAACTTCAAAATCCTAAATTAGTTATTTGATAAGAATTTGTATTGTCATTCTCATTATTTTTTTTGTTAATCATATTACACTTTTTATCAACGAGATTTTGAAATTCAAATCGTATTTTTTTAAAATTCTCCCCAAAAAAGCATTTCCCACTTCCATTTTTATAAAATAAACGTGGAAAGTGATGTTGTTTTTAATATATATATATATATATATATATATAACCACACACATATAGCATAATTATTTTCTATCCCAGAAACTAGCCGCTTGCTTACAAACAGAACACAACCAAGTAACATATACATCCAGGACTTAATATAATCAATTGTCCATAAACTAACTTCTCTAAACCACTATTCTCTAAAGTAAGCTTTTCACAAAATAAACTGTTAATCTCTGTGTTAAGAAGATTTCTTGCCAAAAAGTCTTGAATATTATTAATCTCTTTGATTTTATAGGGGAACTCATTATCAAAACTCTACAAATTGAAAAATAAGTTAATATAAATCAATCAAATAAATTAAATAAGTAATAGTTCAATTACAACAACGCAAATATTATCATTTGATGTTCAAGAAGCAATTACCTATTCAAAACCTATAAACGGAAGTTAATTATAATTTTTATCATTTGTTTTTTAAAAACTAACGTTGAAGATCAATTGAAAATTATAAAATTGCCACGGTCTATATTTATTTTGTCTGTTTTTTAAAAGAAGATGTGGTTTAGTGACTTAGAAAGTATTTTTTGTAGTAATGTTAATTGAGGTGGTAAGCAGCCTCACTCACAAAATGAGGGAAATACAAGTTTGAATCTTGAGAAACACATTTATTAAAAGAGGTGAAAATCTTTTACACCCTAAACCTCAAAAAAAGAAATCCTTAAGCAAATCAAAAAAATGGAAAGATTACATGAAAATAATTTTTTGTGGATAGGAAATATTTCATAAGCCAATGAGATTTAGCTCAAATGACACCATCTCTCCTTTTGTGTAGAGGTCACAATGTCACATGTTCTAGCTTATTATGTAGGACCCGGTTTGTCTCCCTTGCCTCAAAAGAAAAAGATGTCCTTTTTCCTTTTATGGGCCGTTTGATCAAGATCTTAACAGTCCAAATTTAATATATTATAAAAATATTATTATTACATTAATATAAATTATATTATTGTAATAATAATATTTTTATAATATATTAAATCATATTATTGTAATAATAATATTTTTATAATATATTAAATCTGGACCATTAAGATCTTGATCTAACGGCTCATAGGAGAAAAAAGGACCTCCTGTTCTTTTGGGTAGAGGTCACAATGTCACATGTTCTAGCTTATTATGTAGGACCCGGTTTGTCTCCCTTGCCTCAAAAGAAAAAGATGTCCCTTTTCCTTTTATGGGTCGTTTGATCAAGATCTTAACGGTTCAGATTTAATATATTATAAAAATATTATTATTATATTAATATAAATTATATTATTGTAATAATAATATTTTTACAATATATTAAATTATATTATTGTAATAATAATATTTTTATAATATATTAAATCTGGACCATTAAGATCTTGATCCAACGGCTCATAGGAGAAAAAAAGGACCTCCTATTCTTTTGGGGTAAAGGACCAAAACATGTCCCTATTATGTAAGTGTGGGTGCGCGCACGCTCTAATATGTTTTGTGCTTATCATTTGATCCTATAAAAAAATTTCATGTACCCTTCTTTGATAAAAGAAAAGGGCATAACAAAATACAGTTATGGTAGGAAATTCTCTTATGATTATTACTAAAATCCCAGTCGACTCGTAATTTCAAACCCCCCCAAACAACCACAAAAAAAAAAAAACAACAACACTCATCTTCCAGCCTAAAGCTCTTAAAGCCTTATGGCTTCATGATATTAAGAATCGTTGTTCTTTTGTCCATTGCCTTGTGTCCATGAAAGCCCATTTATAAACGACCTTATAGCCTCCTATAATATTCCAAATTAATTGAAATGATTCATACTAAATTTAAGAAAAAATAGAAAAGTAAAAGAAATTCTGAAATTGGCAACTCTTAAAATCACGAAAAGAAATATCCAAATAAAAATCATGATTGATCAATGACATTTTTAACCAATGTCATTAATGCAAATTACGATGGCGATTGTCTCCTGCTAATCCAAATTAGTAAAATGAAAACTCGATTGATCAATGAGCCAATTGAACTAGTAATTCAAGGGTTAGTGATTCAAGTTGGATTAGACTAGCAATAACTAAAATGATATTTAGATAAAAAAAAGTATAGATATACAAGTATACAAAACACTCGTGTATGAACCACAATAATCCAACAAAACAGAGTTACTAAAGAACAAATTTGAGTAATTGCTATTTTTTTTAAACTTAAAATGATATTAGTTCATACCTAATAAAGAAATGGAAAAAAATATAAAATCCAACTCAATCAATTCATCCAAAACTCTTCATCGAACTAATCAAAGGAGTAATAACCATGGAATTGGATACAAAAATGCATAATAACCAAGGTAATTAAATCCGGACCAGTTAGTGAACCGGTCAGGGTACTGGGTCAAAGGTCAGTGGGTCAGACTGGAGCTAAACTGGGACTAAACCGATGAGAAATGAAAGATTTTAGGCTTATAATATGAAATTATAAAGAAAAAATTAAAAAAAAAAATTAAAAACTTGACCCGGACCAATCTACAGACCGAGTGGCCGGTTTCCGATCCGGTTTGGCCGGGTCAAATAACAATGATAATAACGCATCCTACAATATATGGCCCACACAATGCAAGTCTAGTGACCTTGTGTTATTTGGGCTGAGCTGCATAAATATTTTGTGGGAGGCCCAAAACTTTGATGCCTGATTTGAAAGTGGTGGAAAGTTGCGTTCTGACAAATACAAACCCAGTATGATCTCCAAAAAAACGTATAATTGTAAGTTCGTTTTAAAATTTAAACAAATCATGATAAAAATAGATTGCGTGAATGATCCATGGAGACATTAAATAGAAAAAAAAATGGAGAAACATGAATAGAGAAATTCCTTTTCTGATTTTCATTAGAGATGCCATTGTATTAAGGTTAATTAGACTTTCATTATTGTAATACTTTGAGCTGGTACGTGTCAGATTCCTCTTTTCAAAACTAGTACTCCCTCCGGTCCTAAATATTCCTATAAGATAATGTTGATTTTTTTAGAGAAATTAAAGAAATTAATTAAATTATTTTAGATTAATTATATCTTTATTTTTTTCTTTAAATTAATTAGTTTGGCTAATAAATTAATACATAATCAAAAGATACATAATATATGATATGATTAGGTAACTTATTTAGCTTCCTTAATTTCTTAAAAAAAAAGTCAAATTTGTGTTATAATTAGGGTCGGAGTTAGTAGTTTCAATTTGAATCTCTTTCTTCATCCACGCTGCTTCCATTTTATTTTTACATTCGACACGAGAATCTGAACATAAGGTTTCATATTAGTGTGTGTTCGGCCACCCAAAAACTATGGTTTCAGAATCCCATTTCCGTAAATCGAGACAAAACTCATCTCACATACTTACCTCATAAACTGTAAAAGCTATTCTCCAAAAGCTAATCCGAACACACACACTAAATTATTGTGACTTGATGATTTTAGCAACTAAGCGCTGGCTTGTCCTGATTACCTTGCCGGGCAAGCTCAGTGAGGTGGTTATTTTTCATGATGGTCTAGAATTGTTGTTTAGATGTAATCAATGCTAGTCAATCGATTTAAGCCAATTGTGTCGTGGTTTTCGGGTTTATTTGGTGTTGATGATGTACGTTACGTGTGTAAACAGGGAAAATGAATTATGCACTGATAATGATATCCATTAATCACATCCTATCTACCCTCGTGTCCTCCTTCATCCGTAATTACGTGTCGTCATTTTCAGGTTTCGTGCTCCGCCCCACCGTCCTCTCTCTCTATGGATATATATTTGCCACCGTCCTCTATATATAATTATACCACAAACTAACGGTTTTAACGGGATATGGGACTAGACTTGGATTATAATAAAGATAAAACAATTTTTCAACAATTTTACTTTTCATTTAATCTTATATTATTTTTGAACAATTATTTTGTTTGCAAATTCTCACATATGTCTTGTAAATAAGTATATTTGATTTATAAATTTTAACATATATTTTGTAAATAATCATATTTAATTTATAAAATAAACGCATAATTATTTTTTTACTTACAAATTTTATTTTCAGTGTAACTCTAAGAGACGCAGTGAAGTTTCAAAAAAGTTTTGGAAGCTATTTGAGAGTAATTTACTGTAGAGGGGATGCAGTGAAATTTTCCCTTATTTTATGTAAGATAATGTATTATTAAATAAATGTAAAGTTGGGAAGTTGTTAAATTTAAAAATACAGTTAATAAAATATAAGATTTTTATAATTCTGTTTGCTTAAAGAATAGGGCCCCAGAGGAATACTGGAATCTTCTCCCGCTCCAGACAGCCACATGTCCTCTACGACTCCGTTGTGCCTATCGCTTCCCAATTGAAATACCTCCAAGTGCCATTTCTCACTCTGTGTCTGTCTGTGTCCCATTTATTTCGATACTTCGATCTCTCTGATTGACCTAACAAAGGAAAGCGATGGCCAAGATGAAGAACTTCTTAGCAATGAGGACCGATTCCGAAGACGATGCCGTCCAATTGCTCAACTCCGATTTCCAGGATCTGAGTCGCGCCGCTTCAAACCTCGCTCGCCATGCCATCAAGCTCGGTGGCCTTGGCTTTGGCACCTCCTTCCTTCAGTGGGTTGCTTCTTTCTCCGCCATGTACGATCCGTCTCACTCTTTTAGCTCCTTTTCTACTGCCTTCTGTTTCTTGCACACCATACTCAAGTGTTGTTCAGATTTGATTTTGTTTTTGTTTGCTTCAGTCGAAATCTGTTCCATCATTTGAGGCCTTTATGCTTTTTATTATAGAATTACAGTTTCTGCCATCATCACTTGTGTTGCGCCCATTTACTTGTAAGATGCATAAAGAGTTTTTCATGTAGAATCGATCTGACTGTTGGTGAGTTCTATATATTGCTGCTTGGCAAGTCTGAAATACTTTTGGTATTGGGTTTTGTATTGGATATGTTCAACAATTGACAGGGGCAGGATCTTGCGGGTTAGAGTTATCTGTTTTTTTTTTCCCGATGAATGTTAGAGTTATCTTTATTTATCTGCCTTGATGTTATTACCGACTATGAGGGCCCAGGTTGTAGACTTTTGATCCATTATTGAATTGAATATGACCAACTAAAAGTCTAAAAGTCATTGTCTTAAAAAATTGCTATTTCAATTCTCATTGAAGAAAAAGTCCCTGCTACTAGGATGGTAAATGGTGGACACAATAAAGGCCAGATGATTATGATTTAGAAACCAATTTACTTTACAGTTTGAATGTTGGGCTGTCGCATCTTGGTTTCTTTCTATAACTGCTTCCTGAACTATAAACTTCCCTTTGGCTTATGAATTTTGTTTTCTATCTGTCTACTGTAGTTACTTGTTGATTTTGGATCGTACAAACTGGAAGACAAACATTCTTACTTCGCTGCTGATTCCATACATTTTCTTCAGCCTTCCTTCACTAATTTTTGGTGCCTTCAGGTGATTAGCTCGTCACACTTCCATGTTGCCGACCTTGTCTCATACCAAAGCTCTGTTTCTTTTCTCTTATCAAGCTACTTATTTGCATGTTTATGCAGGGGAGAGGTTGGGAAATGGATAGCCTTTATTGCTGTTGTGTTACGGCTTTTCTTTCCAAGGCATTTCCCAGGTATAGTATGATTTCAGTTGACATTAAATCATTAATCATTGTTCTTCTTGTCTGTATTGGGTCAAGACCTCAAGTTACGATACACCATGTGCATGCTTTGGAAAACTTTTTTTTTTTATAAAAAGAAACTTTTTGGGGTGCCTTTGATTGAGTAGACAAGTATCTTGTGCTGCTATGACTTTTTGTGATCTATGTTTTATTTGAGAGCAAACGTACTTTTTAACTGATTTGTCTGTGTATGAGAAAACTCTTTTAACCAGGCCTGATTAAGTGAATTATAATTTGATATGTAGTCGTTTGACTCGTTTCCAGGAATGCTTTTGAACAAGAACCACTTTTAAGATGGTTTATTAAAAAATTGTAATCAATTCGATTTCAAGATCTTTCTTATACATATGTTTACTTTATTCTATTCATGATTTTTAAGATAATACTACCTTAGGGCTTGTTTGGAATGAAGTCATTCCATTCTTTACATTGTCACTATGTCCTTGTAAGTTAAAATAATTTGAGAGACACAAGAATCATTCTCTACCTTCAAAGTCACTTTTTTCCATTGTATTTTGCATTCCATTTTATTTACCAAAGAGAGAGCTTCTAAGCAAATGGAACTGCTATGCAGATTGGTTGGAATTGCCTGCTGCTTTGATTCTGCTTATGGTTGTGGCTCCTAGTCTATTCGCTAGCACCTTGAGAAGCGACTGGATTGGCGTGGCAATATGCCTTGCCATTGCATGTTATTTACTGCAAGAACATATTCGAGCTTCTGGTGGTTTCAGGAATTCCTTCACAAAAGCTCATGGCGTATCAAACACAGTCGGCATAATCCTTCTATTAGTCTATCCTATTTGGGCATTGGTACTCGACATTATATAAAATACAAAACTTTTAACAGTTGTTGGCATTTGGTTGGGACCTGTGAATCGAAATGGCCATTGTTCCTCTGTGTATCATTCATTTGTTGGAAGCTGAGACTTGTATGTCCCAAGAGTTTGATTGTGTGAAAATGTGAAAGTAATCCTCATTGTATTAATATTCATTTGTTAGTAGCTGAGGCTTGTATACCCCAAGGAGTGTGCTTGTGTAAAAGGTGAAATCAGATGTGATTCCATGACTTTAGGCTTCATTGAATGTGACTGTATGGATGAGTAGGGGTGTGTTATCCTCTCATCTTCTAGTGTGTCGATGTAAATAAATGATATTCCCTTTCGTCTTTTTTATAAGATGATTTTAATAACTTAGCCCAGGTTCAAAAAAATTTGCTTAAATTTGGCTAGCTCTATTAAATTTGTCAATAATTCGAATTATTCACAACTGCCCTCTACCCTTTTCTCTTAATTTTTTTTTGCCAACTTCATTTTTATATTGATCACTGTTCATGATTATCACAAATATGAGCTTTTTTTGGGGGGGGGGGTTAATTAATGCTCGAGGCATCTTACAAAGAGGTATGAGAAAGATTATGGAAATGAGGGTCTTATGACAAGGATTATAAAGGTTATATTTTTTCGTGTCCTTAATATAACATCTAATTCAATAAAAAACTTGAAATACAAATTATATTTTATACTAAAAACGGGAGGAAATATTTTCAGTTAAAATACGGGGAATCATGATTGTGAATAGAGCGCAAAGGTTTGTTATTGTGCGCACACTCCAATTATTTGTATGTTCTGGTCATTTTCCCAAGTTTAATGAATTCCATTTTGCATTAAAAAAGGTTTTTGTTTATGGCATCGTTTTGGGGGAAAATATTTTTTTTTTTAACAAATTATCAAACCAAAGTCAGCTACTTTTTTTATATATTTCAGGAGTTTACTGTCACCAAATCATATCAAACTGATTTGCAATGGGAAAAAGATAAATCCATTGTGAATTTTCAAGGAATTAATCAAGTCTACATGCTTATCTCAGATATCGTGTGTGTTTGGTTGAGCTTATATTTGGACAATAAGTCCTTATTATGTAAGCCGAGATAAAACTCCTCTCATATTCTTATCTCGTATACCGTGAATCACGATTTATAAGCACTTATTGTTAAAAAATAAGCTATTACAAACGAATACATCAATGTATTCCACGAGATTGTAAATAATTTAATATTTTTATTACACAATATTGACAAGAATGTGCATACATAGCTGCTGCAATAATACGAGAAAACTGTATGTTTTTCAGATTTTCAGTGAATATAATTAATAAGAACCAAAATGGACAAGCAACCAAATGGATTATGAATAATAAAACTACCACAAATCATTATATTTTAACACAGCACTCCAGCTTCCTTCCTGCTTCATACCTTCTTTTCCTTTACTTCACTGTAAAGTTTATCGATATGGTTCTGCAAAAATAAAGTAAACAGTTCAACATTTAAATAAAAATTTCTGCTTCATGTTCCATACCTCAAACCTTAGAAGATTAGTATCGGAAATCATTTGGTCCACAATGATAAAGCGCAGCAGAAAATCATAGCTGTTAAAGATAATTGATCAAAGGGTATGATGCAAACCTTAAAGTACTTGAGAAGTTGTGGTCTCTTCAACTTAAATGTTGGAGTTACTAGATCTCTTTCTATGTCGAAGGGGATTGGTTCCAGATGAACTGCTTTTAGCATCTCAAAACCTCGAAGCTGCAACAAAAGTTCTCTTTCATGTAAGTCAGATAAAGCTTCCAGGTAATACAACTTAGCAACAAGTTAATAAACAATTTGTTCCCCTGAATTCTAAAGACTTGTTTAATTTTTGTCTTTGAAGATTGATGAATGCCACAAGTTTCTGATTAATCTTAAATAACAACAAAATCCATTGCTTATTGTTCCAATGATGTCCTCAAACCAAGAGTTTGATATGCATACTTGGTGTTTCTGACCAGTTTTGTTGAGCTCGTCCAAAATGAACTTTCTTGCCTTTGGATTTTCACATAAAGATTTAAAAGCACCAGTCTCGTTATGCTTCTCTGCCCAATCCTCAAGTGCCTTTTTTTCTGGGACCACCACAGCCACAAGGAATGACTCAAAACTGTTTCCATATACCCAAATCTGTATGAAATAATCAAAGCATTTTGAATTACATTAATCACTTAAATTCAGTGACTGGTGTATGCTGCAGGAATGGAATGTAACTGGTGTTCCTGTAAATTCACATGCTGCTTTGTGATTGATGAAGAAACGTACCGATGTTATTAGTGGGCACTGCGAATACTTGTTTTCGATGCTCTCAACAGCAATATATTCTCCTTGAGACAACTTGAAGATATTCTTTTTCCTATCAATAATTTTCAGGGCTCCATCTGCCTGCCATTCTCCAATGTCACCTGCAAGGAATTTAAAATCATTCCCATAATGATTGCACTTGGAGACAGAAATTTGCAACGGAAAAAAAACAAACAAGAATGGGGGAATTTGTCAGTTCATGACACAATTTCAGACTTGACTCTTGATTAAGATTAATAAAGTTAGCAACTTAGAATTTGGAACTTATCCTTCTACTTTTTAAGCATCAACCAATACAGTGTTCTGGTTTCAACAAGTAGAGCTTTGGAGGCAGGAAAAGATTACAGCAATACAAACTTGTTAATCTGTAACCTCTATGATTATGCATTATTATATTCAGAGGAAGAATAACAACAAGGAGTGATATCTTATATTAAGAACCGAAGTTAGTATATACAATTTTTCTGACGTCAAAAGATCTAGAAAACTTTCAATCCAACTCAGTTTGGTAGCAATTTCAAAACATAATGGAAGAAAATGGAGAAGTGCCAGAACAATTAAAGTAAAAAAAAAGGTTTAAATTTAAACACAAAGCCTTGTATGAATGCAGGAAAATGGGGGGAAAAGTTTTCATTTCAGTTTGTGGATACAGTTTCAATCACAATTTCCAGGGAGTCGTACCTGTATGAAACCACCCATCAATGATCACCTCTTTAGTGAGATCTTCACGCTTGTGGTAACCAGAAAACAAGGTGCTGCCTCTAAGGCAAATTTCTCCACGGGGCTGACTGGAAAGTGCATCATATTCCATCTCTGGAACAGATTCAAGCCTCGCTTCTATGGTTGTCATTGGCACCCCAACCGTTCCCATCATTGAAAACACATCACCAATTGCTGTGAAACACCCACCACAGCTTTCAGTGAGACCTGTCATACCAAAAATTTGATTTGATGAACTTGAACCAAACTTCCTTGTAGGAAGAGTAATGCTTATTTTTCTCTTTTCTGGTCTAAGAAGGGTCATGATATTATACAGCACAAGATTTGTGTACAATACCATATCCTTGTGATAATGTAGACCCAATTGTGACCCTCAGAAACTCCTCCACATGCTTAGGCAAGGGGGCAGCTCCAGATAACAAGATGCGAACTCGCCCACCCAGTGCTTGTTTTATCTATCAACAAAACTGACGTTTAGAATTTGAACTAGATATAAATATAGAATTTGCCAGGATAGAGATAAAAAACCTTATCAAACACAAGCTTATCAAGAAGAGGTGCTGCTTCGTCTTGTGGGAGCCCCTTCTCCAGATATTTCAACTTGCTGTCATTTGATCCCAGATTAATTCACGCTAAGATAAAAAAGAGAGCTGAAACAACCAAAGTAAAAGGACAGAACATACTAGTTATATGCATGCTGAAACAACATATTCTTCAGTGCCCCTCCAGAAGAGATTTGGCTTATGATACCTTCAGGCGCAAAGGATAAAGTCAATGCTTATCCATGTGAGGAGCTTAAAGACAATACTTAGACAAGGCGGTTTATCCAACTAATGAAAAGAATAGAGTCTTCATTTCTTACCGCCGTAAATGCGGTCATAAACTCTAGGAACACCACAAAATATAGTTGGCTTAAGTGTCTGAATGTCTTCCATTAAGAACCTGACATCCTGCAAGAATGAAGATGAAAATTTCCATATGAAGCATAAAACGGAACATAAAGCCTAACTGAGACTCAACAATGGAAGAATGATCAAGTAATGAATTGCAAAAATTGAATTCAGATCTTACGCCTTGCCAAAACCCTATTGAGGAGCCCTTGTAGATGCAATAGCTCTCAATTATCTGGTCGTATACATGTGCCAGAGGAAGAAAAGAGAAGTATACATCGTCTACTGTTGCCTACAATAGCACAGATTTTTGCCAACAATTTAGCATTACATAGAGATTGCAACTTCAAGCTTAACCTTATCTTCCTCACCCATCAGCCTTTATAAGTATTTAATTCAGAAGAGAAATAAACATGAAGATCATAACCATCTACTGTAATTCCCACAAATTTACCTATCCTAAAACATATAAACAGAACAAGTAGGACAGCTATGTCATGAAACTGATAAACATCAGAGGAAAATGCTCATCTTACCACTTTGTCTGTTAATAAAAGTATTTGGTCAATAGACAACACTTCAGCCATAAAAGCCTCGTTCTTAATAATGACACCTTTGGGTTCACCAGTCGTTCCACTTGTGTACATTATTGTGCAGATGTCTGTCTTCCTTTTTGAAGGTAGATCACCCTCCACACTTCCCTAAGTAAAATACAAGATTGAAATACAACTAAAATAATCAGAGAAATAGGTTTAACATAAGCAGGAAAATTAAAAATAGGTTTAACATCATACCAACTGGAGGAACTCTTTCCAGGAGAAGCAGGCTGCGCCATGTTTCTCAGCTTCCTTCTTTTGTTCAGTTGAAACATTTCCAAAGCTCACAATGCCTACACCATGAATTTACAGAGCTTGGTTACCATAGGACAATGAACAACCTTAAAGTATTTATTTTAGATGAAAGATAGGAATGGTCAACGGCTAACCTACATTTTAGATTTGAAGAACACTGTTCAAGACAAGACAAAATCTGTAAAAAAAGCACTCATCGCTTCAGTGAATAAATAAAATTGATTCCGTATCAGAGAATAAACTAATTTGTCTTCAAAGAAACAATAGTCAATTATTCTATTGAAAGAGGATCAGCAATGGTTGTGACAATTTGTCATCTTCAAACTTGATACCTCACCAATTATTTGGCAAGTGACTTGCAGAAATCTCATCAATAAATTAAAGGTTGCTAAAGGCATTGTTATCACATAGTTTCTTAGGAGACAAGTTACACTCAATATGGATGTAAGAAGTTCAATTTTGAAGGTATATGACTTATGGTCCGAAAAGTCAAGCCAGATCATCGCCGAATATGAAAAATGAAAGAATTCATATTTGTTGGGAGTTTGTGACCTGATAGGTTTAAAACTTATTTTGAATATACACAAAAAAAAAATAATAATAAACAGCAAAGATAATTTAGAACTTACAGAAGGAATCTTGTTTTCCTGTACAAATGCTATTGGAACTTCAGCATGATTAATGATATACTCCACTGCATTAGGACCTGTTAGGTTTAAAACCGGGTCATTTTTTAGTCAAACGTAAGAGAAACCCAACTGATCACACTGTTTTAGTTTAAAAGCTTCTCAAAAGCAACATGCCTCAAATTATAAAGTAAAACCCCTTTTGACTTATTGGAAAAGCTACAAATGACAAATCACATACCAAGTGTATCATACAGAGGGACGTAAGTTATTGCACAGCTATTACAAGCCTGCAAAAACGACAAAGTTGAACTAACAAGGGCAACTAAAGTAATGTCTTTCTTCACTGTTGAGTGAAGAATAAGATAATCAAACTGATATACCTCCATGGCAATTATCCATTCGGGGCAGTTGGATCCATAAATGCCACAGCGATCTCCCTGTTGATGTGAATCCATATTTTTTAATTAGTTTCATATTTAAAGATTATCAATACAAATTATATATCTTGATATGGCCCTGTACACTTACAGGATTGACACCACGTCTCCTCATGGCGGAACCCATTCTGATGGCAGAATCATAAGCCTCCTCATATGTGACCCATTCATACGAACCCGCCTGCAAAATCAGTAAATTCACATATGGTTTATGATTTACTTCTCTTTTCGAAATTAAAAAAAAAACAGAGAGAGAGATCCTCTACCAAAGAAAGAGAAATAATCATATAAATTTAGACCTTCGAATTAGTTTTCTGACGTCTGCCCAGAAGTGGGTTGTTCGGGTTCCTCTTAGCAGAGTCGCTGAAGACGAATCAAAATTGGTCAGAAAGGAGAGATCCATAAACCAATAAAAGTATTCAATGTACTTCGGACTTTTGGGTGCAAATCACCCAAGCACTTCTCTTTCACCAATTTCCATAGAGAAGAAGAATGATCTATAAAATTCAGTTAAAATTACATCCTATAGGATAAACTCTTAAATGATGTGGCTTGGAATTTGTAACACTTAATTAATCAAAATCGTTTTTTATCTCAAAAGTTTAATTTACAATGGAAGGTTCGCCAGGGAGTTTATTATGATCTCTAACTCTTTTGTTTTTAATTGTGAAATCTCAAAATTTTAATTACCACCGTTATTCCCCGGATTGACAGGACTTGGATTATCAGCAGGATTCTCATTGCCATACTCAAAGAATTATCTTTCAAATAAAACATGGAAATGCAGAGTAAAATAAAAATTCTGCTTTTATAGATCCTGCAGTTATAAATTACCTGGTTCTTCAAATTGTATAGTCATCAATCCAAGTTCTAGAAAAGCCTAACATGTCTCAGGGACGTTTTCGGTTAAACAATAAACTAAACAGTTTGTTCCCCGTCGTTACGTTATTAGTTTATATTTATTTCCCAAAAAACAGTTAATGCATGAATCAGTTCACAAACAAAAAATAATAACAGACTTTGTATAAAAAAAAAGTGATAATAACAGACTCGTCGCGACAAAAAGACCCGAAGAGTTTGTTAGTTTTTTTTTTTTTTTCAAAACCGACACCTTCAGTTGTTCATTTTCACTGAAGTAACGCGATCAAATCGTCAGTTGAGTGAAGAAGAAATTGAAACGCAAAAAAACAAAAACAAAAATTAACCTGAAGAACTGCCAAGGAGATTCGAGGTCGGCGGGAAGCTCCATTAAACCATCTTTAGCATAAATGCACCTATAGACAGGACCCGCCGATGGCTTATGAGCGGTGGCCGGCGTTGCCTCCGCCACCCTCACGGTGTAAACCTCCGGCATTGTGAAATCGGAATGTGCAGAGAGTGATTTCAGAATCGTACTGAGCAGGGGAAGCTCACAAGCACAAATCACTTAGAGCGGATTTTAATATCTAAATAAATAAGGGACAGAGTAGCTGAAGAAAGAAGGAGAGAGAAAAGTAGGAGAGTTGGTTGAGCGGAAGCAATAAATTCAAAGGATTGGCAGTCTGTTTGTTCTACTTGTGTGAGGGATATAGAAGGTTGTGTGTTTTTTTGGTACTTTGAGTAATTCACCTCCATTTGCATTTATATTCGGTCGTCCAAGTTTGGTGAAGCTCTCTCATTCATATGCCATTGTCCAAAGATCAAATCAGAAATGAAACAGAAGAAATAATACTTATGATATTAATAATACTAAGACGTTTTCGCTGATATGAACGTTTTTAATTTGTTTGCAATAAAATTAATAACTGAAGAAGGCAAAAACCACCATTAGTCTAATTGGAAGTTTTTCTCATCCTTTTCTTCTTCTTCTAGATTCTTTAACTGTTTGCCTATCATCCAGTAGTTTTAATTTAATTATACAGTGATACATCATGGATCTAATTAAAATTATACTCTATCAATCAGGTTTACGTGCATGGATTTACCTGCAATATAATATAATATCATCCCTGTTCTTACAAAATTTTACGTGAAATCAACTTAGATTGCTTTATTTATTTTTGGCTAAATTATACAAAACTTCAATGAATTTTGGATCAGTTGTATTTAACCCCCAACATTTCAAAGTTTAAATTTAACCCCCCGACCTTTCATTATTAACCCCCTGCCTTTAAGTGATCGTTATTTTTTTAACAAAAATAGCGACGTCAGATTATGAAATGACACGTGGTATCCTGCATGGTATCCCACATAAATTACTAATTTTCAAGGTTCTCAAACTCAGACCGGCCACTGGATAGGCTGAGATACTGGGTCAAATGTTAGTGGGTCAGATCGGAGTCAAACAGGATCTAGCCTGGGGCCAAACTGATGAGAAATTGAAGATTTCAGGTTTATTAATATGAAATTCTAAAGAAAAATTTTTAAAAATTGATTTTTCTAGAAAATAAAAGGGTGACCCGGGTTGACTACCAGATAGGATCGATTTACTGACCGATTCTCCAGTTTCAGGTCCGAGTCAACCAGTCCGGTCCGGGTTTCAAAACATTGCTAATTTTATAAAACTACCTGAACTTTAAACAGTTACAAATCACCTCTCTAAACTTTTATCAGTTACAAATAATTCTCTTGACATTTTAAAATTTAAATTTGACTTCCTTAAAATTTTGATTTGTAATATTAAATCTCAAGTTGTTATTTTTATCATTTTAATAAATTTATTAAGTTTTTTACTATCATTTGTCAATTAAAATAGTTTTCTGGCATCGCAAAAACAGAAAAATTAGAAGAAGAATATTTTAAAAATATAAAAATAAAAATGTCATCATTTATATAACATTTACTTATTTTATTGGGATGATTAGGCATTGATAGTACAAAAATGTTATTATTTATGTTAAATATATTATTGAGATGATTGAGCATTGATAATTTAAATATTATATTTGTGTTAGATGATAGCTTATGCCTGCATTAATTTTTTTATTATTAATGTATATTTTTTCATGAATCAAAGGTTCGACGTGTATTTTTATATTTTTCTAAATATTATTCTTCTTATTTTTATCATATACAAAAGAACTAATAGCATTTTAATTGACAATTGATAGCAAAAATCTTGATAATTTTATGAAAATGATAAAAAGTAACTGAATGTGGTTTAATTAATATTATAAATAAAAATTTTAGGGGAGTCAAATATAAATTTTGAAATGTCAGGGAGTTATTTATAACTTATCAAAGTTCAGGAGTTCTTTGCAATTGTTTAAAATTCAAGGGGGTTTAATGATATTAGTAATTTACACAAGATGCCACATAAGATGTCACGTGTCATCTCATAATCTAACATGGCATTTTCCGTTAGAAAGATAATGATCACTTAATAGCAGGGGGTTAATAGTTAAAATGTCAGGGAGGTTATATGCAGCTGACCAAAAATATAAGGGGATTTTGTATAATATAACGTTTATTTTTTTTACACAGGATTTAGTCCTAACCTTACTAAGGAATTTAGCGTGCTGCCATTAAAGCGATACTCCATTTGTTACATGCGTGTTATGTGTAACATGTTATAAGTCAGATCAGCACGGTTCAAATTGCCCACCAGGAGCAAATCAGCATGAACATGATTACCAAAAAAAAAAAAGTCACGTCTGACTATTTCATTAAAATCAGGTAGTTGATTTATTAATTTTGTCTCAAAATAAAATATTTTTCTAACTTTGCCCATATTTAAAAACATAGAGAAACACTATATCAAACTTCAAACCTTCTTCTGGTACATTGTTACAGGGTTAATATCTGGAAAAGGTTTTATTAATGACTCACTAAGGCGCTTATATAATGAATCGAGAATTTCTCGAAGGCGTCTTATATAGGAGTATTTGTGATGGGAGAGCATATTAAGCTCATTACCACTTCTTTTTGTCCATATCATAAAAAGCCTTCTAGCTTAGAAAGGAATGTTGGTTGACAAAGTAATTAATTACTGTTTTCCTCTTTTACTCCTTGAATGTATGAGAGAGATAGAGATAACAGATATTAAGTGTATATTTAAAAATCACATTCTTTAATAGGTGTAAAATAGATAAATTTTTTTAATTTAAGAAATATTAAATGACTTAATTAATATTCATTATTTTGTGTGAATTAGTTAACAATATCTTATATTTTAAATAGGAAGGAATATAACTTAAAAATTGTTGATATTTCTTTTGGTCCATAATACAAGCCATTTCTAGAAAAATGTCTAGTTTGGTCTATAATATAAGTCACTTAGAGAGTAATTAATATTTATTTGTCAATTTTGCCCATATAGTTAATGCTTAAATGTGACTTTTTGTATGTTCTGTTTCATTTGAAACCTAATTTAATATGGGTAAAGTTGAAAATTTTTTCAATTTAGGACATATTTAGTAAATTAACTACCCTTTTTTAGTTATGATGAATTAATTGAAGTAATCTTGTACTATTATGAACAGGAGAGAGAGTATTAATTTTTTTATATATATAAAAGAGTGGCCAATTACAAATTAGGAATTACAAAAGCATTAGGCCACTAGATTCAGATCTTGGGCCATATAAACAGTACAACCAGGGTGTGGTGCTGATAAGACCACGAAGTCCTCTTGCATCTGTTGGGCATTCCTGGCTAAAAAATCAGCACTCCTAATACCTTCATGTGACACATAATGAAGCTCGATATCCCAATCTGAATACAATAAATCCCTTACAGCATTGATCTCTACTCTCAACGGATGATGATAACCCCCATCTCGCATTATCAAATGATAAGCCTCAAGAGAATATGTATACACAACAACCTGACCAAAACTTTGCTGCTTGCACAGTTGAAGCCTTGTTAAGATGGCAACCAATTCCCCGTGGTAGAGAGAGTATTAATTTGAGGGCAACTAAAGTATAAAACAAAGTGAGGGGAAAATCCATAGCTGTAAACAAGTTGGGGAGGGAAGTAAAACAAGAAAAGCAGGCGCATTGATGATGAGAAGGCTAGAGTGAGGCCACTTGGCTGACCAATAATGAAGCCTTGCTTCATCAAGTTAGAGTATATGATCAACAACCAACTAATCCTAATATGAATTGAAGTTCACTTTTCTACGTTAAACTGATCATACTAGGATTGCCTTATATTTAACTTAATTAATCCTTAATATAAGTTCTTTTTATGTTTTCAATTTTTGTGTTGAATTTTCTTCTCCTGATTAATTAATATAGACAGCAGCCAATGCCGGCTTCCATACTATACTTCATTATGAGCGTTTCAATTCAGCATAAAGTCAAACTTGTCTCTCAGGTGACACCCATTTTTTATTTTTATTAATTGTTTCGGGGCTAGAAATAGAGTATTGAAAAACAAAATATGAATGGAGAAGAATAAAGTCAATGGTGGATGCAGCAACATGCTGAACAAAAATATTATGTTATGGATTTGTAAGGCACGCAAGACTCTCGTGGGTACGTGCTAATTGGCGTATGAGTTATGAGCCATGCATCACAGTTCACACACACACAAAATTCACGAATGTTGTTGATGGTTAGGAATTGGCCCAACAAAACATTCCTACTCTTTTATTTTATAGGAGTATATATATATAGGATTAGATTAGATGGGTGAAATATGGTTTTTCGTGTTTAATATTAGTAATATATAACTAAATATAAGCTCTACTTTATTTTTTATAAGGAATATCGATATAAATAAATGCTATGTAGAAGGGATTTATTTGTTTGTTTATTTTTATCTTTAATACTAATATGTTAAATTTGATCCTTATCGAGAAGATTGGTGCGCACTGCAAATCGATGTCTTTATCGGATTAAATCAGATTGATGTTTTTTTTTTTTTTTGAAAAAAGTGGAAATTAGAAAAAGAGCGAGGGGCATTGATGGTCATAAAAATAAATAGCTAACGTTTCGAGCGGCCTTTAATGTTGCCAGCTACATTCACCCCGCATGTATGTGCATCCTGCTCCCTCCACCATTTATTCTGCAAACGCCGCCACTCGTAAACACACACACACACACAAAATGATTGGCCCGAACCCTGATGACGTGTGACAAATGACAATCCACGTGGCTGCCACTTCACGCTAAATACATCTGAGTGGATGCCGCGTGGCTTGTTTCCGCATTCGTCTACTTCGGGAGCTTTCCTTCAGGGAAACATTGTTTCAGCATGAAAACAATAACATATCTTGTGACAGTCTACTTCAAGCAAATACGTTGTCGTTCACAGTTAAGGCAAGTGATCAAGAATATATAAAGGATGGAGTTATCATTGGCAATATGATGTTGATAATGAATAGACGGCGACTTCAAAAAATAAAAATTCGAAAAACAAAAACTAAACAACTATTAAAAATTTTTTTTATTTTTTAGTTTTTAAAAACAATTTTTTTTTTAAACAACTTTCTAACCAAGTTTTTAGTTTTTTGATTTTAAAGACAAAAATAATTTTTAAACATTTTGACCCCACAAAGCCAAGCCACACTTGTTCAGAGTTGATTCGACTTTTTTATTTAAAATCCAGTAAGCATATTCTATTGAAATACATGTACAAACATATAAGTCCATATTATAGCATTAGGCCACACATCATCAAGGAGAGTGGGGAGGAAAAAGTAGGAGTGGTCAAGTGGGGGAACCAAGATAGCTGGGTTTCATTTTGTCCATTTCTTTTAAAGAAAGCTAGTGCCCCACAACAATTTGGGCCACAACAAAAACGATGGGCCTTAAAGAACTCAATAGAGGGATGGATTTCTATGAATTAACAATACATTCATGTTAAGTTAATAATCAACACTCATCACCAGCGCACACTGGTACAACTGGTAAGGGCGTTGTGCCCCTTAACCATCATCTCTGGGGTTCGATCTCTGGGGGGTGGGAATGGAGCAGGTGTGCCTGGGAGGGTCGCCCCCATCATTGGGCCCGACAATATCCGACGGATTAGTCCTTGACCCACCGGGTTGGGGGATACCGTGCAGTAGCAAAAAAAAAAATAATAATAATCAACACTCATCGGAAAAATGATTCTCCAATGAAGAGTAACATACGTGAGCAGTGAGCTGTCCCTGTAATATTTGTCCACGTGGCGCCCACTTGCAAAGGAAAGAAGAGAGAGACGATCATGTTGGAAGATTGTGGGGGAGACCAAGGGTATGTTTGTTTGAGCGATTCGATTGCTTATAAGTTGCTTTTTAATAGTGATTTACGGTATACGAAGTAAGTATGTGAGAGGAATTGTGTCTCGATTTACGTAAAAAACAACTTATAAGCAAATTTAAGCTCAAACAAACATGCTTCAAAACTTTTTGCCAATCAAGTGGAGGCATTGGAGGAACTGCATGAGCCTCCTTCGGTTCCTATATATAAGATTTTTTTTTTTTTAAATGCGCTTGTCTCTAAATATAATACCCTCTTAAATTTATCTCTATAATAAATTTCACTTGCGTGTACTGAATTCTCCACCGAGAGCCTTAGCTGGATTGTTATCTGGTGACATGGTGAGAGCTACTGCCTTATAGAGTTGTACACTTCCTTACATTTTTTTTCTTCTTGAGCTTGTTGCCCCATTTATTACCAAAAAGTTTCTTGACATGTGTGAATATTAATGCCCCCAAGTTAGTTTTTCTATCCACCGCCCATTTTTACTTTTAGATTGAAATTTCAGCAATCTAAATTTAATATTTTATAGAATTACAAATAAAATGTCAAAATTTAAAAAAATAAATTCAATTTGTTAAATATTAGTCATGATAATCTAAAGCTATAAAAAAATATTTATTAATAAATTAACATTTTATTACTAATTTTATAAAACATTAAATGTAGACCACTGAAAATTTAATCAAACAGCGAGATGAATAATGGTCTAGTGGAGAGGAAATGGATGGAAATAATAGAGGAGAGATGCTAGGTCAAGTGAAAAATGTGAAAGTAATGAATAATAAACTCATTCAGCTAATCACATAAGTTTTTCTTTTCAATTAAATTTAGCTAAAATATAAGTTCAGTTATTTTATTCATGTGAGGCGATTAAAGTTTTATTTATTGTATATTCTGCCCCAAAACTATAAAATTCACATAATAATAAATGAAGGGTAAATATATATATATATATTTATATAAAAATTTAATATATAAATAGGATAAAAAAACCCTTCTATGCTTCTTCCTCCATCTTATTATAAGTATAACCAAGGTATTAAAACCCGGACCGGGTAGTGAACCGGTCGGGGTACTGGGTTAAGGGTCAGTGGGTCAGACCGGGACCAAACCGGAGCTAAACCGGGACCAAACCGGTGAGAAATTGAAAATTTTAGACTTATAGTATGAAATTCTAAAGGAAAAAGTAAAAAAAAAAAAAAATATATTTTTTTAAAAAATGGAAACCGGACCGGGAACCGGACCGGCCAACCGGCCGGTTCGCCGGTTACCGGGCCGGACCGGCCGGTCCGGTCCGATTTCCAGAACACTGAGTATAACCATATGAGTATCCTATTATGGTGGGGAGGATGATGGGCCATAGTCCGAGGCGCAGGACCCAGTTGTCTAACTTATTTTGTTTGGACAAAGGAAGGAGTGTGGGAACGTCCTAGAAGTGAGAATCATTGTGGGCTGGACACTTGCTGACTCATCACTCCCATCAGAAAAAAGAGAAATTTTTTTATGGACTTGAATTGCCGCGTTTTTTTTATTCTAACAAATTAAAATACAATAATTTATGAATTGATTTGATATTTTTTAGATATTAACTAACATATTAATAAAATTAAAAAAATTTATAAGATTCGTTTTTTTATTATTTGTGAAATCTTAATTAAGGGATTCATTTTTTAAGAAAAATAAAAATATAAAATGCATAAGCAGCCAACTAAAATTTATGTTAGCTGAATTATTATATTTTAAGTGGTAAGACCATAAATAACATGATAAATTAGGTTCACATAAGAATTTTTCGAAAAAAATATGGCCTACACTTTGTCGTCAAATTAGCACTCCTCTTTCTAGTTGCCAAGTTGGAAAATCAAAACACCACTCTCAAAATATTACTAATTGTGCCACTAATCTCCTTTGTTTTCACACTTTGAGCCAGACAAGCACCAGCACCCCATTTGTTGTTGTTATCTTTATTATGATTTTGTTTATTAATTCCCATAATGCAGCACAACGTTCAACCCTTTTTTCCCTGAAAATTGAATTGAAAAAGAGATATTGTAAAGTGAAAATAAAAACACACACACACAATAGCGGCATCTAGCGACAATTGTGGGGTAGTGAAGTGAAGACTGAAGGGTATCATAGATGGGGGAGGAGCATCTTCATTTCCCCTTATCGTCCATTTTTTTTTATTTCTTTATTCTCAACGTTAGATTAAATCTAAACGATTGAGATTTAATATCTTATAAAATTATTATTATTATATTAATAAAAGTATAAAAATAATAACCAGTAATATTAAATTTTAATTATTTAAATTTATTTTTATATATTTTTTATTATTTAATATAATAATAATATTTTTATAGGATATTGAATCTCAACTATTCAAAAATAATCTAACGATGAAAATAAAAAAAGAATAGAGAGAAATAGGCGATAAAGAAAATAAAGAGATGCGTCACCCATTATAGGTAGGAACGACCGATGATGAAGAAAGATTCGAGATCCAAAATGCAAAGAATATTAATTACAACCAAACCAACCAAAGGAAAGAGATTGTCCGCGTCGAAACACCACAATTAATGCGTTTTGAGGGTGTATGAGTGTTTGTACTTTGTAGAGGTCAGCTCCACATGGCCTTCCCCCCTAGTCGGTGCCTGTACTATCTCTTGTGGTTAGAGCCGGGAAAACGGCCCGAATTCGTCGGGTCGGCCCTTTTAGGCCCTGACCCTTCAAGGGTCGGGTTTGTAAATTGTAGTCTCAAAAGGAAGTCGGACCTAAAAGGGCCGGCCCTGTAGGGCCTCGGGCTTAAAAGGGCCGGCCCTTTAGGCCCGTTTACTTTTTATTTTTTTTACTTGGAAAGGAACCATGTTACATTTTTGAATTACCTTATTGAATCTATATGTCATTTTGTCCTCATATTGTATAGAGTATGATTTTTGAGTATATTGTTTTGTCTAATTGAATCATATTGTGATTTTTGAGTGTGATTTTTGAGTATGATTTTTGAGTATATTGTTTTGTCTAATTGAATCATATTGTGATTTTTGAGTGTGATTTTTGAGTATGATTTTTGAGTATATTGTTCTGCCTATTTAGACTAAAATCATATTATATACTATTCTTCCTGATAGAGTATAATTTTTGATGGAGGTTGTAATTATTTTACTACTTGAACCTACTGCTCAAAGTGAAACACAATCAAATGTCCTTGAAATTGATGATAGTGGTGAAGAAGGTGAAAATGATAGTCTTCATACTCATATTGTTTAGAGGTTAGAGTATTTAGCTTATTGCCTTCTTATACTTTGGTCTTTGCATGAGTTATTTATGGACATGATTTTACCTTTGATTATACATTAGTAATTGTTTTTGTTTGTTGCAAGAGACGTGTTATTTAAACCTTAATGTTGACAACATTTATGTATTAAATTAGAACTTTAATTGTTGTTATTTACTAATTATATCTCTTTGGGGAAAATATGCAAGAAAAATAGTTAAATATTGTGAAAAGAATTTTTCGGCCCTGGCCCTGATGCTCTCGGGCCAGGCCTTGAAAAACTGTAATTTTCCTGACTCCGAGCCCTTTAGGGCCGGCCCTGTTAGGCCCTGACCCGTCAAGGGCCAGCCCTGTAGGGCCGGCCCGGCCCTGATTCCCAGCTCTACTTGTGGCTATGCCTTTTATCTTGAAATTACTACTACCCTTCTCATTAGGGTAAGTTTGATATGTTAAAATTGATTTTGATAAAAATAAAGATGAAGATGGATATGAATATAGAAATAGATATGGATATAGAAATGAGTTTTAATAATATGTTTGCTATGTCATGGAAGTGAGATTAAGTATGTATGTAAAAAGACAAAAATACCTTTATTAATTAAAAAAAAAAAAAAGAGCCCAAACTTTGCAACCCTATTCGCAAACAACCATGAGCTCACCACAAAGCCACTATCAACCAAGTTCTATAACCAACAAGAAACAAAAATCAGATTTCAGCAAAATCAGATTTCCACAAGCAGATTTGAAAATTGATGGGTTCTAAGATGCGAAGATGATAAATCAAAAGGCTTCACAGTGTAAAGATGCTGACCAACAATGGGCTTGCAGATTGCTTGCGGTGGGGTACGGAAGATCGTCAACGGTGGGGGAGAAGAATAGGTTGCTGCACTTTGAGCTTGGAACACTTGAGGATGAAGGAGAACCTCATATCGCAGTGAGAGAAGATGGCCACATTTGAAAAGGGGTTTGCCGGAAGCTGCCATCGTCGGAGGTTGTCATCGCTGGTCACCAGAGGTCACTGTCAGGTTGTAAGCAAGGATGATGCAATAGAGTAGGATTGGGGGAGATAAAAAATGAGAGGGATAAAAAAAGGATTCCATGGAATTTCCCATAATTCGATAGGTTTTTTTTATGGAAGCCAAAATGAGGCTAATTCCATAACTTGGCTTCCACATGGAATTTAATTATATGATATTTCTTTGTACCAAACAAACTTTATGATAGAAATGAATTTCATTTCCATATTCACCCCCTTAATTCCTACATACCAAACAGGGCCTAATGTTTCCAAGTTCCTAACTTCGCTCACCATCCATCTAATAACCTTCCCCTATATTTCCTATTACCATTATTTTGGTTAATTCTTTATATTAATTACTCTCTCTCCTTTTTTATAATATCCTACTTTTTTATTTGATTTAGTCAATTTTTATAAGATTGTTGTTTGAATATTAATCACTATATTTTTTCCAATTCTCCCCCACCAACTAGTTGTATTCTCTTTCCTTATAATATATTTTTTTGACTTTTAACTAATTTTAACTTATTATTTAAATCTTATCCTCCTTTGGTTCTTTTGATAAGGTACCATTCTGATCCTTTTTATTAGTTCCATTTTGAAAAAATTCTGGTATTTATTACTCCCTCCAATATTCTTTATAAGTAACTTTTATCCTTATTACGCAAAATAAATTAGCAGATAAGATTAGTTGAAAACAATAAATGTGTAAAAAATGTCATGTTTCTTCCAAATATGTTCCTATTTATGAAATGAGTATAGGAGAGAGAATGAATAACAAATATGAAAGAGAATGTGTAATAAATGATTAAATAAAAGAGAATTAGTGGTGAGTGAGGAATAATTAATATAAAGATAAGTATTTAATAGGGGTAGAAAAGCAAAAAGTAGTTTAAATTTTGAAATGCAAGGAAAAAGTCACTTATAAAATGGATCAGTCCCATGAGGGAGAAAGTTACTTATAAAAAGGGTCGGAGAAAATATAAGTCTAAGTAGAGAGTAATTAATGATAATGCTAAAATTTTGCCTCTATTAAATGCTATGAAAAAATGAGTTTGTTCATGTTGGAAAGAAATACAGAAGAGATATTAGTTGCAAATACCATTCATAAATGAGGTAAAATTGAGAAAATGCATCAATTTATCATATATTTAATGAATATAACTAACTTTTGTTGATATGTGAGAATTAGGTAAACTGAACTTATAATAAGGATCAGGTGGTACTTCCAACATGGTTCACATATTCCATGAAAAACATTAAACTTTGTTAACTCTGTTATAAAATTCAACATTTTTCAAACTTTACCCCTATTTAATATATATATCATATAAAAACAAAGTCAACACAATAATAAATTATAAATAGACTTGTACATCCATATAAAAAATCTAATGAGGTGCCTTATAAATAAAACTAGAAAATTTATTCTATATTTGCCTTATAAATAAGATTAGAGGAGTACTTCGGTTAAAAAAATCTTATAAAAAGGCCAAATTCTACACATATTTATTCCTAGAGGTTCAGATCAATTTATTTTTATTCAAAAAAAAATCCATTTATTAATGAGAGAAATTTGACTTTTATAAAAGGAATGAAAGTCCAAACAATCTTCTTCTCGTGTTTGGGAAACTATAATACTCCATCTGATCTTATTTATAAGAGCCCGATAACCGAATTTCATGGTTTAAGAGAGCAGTTAAAATTAGTTAAAAATAATAAATATGCATTAAAATAAACTTTTTTCCTAAGTATGCCCTTATTTATAAGGGAACAAGTACGAGAGAAAAATAGAGTAAACATGAATATCATTGATCCTTAATTCATGCAGTATATGTAATCAATGAGGGCAGAAATGGAAAAAAACTCATTCAATGTTGAAGCAACTGTTGTCAGGTTCTTATAAAAAAGAACAAAATAATTTAAATTTTAGGCTGTTATAAAAAGGACCGCAAGGAGTACAAATTAAAAAAAGCACATCATAAAATCACTTAAAATAAATTATTTTTTTGAATTAAAGAAATAGATACTAACAACCAACATGTTGTTGGTTTAGATAGTAAGCAGTTTTACTCCATAAGGAAGAGAACGCATGTTCAGATCCCATTAACCTTACTTGTTGAGAGATGTGAAAATTCACCCCTTGTGTTCTAAGCTTTGATAGGGACTATAAACTTAATCGAATGAAAAAAACCAGTGACATATACTAACAACATGGAATTATAAGTGATATCAAACCTGCAAGCTCTCACTTGACATGAGATCTCACATGTCATTAGTTCACAACAATTATTGCCACTCGTGCGTTGCATGCGGAAGTTCTTATATAGCATTTTGAGTTTCAAAAGCTTCTGTAAGCATAAAATGATAGTTTATTGATTTAAAGCATTACTTCATGAGATATATAATATTTATTATATAATTTAGTCCTTATTGGTGAGAAATGTTTTTATAGTATGCACAATGTGCGATATTTATTTTTAATCATAATAAATACTGTGCTTATTTTATACTCATCTATTTAAATTTAAATGTATATCTTACGAAAATTTATATTTAAATGTGTGTTTGACCAAAAATTCTAATAGACACAAGATTTAATTCCCATAAATAAAGGATGAAGGTGTTAATATAATTGAGAGTTGTCAAGATTTCTTAGGGGTTTTGTGGCCTAATTTAAAAGAATTTATCTTTTTTGATTAATTCAACAGACAATTTAATATTGTTAATATGATCTTTTTTGAGTTCTCCCTAACACTATTATTTCTCAATCCAATTGCTAAATGTAATGGAATGAGAGACTCTACGTAAAATCATAAATGTGTATGTGACCAAAAAAGATATATTCAAAACTGTATTTTTCCAATAAAATATAATAGACAAAAGTTTTAGTCCCCACAAATTAAGGATTAGGAAGTTATTATAAATCCACCTAATCACATACAAATCTCTTTCTTTTGCTTAATTTGTAAGAAAGTATATGTTAGACTAAATTGACATACAATTTAATATTATCAATAGGATTCTTTCCCACTTCTCCTCGTTATTTTTATTTCTCAATGAAATCGCCAAAGTAATTAAAGTAGTGATTCAATCTTAAATTTTTATTTCATTCGGAAACAATGTTGTCAAACTCACGATTTTAAGCACGTTTGTGACAGTAGCATAAACTTGCATCGTCAACTCAAATCATAAAATTGTAAGAGTTTACTTTTATCTTTAAATAGATATTAATAATGTATAATTAAAATGTAAAAAAAAATCGATTTAAATATATTTTGAATCCAAATAATTGAAATTAGATTCATCAATATTCATAATTTATTCTGCTTAATAAAGAAATTTCTATAAAATTTATATATAAATTCATTAAAAATAATCAAATCAAAAGGGCTCAAAATACAAAGGATGATTTTACATTTTAGTGAATAAAAATCCACCTTAGCATTCGTGAGTCGGTCTTTTGACCTAATGTGCAAGAAAGAATATGTCAAATTAAATGAACGAATAATTTAATATTGTCAATGTGATCTTTTTTTTGTTACTACTATTTCTCAATCAAATCATTAAAACTAAATAAAAATTTAAATTCATAATTACAAACTATTTCGGCACATTGTCACAAATTAATCGAGGGTCTGTTGCTTCTTATTAGATGGAGAAGTGATATAATAACCTCATAGGTAGATTTCATTGGCATTATAGCATTCCTTTCATTTAACATAATTAAGACTCTAATTAAATATCAGAGCGATTTTTCAAGAATAAGAATTTTAATCACCATAAACCAAGGCTCAAAGAGTTATTATAATTCAAAGTTGTCAAGATTTTTAAATGATTTGAAATTAAATTGTTGATCACACCGAAGAAAGTAACATGTAAAAATTTTGTTATCTCCTTAAATTAAGGAGTTATCATAATTCAAAGTCAAAATGATAAATTGCCACAAACTAATTAAGGGGTTGTCGCGATTTTAGCATACATATTGTTTAATTAAACAAATATGGTGTAATCATACATATTGTTTAATTAAGGAGTTATCATAATTCAAAGTCAAAATAATAAATTGTCACAAACTAATTAAGGGGTCATTGCGATTTTAGCATACATATTGTTTAATTAAATAAATACGGTATTGATTATTAGTTTGTACATAATTATCTTAGTGTATATATTCTAATTCATTAAGTGGCAAAAAATTATAAAATCAAACTTAAATAGACATGCCTAAAAGGCAAACATCATGCTATAGGAGCCTAATATAATGTGAAAACGCCAAACACAGTTGAAAGTAAAGTAGATTCGAAACCTAAGCTACTAAAATGACATATTCAAAAACTCAAAACAACATGTGTGAACTTATTTTTCTATTTTTATATTCTTAATGATTGTTTTATTGGCCCTAAAGGTAGGGGTGAACATATTAGATAATTCCACATCCCCATTATTAGTCAATGAGTATCATATCTCTTTTTTTCTATTTGAAGGAGTGGTTGAAGATCATAATGATTGAATTATTAGAAGGTCATCATTATTTTGAACTTTTTCTGTAGACATCAATGTCGTTAAGGAACTTGAAGCATGTGTTTATACTCTCGGAGGGCTGGAAAGAAAGATCTAAGGAATAAATAGAACAACAAACAGATGAATATATAATCAAGTACTCAATCACAATATGTGCTATTATCAACTAAATCATTTTCTTATCGTTAATTCTGTGTATGTAATGTAACCCCCTGCCGTAATTAATATCCGGATTATGCAATTAATGTGAAATAGAGACCAATAAGACAAAACATCATTTATAAACCCATCAACCAGACGGGGTTTTCACAATTACATTTCGAAATTATTAAAAACACGGTCTCATATTTACACTCCGAATATAATTACTATGCGAAGATAAATTACATTTATACAATTATCAGAGTACGCAATATAAATTCCCGGCGATCCCGGTATCATATCTTCGCTCAACAATCATAGGGCACATTAGCCCATACAACTCCACCAATAGGGATTACACAATCTACTCAAATATATAGTCAAATGCTAATCCGAATGTACACATACATATTCTCAATTACGCATTGATAACCCACTACCAAGCTCTCACCCAGAAACGAGTCCTCTTTGTCCTTGGGTGCTTGCTCCTTCCTTGAGCCACTTGTCCTGTCTAAAATGTTGATAGGGGAGGGTGAGATTCTAGAGAATCTCAGTAGGAAACAGATACCAATATGCATGTAAGATAAGTATTTAATGCATGACATGCTTGCATCACAATAACTCATGTTCACATAATGATGTATCCGCATGCTCAATGTTTCAACAACATACTCATGGTCATAGCATAACTAGAAACAGAGTTACAATCATTCATACATATCTCACATAATCACGCAAAGCAATAACATGCATCAATACACAAATACAATTATTAATACATGCAGGAGAGGTAAGTTCCCTACTCTTATTCTTTCCACGTATGCTCCAACGTCGGCTACTCACGATCCAAGCGGGTATCAAATCATGCTCAGGGTAAGTATCAAACCCTATAACCAAATCAAGAACATATAGTCATTCTCTTTTCCAAATTCTCACTTTCATAACACTTAGATTTGGTTATCATAATTGACCCTTAAGAGGCCCCAAATGCCTCTAATCAAAGCCCCAAAAGATTGGGAAACAAAAGGTTGAAGGTCACTTTTCGAAATCACAAAGTGCTGGAACACAGGGGTGGGCCCCGGCCCACCATTCCTTGGGCTGCGGCCCAAACATGGTCAGAAGGTCGTGGGCTGCGGCCCACCACTCATGGGCCGCGGCCCAAAACAGGCCAGAAAGACTTGGGCCGCGGTCCAGCCACTCTTGGGCCGCGGCCCAGAAATTTCCTGACACTGGGCGAACTTCCAAAATTCATAACTAAATCTAAAAAAATTGAAACGAAGTGATTCTAAAGCCAAATGAAATTTATATATGTCCTCTTTCAAGGAAAAATATAGCCATTCACTGGAAATCACTACACAAATCCAGAATCACCAAAAACTCAAGACTGTCCCAAAACAGAATCCATTTTCGACCTCAAACTTTGGACAGCTATAACTCATAGTAGACAAAACGAAATGGCACAAATTATGTGTCCATTTTGAAGCTTGGGATGTGAACTTTAAGACTGGAAAGTTTCAGAATGTTCCAATACCATTTGGTCATTCAAAACGCTCATACAAAATTACTGCGCAACACAAAGCTTAAACCAAACAGATTTCCAATTTTCTACCAAAGTGTTCAATAACTCCAAAATTAATAACCAAGCTTATTCCCACACAAAATCACTCAAGGAACACAATGGTAACCTCAAAATGACCAAAATCACAACCCATTTATATGCCCTGTTTTGACCAAAGCACAAAACCAACACAAAAGTGCCAAACTTCACATTTAAGCTTCAATTCCCTTCTATCAATTCAAAACACTAAACAAGGCACCAATTCCATGACAACCACATGTTATACTCCCCAAGACCCTAAATCACGAAAATTAGGGCTTAAATTCCAGAAATTCAAGGCCCAACAAATGGCCACAAATCTTATATGAGAAGGAAGTTTTCACTTACCTCAACAACTTTCCCAAAGGCACTTCATGATTCTCCCAAGTTCATAATTTCGTGATTCCTCAATCACCACCAATGGAGAATCTTAATCTCAAGCTTTTCTTTCTTCTTCTTTGGCCAACAATGGTGAAATTGGAGAGAGAAGAGAGAGAGAAGAGAGAAATGAGAGTGATGATCAGAATTTCTGCCCCCCTTGGCCTCTTCCATGCGCATGGGAGAGAGAGAAAAGAGAGGAAATGAATTATTTTGTCCTCTAGTGCCTCATCCAAAGGCCTCCACAATGCCACATGTCACCATCTCATCCACTTCCACTATGAGCTCACATAGACACAATGTATAGGATTCCGACCCATCAATAATGAATCTTAACCCTTGATCTCAAATACCACATACATTCATCTCAAATTTACATCATATTTCTCCCAAAATATTTAATTACACAATTTTATAATAATTTCAATGCCATTAGCCCTTAATCGAAAATCGGGGTGTTACATGTAAACCATTACAAAATATCTCTCTCATCAAAAAATTGTAAAACGCCCATACTACTGGATGAGTATTTGATGTTGCTCTGTTTAACTCTAAACCTAACAATAATCAATCCTATAGCCCTGCATGAAGAATATGACAGTCATAACATAGAGCATAGAAAAACCCAAAACTCAATAACCAAATAGGCGTGGATCACAAACCTTCTCATTGGCCAAAATCATGTTGACTTTCTATACATCAAGAGGGGACGTTTTTGTAGTTATGACCCACTTCCTAATAACCCGAGCAACAATAGTTCAGGTATCCTTACAAGTTGTCAATATCTCTAATGAGTTCAGAAGGGTGACCTATCATGATATTGAGGATGAAGAATTGAGATCACGAACAATAAAGAATGGAGAACACAAAATGGGATACATTAACAACGTTAATTAATGTATAAGTATGGATTTAGCTTTTCTCCCTTACTGTTACCATCCTTTTCCTCTCCATTACTTAAAACTACATCGTTTTGGGTGTTAAATGGCGAGGCTCATTAACTTGTTTTTTTCTTCTCAAAATACTAAGTGCTGAATATGCTAAAAATAATTAATCTAAAAAAATTGAGTGTTGCTAGAAAAATACTTCATGTGCAACTTGCCAAATACTAAATACTAGTGAAAAAATATTATATGTTACAGAGTGGACAAAAAATTATTTTTAGATATTAGGTGCTACTGAAAAAATACTTCAATGTACTAAATGTTATTTTGGAAAAAAAAAATTGATGAGCCTCACTGTTTAACACCCAAAACGATGTAGTTTTGGGTAATGCAGAGGCAGAGGATGGTAATAGTAAGGGAGAAAAACTGGATCCGTATAAGCATTGCTATCGTCATTTGACCAACTATATTTCTTAGAAATTAAGCTTCGTGCAGATTTAATTTTAATTATGATTATGATAACTCTTTAAATAATGGGGGCCAACTAATAATTTATCGATATAAAATATTGATATTGAATTATAAAAGAGAGAGATAAATAATTATGACAAAACAATTATGATGGATAAAAAAAGTTATAAATATGGATATTGATATTTGTTGGTGTCAAAGTAAACGGAATATACTAATGGTGTTAGTATAAATATAACTATTTTCTCAAAAAATAATTGCTTACGGAACAGTTTTTAACTACGTTATTGTAAGTATTATAGAAGATA